>VZSE01008989.1:75000-78999 GCA_013398275.1 Promerops cafer
GAGAGGAAAACCTTCCATAACTTCACCAAGAGAATTGGTTATTTTCTCACTAGTTTTGGACCAGGGTGTTTTATTATAATCCTAGCAAGAATAAGAAGGCATGTGAGTGAAAGTATCTTCTCTAGTCCAGGAGGTAAAAATCCCTTTTTGTGGATCAAAACCACTCAGATTGAACCATGCATATTAAGCATATTTTTCAGGTTTGCCCAATGCAGCAGGATGCAGGGTTTAGCTTGTAATGGTATCAGCTGCCCAAAGACAGAATGCAAATTCTCTCTTGATAACACAGGTCTTGAAAAACAGAAACATATCTGCAGCCAAACCTATACTGACAGAAAGGTAATATTTCATGTGCCTCAGTACCAATCAGTGACTATCATAACAATAGTAATAGTAATAACAGTGCCAGTAGATTAGAAATACTTTGTTATCCAGATCTTTGAGGAAAAACTACCTGTTTTAATTATTTATTTCCTGAAACTAGAAAGATCTTTGTTTGTTTTTTTACTATACTGGCTGTACTTCTACTTGAGTGATATTTAACACCAACAAGCTGGGCTCATGACACTATATTTACTTCTATATAGTTTTTCTGTATTTCCTTCCATAGAGTTTTAGACTGCAAGAGCAGCAGTGTGCAAGATGTAGTTAACAGCTTTACAAATTCTCAGACCCCAGCGTGCCCTGAGGCAGCAGTTTTGGTGCCAACATTGACACCTCCTCATGTACAGTCCCCTGCTGCTTTTGGGGGAATACTTTCATTTCTGCCTTGTTTCAATTGTTGTTTGTGACACACTGTTGGTTTGCTTTTTTTTAATATTTTCTGGCTCTGATCTACTTCTTGTTTCAAGATCTGTGCAGAAATTTTTAATTTTGCCCTCGGGTATCTTTCACAATTAGATGGGGAAAAGCAGATCCAAGCAGGCCCACAGGATATCTTTTTTGTAGGACATGTGCTGATTGAGATAAACAAAAGTTCATGAAAATAAAGAAAAACAGACCACACCAGGACAGTAACACTTAGCAAAGATGTTTCTAATTTCAAAAGGGTTTCAGAAGATAATCCACATGGTGAAGATTTTAGTCTTCAAGTGTTTGGGTATTTTCTGAAATGTATTTTTACCAAAAGTCCAGACTATATATTCTCTCCTAAAGTCTGCAATAAATTCTGGCTAACAGACCTAGGACATTTATCAAAGATGAAGGGATTTTGTTTCTCTCCTTTTGTTTTCACACTGTGAGTTTAAAATGGTACCAGGAAGAAATTTAGAATCAAAATCAATTCAGCTCAGGATAAAAATCAGTTCAGGAAAAAAAATATTCCATTATTGCTACAGCAAACATCAAATCCATTTTACATAGGTTTGAGCTGAAGAGGAACTAGATCCAAAAAAGAAAGTTAAAGAAGTATATTTCCTTCTGCTTGAGACTTAGATGCTTAGATGTGCTGTCAGAATGACAATGCACATACATTCTTGGGTAATCCTGTTTAAATCACAAATATAACTTTCAGGTGCTGATCATTTGTTGCTTCTTTCATGTCTTGACCTTTATATGGTTTCAGAGAATTCAAAGACATTAAATCCTTACCAAATTTAACTTGTCAATATGCACAATACAGAAGAAGGGTTTGTCTAACAAACTTTGACAGGCGTGATGTATCAGCCATTTTTTTTCAATATACCAAACATTTCTGTAGTCTGTTTTGTGACAGATGTTGGAGATATATTTTAAATTTAAAATTACAATGTTTGCTACAAGATTTTCCTGCACCAAATGGATGTGTTCCTGTCAGGGTAAGTGGAAAGCACAACTCAGCAGGATGCAATGCTTAAGTATGACCCAGTTCTGCCCTAAACTGTTGCCCAGTCAATAGAAGGGAATGATTTTTCGTACTGTGAGTTCTTTAGAGGGAGGAACTACTGCACTGGGAATGTTTCCCAAGTACATACCAAATATCAAACAATGAATTATTTTATATGTGGATTTCCTGGCTTTGGACATTTTCCGTGCAGTGATTATGGTGTTTCCACTCCAAAAAGTCATATATATTTTGAAATATATTTCAGAAAATTATCTTCGTTGCTTTTCAGGTCAAAAGAGACATTCCTTGCCTTATCTGGGTATTCTTTGTTTAGCAAAAATGCACTTAGTATAGAAAGATAAATTATGGTAGCCCATGGGAGTCAGTGCCATATTGTGCAACTCACACAAACACCCATGGGCTTGCAGAGGAGAGCTCTGTTTGTTCAAGAATAAGATCTGGTATTTGTCACACAGGATGTCACATTACCTTAAAATGCCTCTGCCCTGCAGGTCTGCCTGATGAATAACATCTGCTCCCACAGCAACTGCCTCTCCAGCAGGAGAGATGGGCTCTGTGGCAAGACAAAAACAAAAGTAGTCCACAGGCAGTCCTGTACCGAGGCAGCAAGCAGCCACGATGAGAAACAGAACCCTCTCTGTGCACCTGATTCCAGCCCTTCTGGAGCCAGCAGGAAGGAGCCCAGAAGATGGCAGGGGCTCTTGGGTTAGGAAGCATGCAGACCCTTGCCTCTGCATGTGTAATTTTACTACTCTGAGCAGTGACAGTGTATGCCAGTGGAAATCAGGTTTGTCTCTCCAGCCCCACACCCTCTCATCAACGTACACAGCAAAACATGCTTCACTTCATGGTCACACTGATGCAAAGGGAAGTTTTTACTGGAGCTGGCGACAGCAGATGTATCCCTGTACCTCAAAAGGCTCTAACTGCCCATGTAATTTGCAGTCCAGAGCTACCAGCCTTCTTAAGGGCTGGAAAGTTTTGTGCAAAAAGAGACCACTGGGAAAGGGACTCCTTTGCTTTTCTTCCATTCATGTTAACACAATGAAATCCTATTCCTAGCAAGTAAGATTAGCTTTTCGCTTTCATCCATCTCCTTGCATCCCATAGATTCCCATAAAATCAGGGGAATTGTTACTGAATTACCAATATTTCCAGTGAAAGTGGGTAAAAATTTCACCTGAAAAGACTCAGGAATAAAGTCAGCTGGGAGATGGTAATTTGGTTTCACAAGTTTCAAGTTTTTAAAATTAATTTTGTTCTTCAATGGAAATAAAACAGAACTTCTGAACAATTTTTCAAAAGTCTATTGTAGAGAAACACTTGTTTACTTATAAAAAAGAGTAATTTTTTCTTCTCTGATCTACTCTCACTCATTTCCACTTTGCTCCCCACTCACTTTTTGTCACCAGAGGTAGCTGCAGAGCCCTGGATCACAAACCCTCTTCAGCTGATTTTTTTTTTTAATCAATACATCTCTATGCATGAGTTTGTCTCTTCATTAAAAATGCATTCTGTTAAGAATGTTCATAAACTACTCTGCTTGGGAGAAATTCTTAGCTTGTCCAAAAAATTGGGGTCTTACACATCTAACTGGATAACCAGCTGCTCAGCTGTGAAACTTTGGGAGTAAAATAGACTGGGAATTGCTGAAATGACAGTCCTATATATTAAAGTTGTCCCGTCAATGTTTTTGCACAGGCTAGAAATTCTGCTACATTCCACTCAGCCTATTCTTACTGTATAAAGCACACACTTAACTAGAGCATTCCTCTTCCTTATTTTATTATATTGAACCTGATCCCAAGCATTTTAGTGATGTACCTCTAAAAAGATAGCAAGAAAAAAAGTCTGTTGAGCCTTATGTTCCTCTATTTATTCATGTATTCACTTCAGCATAGAATTGGCAAACAAATTTTAGCTGGTTTTGACAGCAAAGGCAAATGCATGAGCCCCACCCTCTGCCAGTTGTATTTCTTTAAGTATAAATTGCAAGATTACAAAGTTGCCTCAGACAGAAAACCTTTTACCCTGGTTTAGCATTTTGACTTTTCCACGGAGACAGACTTGCTTATTTTTCCGAGAGGTCAGAAGGGGTTTTGCTGCTGTGCTGACATTTTGCATCATCTTCTTTCTTTTGCATCTGGAAAAAAAAAAGAAAAAGGTGGGGGGGG
>VZSE01008989.1:79013-218855 GCA_013398275.1 Promerops cafer
GGGGGGGGGGGGGGGGGGGGGTGGCAGGGGAGGAAGCACAGTTCTGAAATGACAGTAAAAATGCATTGCTCCTTTGAAGTGATGTGGACTGCCTATGTCTGTGCATCAGCAGGTTAGTCAGAGGGACCAGAGGAGAATTCTCTAATCCCTGGTGTATAGAGGAGCCATACATAGATAATTTTTTTGTCTCTCTTTGATTGCACTACCATGTTTAGAGACTCTTTCGTAAAGAAGTGATGCCTTACGTGTGGGGGAAAAAAAGCAGAATATTGTAATTAGAAAAAAAAACCCTGACTTCCCTGTCACATCTGGCCTTCATGCTTCAATAATCCCTTGAGCACAGCTCATAAATAATGAGCACTCAGAGACAGGCTGTACAATTCCAGTGCATTCTATTGACTTCCAGGGGATGCACAAAAGCATGGAATACATCCTGAAGGCAAAAGCATTCCGTTTCCTTAGTCTTCTATCAAATGTGTATTACTAGCAATTTAATTACTACTTACTGAGCATTGCCAGTAAGGTATACGGTGCACAAAAAGAATTGCTATGTGTAAACAGAACTGATTTTTATCTGTTTCTTTATTTGGCATTACCCTGCTATCCATTTCAGGCCTTTTATTGTAGTTTAATGTGATGCAGATTAAAAATATTTTGATTTGAAAAATAATGGGACAAGTGCAATCAAGCAAGCATCAAAAGATAATATCATGTTTAGAAAAACCCAAACAAACAACGCCTCATCCACATATAAATACTCAAAACTAAGTGCAAAATAACTTTAATCTTACTGAAATTGAAAAAAATAGAAATAAAATGTGTGCGTCTAACTAGATAGACAAATGCTCAGCTGAGGTGAGTTTACTAACTCTGTTAACTTCAACAGACCCACCCTCTTTTGTTTATTGACACACTAATTAGTTTAATGCAGTGCCAAAATTTTTGTATGTGTTGCCTAAAAAAAGAACTGCAGGGTAAGAAAACTGGGGGGAGATATGATAAAAACTCATTCCATAAACCTCATAGAAGCATGCCCAGGTGGAAAATAAAAGAAAGAGAGAAACAGAGATCTCCTTCCTGTGATCTGCCTCTCAGTAGATTACAGCTTCACTTTGGGTTATAAGCATGTTAAACCCTCCAGTCCAGACTTTTTATTTGGAATAGGATTTGAAATGAGCAAAGTGAACTATTTTGTTAGCAAGATAGAAAACAATATTCAGGTTCAGTTCCAAAATATTCAAGACAATATTAGTTTTAAAAAAATAACAAAGAGAAAAATGCATCTGAGAACTTAAAAATGTAGTTTTGGGTCCAAATGGTTGCCTTTCTCACATATTTAGAGTTAGCCTATTGTTCTGTTATTCCTAAACTGTACATTGCAAAGTGTTTCCTTTAGCCAAAGCTGGCTGTTTTTTCCTGAATACATCTTCTAGCTTTAAACTTTTGTCAAATTGGTTTTTTGGGGATCCATTCCTTAAAGGCAAAAGGACTAACTTCCTGATGGTATCTATTTTCTTTTCTTTCTTCTGCAGGCTTAATTTGTAACTGGGTGTCTTGTTATCAGAAGCGAAATGAATAACTCAACGTACATAAACTCTTCCACTGAAAATGTGCTGGCCTTGGAGAGCCGCTATAAAACTGTTGAGGTGGTGTTCATCGTCCTGGTGGCAGGGTCTCTCAGTCTGGTCACCATAATTGGGAACATCCTGGTCATGGTGTCAATCAAGGTCAACAGGCACCTCCAGACTGTCAACAATTATTTCCTGTTCAGCCTGGCCTGCGCTGACTTGATCATCGGCATCTTTTCCATGAACCTGTACACCCTCTACAC
Source organism: Promerops cafer (assembly GCA_013398275.1). Classification (NCBI taxonomy): domain Eukaryota; kingdom Metazoa; phylum Chordata; class Aves; order Passeriformes; family Nectariniidae; genus Promerops; species Promerops cafer. The sequence goes on from VZSE01008989.1 coordinate 80,845, forward strand.
TGTGATAGGCTACTGGCCCTTGGGGCCTGTGGTGTGTGACCTCTGGCTGGCTCTTGACTACGTGGTCAGCAACGCCTCTGTAATGAACCTGCTCATTATCAGCTTTGACAGGTACTTTTGTGTCACCAAGCCTCTGACGTACCCCGTGAAGCGGACCACGAAGATGGCCGGCATGATGATCGCAGCCGCCTGGGTGCTGTCCTTCATCCTCTGGGCCCCTGCGATTCTCTTCTGGCAATTCATTGTGGGAGGAAGGACTGTCCCAGATGGGGATTGCTACATCCAGTTTTTTTCCAACCCCGCTGTCACTTTTGGCACTGCCATTGCAGCCTTCTATTTGCCTGTTATCATCATGACTGTCCTTTACTGGCAAATCTCTCGAGCCAGTAAGAGTCGGATAAAGAAAGGAAAAAAGGAAGCCACCCAAAACCAAGAAACAGTTTCCCCCAGCCTTGTCCAGGGTAAAATAGTGAAACCAAACAATAACAATATCCCGACCAGCGGAGATGGGTTGGAGCACAGCAAAATTCAGAATGGAAAAACCAGTGAAGAGACTGTGACCAATAACTGTGTTCAAGGGGAGAAGGAGAGCTCCAATGACTCCACCTCCATCAGTGTGGTCGCTTCCAACTTGAAAGAGGATGAAGCTACCAAAGATGCCAGACAGGCTTCTGCCTCCCAAGACCACGTCAAAGCAGAGAACTCCAAGCTGACCTGCATCAAGATAGTCACCAAGTCCCAAAAGGGGGACTGCTGTGCCCCTACCAACACCACTGTGGAGATTGTAGGCACAAACGGGGAGGAGAAGCAGAACAGCGTAGCCCGGAAAATCGTCAAGATGACAAAGCAGCCAGCCAAAAAGAAACTGCCCCCTTCTAGAGAGAAAAAAGTGACAAGGACGATTTTGGCCATCCTCCTGGCCTTCATCATCACCTGGACCCCATACAATGTGATGGTGCTCATCAACAGCTTCTGCACATCCTGCATCCCTAGCACCGTATGGACCATAGGTTACTGGCTCTGTTACATCAACAGCACCGTCAACCCCGCCTGCTACGCGCTCTGCAATGCCACTTTCAAGAAGACCTTTAAGGACCTTCTCATGTGTCACTACAAGAATATAGGAGCTACAAGGTAAAAGTAATAATGAAAATAATTATGGAAAGGGTGAAGAAGTTCCAAATTAAATTTTAAAAACCCTCGATGCTATAGCACTTTATGCTCTTCTATGGAATGTGCAATCCAGGATGTTAGTGGAAATACTGATAAGGGGCATCAGCTGTACCCCTGAGGACTACACTTTAAAACATTTTTTTTAATAAATGAAAATAAATCTTTAGGACATGAGGATGTTTGAGAAATTATTCAAGGATGTGGACTGGAGGCACAGTTTCTTAATTTCTGAGAGTATTCTGAAGAAGGGCTTTAAAGTCTATGAATTTTGGTCATTCTGTGTAAAATACTTGTTCTTTCATTCTCTTTTTCTTGTTTTTTCCTGTGTGTGTTTATTACATCTTCATCTAGGTTAAAAAAAAAAAAAAAAAAAAAAATTAATAATAACTGTGTGGAAGAGACATAGGAGTTTGGAAGATCATTGCATAATCCAAATCAATCATGGCAGAAATTTTCTAAAGCTCAAAGTTGTCTAAAGCTGTTTTGCCACTGTCATGTAAGAAGCTTAATGTTAGGTAAATCATGATGAAAGTTTTTTATGTTATGACACCGCCATTTCCAAAACCACATCAATTCTGAAAGTGTTCTTATGCGCAACATGTAATCATTGTATATTGTTCCAAGTCTGCTGCTTGCCCCATCCCAGGGGCTTTTGTTCTGTGACTACTTCACCATGGCAAGATCAAAGTGAAAAGACGTGGTCTCGTCCAGATTGCTACATGCCAAGACTTCTTCAGCATCCATGTAAACCAAAGCTTTTGAGACTATTTTGTTCACTTTGTTCGTCACATAACATCAACCTGTGGATTTGTCTTTTACCTCCATCAGCCTTTTCTTCCTTTCTGTACCTTACTTGTCCAGGGCAAGACTGAATATCAAAAGAAGCTGTAAGTTTAAAGGTCTCATCCAGTCAGCCACCATGGTGGCCAAACAAAGGGTCTCAGCTGAAGAATAAAAACAAGATTATTACTAGGAAAATGAAAGGCTACATCCATTTAAAGCTGGATGTACAGATGGAGAGGTATGTTGAGGCTTCACAGAATGGATAGTTAATATTAGATGACCATGCTCTTGACCTGTCAAAAGATGATTCTATGATTAATTTATTGAGGAAAATAATAAGATAGATGGACATACCCACCTGGATCATGCTCTGCTAAGCCCTTAGTGTGAAACTGGGGTCTTTTCTGGGTGAATCCTGGACAAGATGTTTGCTTTCTGGAAAAGATATTGGTCACATTGCCTTGTACTACCTGAGAGCTGTATTTTGACTGTAAGCCAAGGGGTAACACTAATAAAAAGGCAGAGAGGAAAGTTGTGATTATAAAAAAACAGATATTGAAATAGTCTTGATGGGAGTCTGGCAAGGGTTAAATTCAAATATTTTTTGCTACTCTACACTAGGTGATATTTAGATTATTTCTGCCTGACAAAGAATTTAGTATTCCAATATTTGATATTTACTGTAGCAAAAATAAACATTTTTTGGACAGGTCAAAGGGTATCAGATCACTGAAAACAGAGATTGTCTGTGACTTATGCATATTTTTATTTACCTCCTTCTTAGTGCCTCTAACTTCCAGGCCCTAACAAAGGTACATTTATATATTTTGTACCCAAAAAGAGCATAGACAGTGTCCTGAGGGTCTCTTTTCTGGAGTGAAAGCCGCCCATCAAACAGGACACCAATTCATTCTGTTATTTCGTGCTACAACTTTAGAGGATTCCAAAATGCACCTCAAAATAGCAGCATCTGAGATTACAGAGAAATTAGTCTTGCAGAACTAAGTTTTACATTTGACAAGCTTAATGGAACACAGTGTCAAAGCACTTCAGTATCATGACAATTTTCATGTTTTGTAGTACAAATTCCCAGCAGAAAGTGAAAATGAGGAGGATTAAGCTGTAGTAAATTAAGGCCACATTAAACTCCGGATTAATGTGTCTTAATATGAAGTCATTGAATTTATACCCCTAGTGATTTCATCCTAATATAACTGTCTCTATACAGCAAGCATGTAATTTTGCAGCCCTGCCTTGCCTTGAGTCATATCTACTATCACTGTTTTCATCTTCCTGCTTGTAAGGAAGAATAACTCAATGACAAAGCTTGCCAAACTGAGCGCTGCTTGCCTTTTAAAACTTAATTCTCTAGGTTTATCTTGACAGGTCAAAGGAAGGACTTACACATTCCTAGGTTGTTCATTCTCTTACAGTGTTAAAAAAATCCAGATAAAATCCCAAGATAAAGTCAAATATGTTCAATTTCTAAATCTGACTTCTTTAGAAAGGTTTCATAAAAGAAACACACCTGCTTCTTTCTTTCAGCAAGTGCTGTGGGTATTGATAGTACAGGTACTCAAATTGGGAAATAATGGTTTGTATAGCCATACTTAATCTTTCAACTCTGGTTTTCTGGCAGGTGTGCAAATCCTTTATTCTTACATTTGAAGCTGTCACTTCTTCATAATGAATTAATCTTACAGCTAAGGACACTCCTACACGTTAAGAAGTGTGACAGGTAGATTGCAATTCTACTCCTTCATCATGTGATATGATTACACTCACAAAATACCACAGGAAGAAAAGTATTTTGGGGCCAGCATTAATGAAAAAAACAAGCAAAGGAAAAATATCAGTGTGAGGTTTTCTAGCACTTTTCTCTAGCACCACCTTCATTTTTGATCTTAAAATCCAAGGTGTTTTGATTTGTGTTATAGTATAATTAAAAGGCTTGCAGGACACAAAGTCTTCTGTGTTTCCACCCCGTAACAGTTCCATGATACATTTACATTTGCAGACAATTAAACAGTGTAAAAACAGATGACATAGTGCACCTATGTATGGATCCACAGGCATGCAAACACACAACTCTGCATGGTTTATATATATGAAAAACAACCAATTAACATTCAAGATATTGCAAGGAATCTTGTCTGCCTAGTTGTGCATTGCCAGCTGCTGGGAGGTGCAGAGCCAACACTTATTGCACTATCTAGCCCCTCCTGAAGGCAGAGAAGAGGCAGAATGTGCCCTCAGATACTGGGAACCCCTTGGGTCTTCAGCTGGTTTTGGCTCAGTAAGACAAAAATGGTTCAGAACCGCAAAATAATTTGTTCTTGAATATCCTTTGAGCTTTCATGTCTTTCCTTTGTGTCCCAAACCACGTTCCCCAGGTTTCACTTCCCTTCTGAGTGATAGCTCTGCAGGACCTAGATGTCAGTCTTGAAGAGCAGCTCTCCCTGGGTCACTTCGGCTTCCCTGGCTGTCACCTGCACCCTGTGGTCCCCATGGCCCCAGGTGGCCCTGCTGCTGGAGCTGCCTCATCTTCACCTTGGGCTGGGCCAGAGGATCCCAGCAGCACATCCACACCATGTGCTGCTCTGGCCACTTCTGTTTCACATGGAAATCAAGCACACTGTGCAGGTGACTCATGAGAACAAAAAGAAAAAGAAAAAAAATCGCAAAAATGATGACCAACAACAAAAAATTGCAGCTAGAACTTCTTGCCCCCTCCTTTCCTTCCTCTTTCATTATTTCCAGAAAGAGGCAGCCCATGGGGAGTGATTTGTGTTGTCATGGAACAGTCCTACCTTCATGCTCCAGGAAGAGAACAACTTGGAGATGCATCAATCCAGTGGGCAACTTTTCTGAGTATTAAAGATGTCTGTGGTCAAGGAGAAAGGAAGAAAGGAAAAGGAAAAGGAAAAGGAAAAGGAAAAGGAAAAGGAAAAGGAAAAGGAAAAGGAAAAGGAAAAGGAAAAGGAAAAGGAAAAGGAAAAGATGAAACAATATTTAAAATCTGTTTTCCAGTGAGAACAAAATCTAAGAAAAACTTGTCAGCCTTCTTTCTGTTTGAGATTTTAATTTGATTTATTAGGAATCATAGGATATATTCAAAGACAGCAAAGTATTTGAATGTTGCCTGATGAAAGACAGTCCAAAGACAACAAACACATCTATATAGGTCAGATTGCTTTTTCTTGCTTTCTTTCATTGTTTTTTGCTGTACAAAAGCTCCCTGGGATGGGAGTGCTCAAGTGCACCCCAGAGATCAGTTGTTTGGCATTCACAAAGTGTGAAGGGAACAAAATCAAGAGCTAAATCTATCAGCCCTCTGTTTTATACTCTTTTGGTGGAGGAAAACATTGACAAGAAGAGGTGCCTTCAAGAAGTGTGGCTGTGGTGAAAACAGCCCACACACCACTGAAGAAACACTTGAAGTGGCCCAGCAGCTCCTGGCCTCCCATCCAGGGATAGGAGCAGGAGGGCAGAGACTTTTTTGATTTTACCTGCTTATGGATTTGAATGTGTGCATCTGTCTGTGGGACTTGCCAGCAACCTCACTGTCCCCTTCTCCAGTTTTGACTGATTTTGATCTCTGTTCTCCATTCCTACGAATGAGACATTCCTGTGGATGAGTGAGTGTTGCCTCAGGACACAGCTCCCAGTTTCTCCTGTGGTGCTAGGGTGGCACACTTTGAATTTTTCACCTCTGCTGACAGTACCTCTCCTTGCCACTTCTGTGCCCCAAAATTAATCATGGCAGTGGCCTAGCAGGGCTGAATAGGTAAAGCATCCTGAGAGCCAAATTGCTGCAAACCTGACATGAATGCAGCTTGGGAGCAGGGGAGGGAGTGGAGAAGAGCAATGCTGATGTTTTCTCTCCCTCCCCTTAAAATACTTTGTAAAAATCTTTAATTTTTGACAAATTGTAGTGTTTCTAAGGGCGAGAATCTAAAGTTTTACAAAAGAAAGGGCAGGGAAACAAATTCTCACTGTGTGCATGAAGGGTGTTTGCTGACAGTGGGTTTGGAGTTCAATAGTCCCAGATGACAACAAGTGGTTAAATTGAGAGCTTAAAAGAAGTTAGCTTTTCTTTCACTACAGACACTTACAAGGGTATGATTTCTATACAATATTGCTTTTTCAGTTCTTGTATGTCACGAAATGCTCTAGACTTTTAAGGAATCTTTCTTTTTTAAAATCTGTAGCAAATCTTGCCTGGAAGGAACCTCCGAGATGGTCTTCAATTTGCTGTGGCCTCTCTTCTCTGTCTGTTTTTCCTCTTTTGCAACAGTTTTACCAAAAAGCTTTCCTCCTTCCTCACTTTAACAACTGTCACCTGTGTTACAGCTACAGGCTTGCAGTTTCACTTGCCTTTCAGGCACTGTGAATGCTGGTATTCAACCTCTTTAACCCCACCCAAAAACTGCCTTCCCTAGCATGCAGCATCCTCCTCCACTGAAGCCCAAGCTACTGTGTGGAGTGGCAGGTTCCGTGAATCCTTTCTGCATGGGTTTTAAACTGAAAGTAATACAAAACCTCCCATGAAACAAAGGCAAATCAGTTCTTTTGTTCCCCAGTTTTGTTATCTCTGTGTTAGGCACAACGGTGGATAATGTCAAAGGGTGAATGTGCTTCCAGTGGAACATCATGCTGCCACATGCACGGATTAATTGTCTGCTCTGTGCAGCAGAAAGGCAGTCCTGCCTTGCCTCGAATCCCCTTTCATTCATGAGCTTACTAGCAGAGTATTCACTGAGAGTCCAAACCTAAGAATGTAATTATAGCAAGGCTGAGTTGAACATGAATCATTTACCACAACCAGTGCAATTATTTCTCCTATTTTTTCACTTTCCTCCTTTCGCAATGGCTTCTTTTGCTACACTGTGGAGTTAGTGGGTTACATGAGCATATCAGTCCTCCCAGGCCTCATATTTTCAGGGCACTGGGTAGATTTGTTAAACACATTTCATTCCAGTAATAACCAAATAAAAGAAAATACATTCTGGTGTCTTTTTGCCTTTCAAAGCCCTGCATTATCTGAAAAGTGCCATTCAATAACTACACTTTTTTGTCTTTCCACTGTGAGTTTCTTTTCTTTTTCTTTTTTTTTGGGGGGGGGGGTGGATCACACTTGCCAAGAAGCACACAGAAACCATTTTCTGAGACATCCCAAAGCGCTCTGACTCTGGCAGAAGCAGCTCTGTGGGGTACATGAGGCAGTGTGATCACAGCCTGAGTTACAGTGCCCTTGGAAGGAAGAATTTCACTGAGTGTTTAATATCTGGACTGACTCACCTGACAGCACTGGAGAAAGCACAGGGGGACAAGGCTGGTGTGCTCTTACTGGCAAAGGAGCAAGCAAGTCACAGTTGGATTGCTTTTCTGCTCCCCCCAGCTCGTGTAGGCTTCAGGGAAGAGGTAGGGATTTCTGTCCCCCCTGGAGACTCTGTCTCTCCACCTCTAGTCCAAAGACAGCCCTTCCCTGAAGCACATCATGGCAGGAATAGTAATAAAAACCCTGGTGGGAGTGCCATGACTGCCAATCAACAGGCATTCTTCCATCCTAGCCCTTATTTCTGGTGCCACTTACCTGAGGTGGTTGGTAAGTTAGAGACTAGCAATTTGTAAATACCTTTAGATAGTGTGTTTTAACATGACCAACACCACATCTTGACTGTGTAAAAAATAATACATTATGTGTAATACTATCCAGATAAGCTTATAATGTAAATATAATTACAATGAATGTCAAATTATGCTTCAAGCTCTATGTATGAGGAAGAACCTCATCTCTTCTTGAGATCTTTTTTAACTTAACATTATAAAAAACTTGTTATTCATTTATATATATATATATATATATATTTTAAAAAAACTGCATTCTTTTCTTCAAAAGAAAATACTACTGCAAGAAAGAATGGAATGCATTACCTGTATGTGATATCCAAAATCATGTGGTAAAACCAGGAACTGAGAATCTTACAAGTAGGGGACTGGTCAAATTCTTGATGCCGTACATTTGATCTCATATAAATAAGATAAGCACAAGTTTATGGTTAGCTGTGTAAAGCTGACCCACTTGATTATAAATACATTATAGATATATATTTATATATGCTGTATAGATATACATATATTATACACAAAAATCATGCAGTGAAAGCAAAGTTTGATAAAGCTATATTAACTGGGAATTTGGATGTAATGTTGTGTTCCATTCGGAGGAAAAACGTTTGTGTTATTCAGCAGCATTCTAATTTTTTATACAAGATGAAGAAAGAAGGTATTTCACCAAAACAAGCCATGAAGGAATAAGATGATGAGGGTTTGAAACATTTTGAAAAGACAACTAAAATTACATGCAATATGTGTGTATGTACTTCTGCTGAGTTGTATTCCTAGTTAAAGCATTGCATTAAACAGAGAATTATAATCGTAAAAATGCGTTTGTATGTGGTATCTCTGTTTATTTAATCTTTCTACTGACTGAACTACTCTGTGAAATGTAGTGGTGATAGATGGAAAAAAATGGTTTGCCTACAGTAGTCACAGGCTGTGAGAATGTCTGTAGTAACCAAAAAAAAAAAAATTTCTGATCTTCTTTTCCCTGACTTCCTTGGCAAGTGTGAAATTCAAGAGAGGTCTGAAGTACAACTTCACCTGTCCTTGTTTTGTCCACATCTTTGTTCCTCCTTCAGAAAATGTCACCTTTAACCACAATGTCCCTTGAGCATTCTGACAAGGGCCTCCAATAAAACATTCCTCCAGATATTTCTGTCATCCAAGTATTGAAAGGGAATAGGTAAGATTCTTTTGTAGGTGTCCTGTTAGATCCAAGCAAAATAAAATTTTAACTTTGAGGGGAGATGGCACCACTAACAACCAAATACTTGTTGAGCTCCCTTTGCCTTATGAATGCAAACCTGTCTGCGTGGCATGCTCAGAAAGCATCTAGGAGTAGAGATAAAGAAATAAGGTGCATATTCAGCTTCTCAGGGTCCCCGGACACTGTTTCACCCCCACTTCAGAAGCAGACAGGGCTCAGAAGCAGCAAAGGGAGTCAGTGGTGGTGACTGGGGACCATGGCTGCCCAGGTAAATCAGGCTTTTGGAGCACAGTCAGTCTATCAGTTTGACAAGTGATTGAAGGGGGAGGTTCTTGGGCATGGTGGGTGCATCAGCTCTGTCGGGGTCAGGATATTTTTGTCCAGCTGCTCCAGAATGAGAAGAATCCATTTTAAAAAGGTGGCTTATGTTGGCTTCCTTTTCCTAATTTTTCCTTTCTAAATTTGAGGATCTTCACTGTTTCCACCTTTACAGGATTTTACACCTGTCTCAACCTTCCACCAAACACTTTCTGCCTCTCCCATTTGCTCTATTTCTTCAGCCCAAGCTCACCTTCAGCCATTTCACCATCCCTCTTCACCTGCACCTTTCCACAATGAAAGTGAGAAAAGCCAGTTTTTCACCTGCCTTTGTCTCAGAGAAATCACATAAATTGATGTGTTTGAATAGATTTATTCACTTGTCCTGTATCTAAGCCCCCTTGCATCCTGCAGAGCGGGGACTCTACTGATAGGCTGTAAGGTGGGAAAATTTTAAGGGGTAGACCCCGATGGTCAAAAGACATTTGTGAGAATCACAACAGAGACACAAACAGGTACCTGAAATCCATTTTCCCAAGGCACAACTATTTTCGGCACGCACGTTTCTTATTTGTACGTGTATTTAAGATCCGCCTTGCAGAAACATACAGCTGAGGCTACCTGTAAATTCAGAGCACTGATGCTAAACTTTTGTCTTCCCACACATATTTTGAGAACGTTTTTGCCAGTGCTGATTCTACACAGTAGAAAAGATACACGGATATGCCAGATTACCTGCCTGAGCCATTCATTCAGACTCACAGTTTCACCACCGGGTTGTGAGCAATGTTACCTTTTTCTTTAAAAGAGTAGAATCACTCTTAGCAAAATAAAAATTACCACCTCAATCTTCAAGCACAGTCAGTAACATTTGCAGTTAATGTAATACCTAATAATGTACATCATCTCCCCTCTGGAGAGACATCTTGAGACAATGGCCACCAGGCCAGAAGTGTCTTTGTTAAGTGCTTCTCTTTGAGGCCATTTATTAACAGAAAAAAATTAGGTAAAGTGCAGCTACCTACTTCACCCTGAGTTCTGGGAGCACCCTAAGAAAATCAATACAGAGAAATGCTGCTATTTAGCAAATCCATTAACACTGTTTCTGGCCTTTTGCCAAGCATTGCACGCACCGTCTAGATGTGGGAACCTACTTGGCAGCACTAGGACATTGACACCTTCTTCTCCATGGAGGTTGCCAACTTCACTTCTGCCAACACGCAGAATGACAGAAAAGAATAAAATCAGCAAGAATGATATCGAAGAATTGGAGAGACAAAAATACCCCTTTCCTTTGGCTCTTAATCTTTGCTCTGTTTTGCCACCCTCTCCTTCCGGATTTTGCTCCTTCCTCCCTCTCCCTCTCCCTGTCTTCCTTGCCTGTCTATGACAAGTCTCATCTACCTTTCCAGCTTTCTCTCTCTCATTAACAGCTTGCTAAAGGTGCTAAACAAATCACTACAAAATCAAAGCCTTTGGCTTAAAAATCCAAAGCAATGTAAGAGGGAAAGAGATAAAAAGGAATGCCTCAAAAAACTCTGCAGTTAATTAATTTAGTTTAGGAACCAAAGGTTTTCCCTGACTCCCCCCATAATCACTACTATCATTTTGCCTGCACTTGGAAAAAACATAAACAGGGCTGAGCAGAGATTATTAAATCCATATGGCACAGGAGCAATATTCCTAAATGGAAACATTGCCGATGGCAGCTGCAACAAATCATTTTCTGGAACTACAGACACAATGGATCTGTGGTTTTGCAAAATTCCTCCTACTAAAATGCAACCTAATAAAAGAATAGGGAACAAGGTCAAAGCAGTTAAATCTCTCCAGCACAGATCTACCTTAGCTCCCATTACAGATGGGAAGACTAAGCAGTGCCAGGAGCCCAGAGGAGCAAGAATGCTGTAAAAGTCACATGTTTTGGGACAAATTAAGGTACTCTTGGGTTGTCTGGCCAGGTTGTCATTTTGGGTAAGAAGAGCTAAGCTACTGCCAATGTTGCATGTCTTTCAACAGGAGGGTTAGGCTTCAGCATTCCTGCCAGTAGCCAAGAGATAAGGATGAGAGCAGAATTCAGGGTATACAGGATTAGTTATTAAAATAGTGGACGTTCAGGATGTTCCACAGAAAATATAAACAAGACATATCAAATACGGACATCAAATCCCAGATTTTGTGTCTTTTTAAAATGAAAAACAAATAAACCAAGTTTCCAAGTGTTTTAATTGGTATATTTTTCATTACAGGGAAGGTAGTTTCCTTGTATGGAAAAAAGTCACCATAGTTTTATAAAAGGAAGTGTTGAAGTCTTCTGTTCATGCTGAGAAGACATGAATTAGACAACTACAAAAAAATGGAGTTGGTTGGGAACTTTCTAGTGAAACATTTTTCTTGCTATAAAATGCCAAGTTGTTAATTTTTTTGGGGGGTGGGGGTGGGTAAAGCAAGAGGAGACTGAGGGGAGACCTCATTGGAGTTACAACTTCCTCATAAGGGGAAGAAGAGGGGCAGGCACTGATCTGTGCTCTGTGGTCACCAGTGACAAGACCCAAGGGAATGGCCTGAAGTTGTGCCAGAGGAGGTTTAGGTTGGATATCAAGAAAATATTCTTTATCCAGAGGGTGGTTGGGCACTGGGACAGGCTCCCCAGGGAACTGGTCACAGCACCAAGCCTGACAGAGTTCAAGAAGCATTTGAACAATACTCTTGGGCACATAGGGTGACTCTAGGGGATGGTGCTGTGCAAGGTCAGGAGTTGGACCCAATGATCCTTGGGGGTCCCTTCCAACTCAGCTTATTCTGTGATTCTGTGATTCCAAAGGAATTCCTGGTTTTGAGATGCTCTAGGAAAAAAGAGGGATAAGTTTTATGGCTTATGCACAGCCTTGAGCAGTGGACAACCAGAGACCTGCACCAGGCTAGAACAAGCATAAGCAGGTTTCCACAGCATTTCACAGAGAGCAGGAATGACCATGATTTTTGTTCTGGGCATGCCTGGGTCATAATCCAGAGCATACAACCAGCATTATTATGATTTCATTAACACTTATAGAGGTGCTCCTCTAATGCTTGGGACCCTGCAAAGAGGAATATATATTTTAAAAGTTACATGCTAAAATATATGTTAATCCCTTGGCAGACACAGTTCAGAGCAGAAAGGGCTGAAAAGTGAAAGTCAATGGTGTTTGCAAAGAACTGTGAAGCCACAGCAAGAAATGAAGATGAGGCATGTCACACTTCATCTGTCAAAAGTAGGACACTCTCCTTGGGGCAATGTAGAAACATATTTTTCCCTTTTACAAGGAACCTTATTTAAATGGGTTGAAGGCCTCTTTGGATACAGTTTTTTCTGCCTATACTGATGATGGAGAAAGACAGGACAACAGGCTCAGATGACTCTCTTTTGAACAGCTACACTCAGACAAGATGCTTCTCAGCCCACGTGTGCACAGCCCCAGGGTTTCATAGGTTTTGTAGATGCAGCTATAACAATAATTATAATAACTGGTATTACACTGGGAAAAAGTGAGACAAGAAGTAGAGAGGCAAGGAAAGAAGAGAAATCCATTATGCAAAGCTGCAAATTGAATGGGGAGAAAATAAAGCTGACTGGGCATTTAGTCCTTACAGCAGCCACTGTTATGTCCAGTTTTGCGTGTCCTTGAACGCAGTGGGGCCACCTTTGAGATAAGTTTCCTGAGGGCACAGGAGCACAGCCTTCTTTCCTTACCCCGGGTGCAATGGTCATGGCTGGCACGGACCTGCCCCTCTCATCCCTCACAAAGGCTCTTCATGAGAAGTGACCAAAGCAATAAGGCAGAGAGCTGCTGCCTGGTGCAGTGCAAGCTGGAAAGGGCAGAGCAGGACTGCTCTGTTAACAGGGTCTGACATCCCCATCACGTTTTCTCCTCTCCATCACTCCCTATTAGCATGCCCCCCACCAAAGGTGCCAGGAAAGCCACTTCACAGTAGCATCACCCCATATGAATACTAACCTGAAATGAGAGGAGCCTTACAAAGGGAACTGAGAACCTGATTGCAAAGGCCCAATGTGACAATCACCCAAAGGGCAAGGAAGGGACAGGCAGTAGTTTACTTTTTCTATTTCCATCCACTCCTCCCTCTCTAAATTTGCATTTTGTGCAGAAGGGAAAAATAAAATAACTGATTTGGATTCAATTCCATACAAGTCTCTCATACATGCTCTTCCTGTAACGCTGGACACAGGTTGTGGCTGTGAGGGATAAGCAATAAATATACTGAATTAAAAAATACACCCTTGGCTGTTAATTTGCCAGGAGAAGCCTTGAGACTCTGGTTTAAAGTAATTTCCGTTGCACACCCTGTCTCCTGCTCTATTGCCTTTTGCCCATTTCTCCAGGAAACCTCCTCCAAGGCTCTTGCTTTCTATTAGGTTATAGACATGATCATGAAACAGTAATTCCTCAGGGGCCCAGACAGTGCTGATTACCTTCTAATGAGATAAAGTACCCCTCATCTCTAGGTCACTGCCTTGAAACCACCTCTAGTTTCTCCGTGGCTAGGAGTGATCCCAACCTGTAGATAACAAAATATGTTAATGGTGGTGGGTACTGCTGCCCCAAAGCAAAGCACTTAAAGGAAGAGCCTAGATGAAATGTTGAATTTAGCAAAGGAGCGTTACGACTTTTATCTTGAATTTCTCTGTTTTCCATCAGGTCAGTAGCTTATCTGAAAATAAATTCAAAATTAATCTTCAACTCAGAGCAAATACAAGCCCAGTGAGCATTTGTGAATACATCTCACCCATAAATTTGTCAGTAAATTATTCTAGAGTGAAAGTGGCAAAGGGAGGGAGGGGTGTAGTATTACACCTGTAGTGACATAAGCATCAGAAAAGCAATTCAAAACTAGAAATGAAAAATTCAGCAAAACAAAAATTTCATTAAACACAATTCCATAAAACACAATTCCATCATTTATTCTCTGATTATTATATGCATTTCTAAATGATGCTGTAATAAATAATGAAATTAATTAAATTCATGCACTGTATAACATATAATATTGAAAATTGTTTTCAGGATTTCTCATTTCATGGAAAGTTATAGAAACAAGCTTTTGTTCCAAGCCTAAACAAACATAATAATTTCCTAGTTTTCCATGAGTTGGAAAACTGTGTTTCAAGGTCCCTACTATTTGTTTGTCTGCCTCATGAGCATATACACAGATGTACAACTGAAAAACCTGAAAGCCAGGATGTTGACATACTAGATATCACAAAAGCAGGCACAGAAGCTGAAGTATCAGTAACTACTGTCTCCTCAGTACAAATACATCTTTCAATATTTAAAATTTGTATTCAACGTAAGTGTGCAGTGAGTGTGTTTTGAGCAGAGCAAAAGAAAAATCTGCTATTTAAAACCTCAGAAAAACACTGAACAGCAGTACTTTTTCAAAATCTGGGCGGGGGCGTTTGCTGTCCTGTTCAGTTCCTCAGCTGGGAGGAGGTGGTGCAGCATCAGCACACAGCCTGTCTTTCATGCCTGTACAAATATATCTCTCCAGACACCTGGGAGTGATCGACCCTTGTGAGAGTTTAGGCCAGCTGAGCAAGGGCAAGAAGTACCTTTGCAGGCAAGAAGGGAACTCTTCTCTCCCTGCACAGCCTGGGTGCCAAATTCCCTGTACCCCTGTCTCAGGAGCAGAGCTCTGTGTATTGATCAGCACAATACAGCTGTCCACCCACGTGGTTATTAATGGCTAATAAACAGCTCAAGCAGCCACAAGCTGCATTTTCCTTAGCATCAGCCTGCAATCAATTAAATAACCAGAAGGGCTCCAAGAGGTGGCATTAATTGCAGAAGTTATTACACTCTCAGGATGTTTCACTGAAAACTCCCACACAAAGCAATTAGGTGTCAGATGCTGCTGTGTTTTAATCAGGGGTTTTGAGTGGGGTTGGGGCTCCTCGTGGGCACTGCCTGGTGCAGAGTGGCTGCTGCACAGAGCCCTCGACTTCCCAGGTCCCTCTGTGTTCAGCTACCTGGACTGACTACTCTGTGGTCCTCAGGAGTAAGAGAGGAAATTGGAACAGCTTGAAAGGAGCATGGAGAACAAGGCACAGAAAAAATTATCTGCGGCTGGCTCCCATTAAGGAGCAAATCCTGTTTGCTGGTCAAAAAGCCCCAAAATATTGGGTGCTTTCCAAGGGAAATATAAGGAAACTTGAGTGAGCTATCCCATTTTCACCACTTAATTTAACAGCTTGCTATTGGTGTATGTGAAAAAGGCAATTGTAGTGAACACAAAGCAAATAAAACTGATTTTAGGGCCAGTGGGAAAAAAAAAAAAAAAAAAGCTAGATATAACATTTATATTCAGAAAAAAACAAGACAAGTCTTCTTTTCCTGGTTGTTTTTCCTAATAATATCCCATTTTTTTAAAGTAGTTTTAGCTATGTTCTGTAGTGTAAAGCAACTTCCATCCTGGCTTTATGACATCCCTCATACTGAGATTGTAGTGAGCAAAGCAGAAGGAAAAGGTAATTGACTTCAAGTCACTACACCACAGCAAGGAGAAAATTGGGCTAACATCTTCAGCAGAAGTCAGCAATACCTAACAGGTCTCATTTCCCCTGTTCCCACGCTTCTGACATAAAAAACAAATAATTCAAAACTTTCAGCAAAAGTTATAACACAGGAAGACAACAAAACATTCCTCACATACCCAAGCTCTTAGCCATAAGGACACAGAAACAGCCATACAAAATGTTGGAGAAAAACACTTAAATGAGGTAAGAACAACTTACACGGTAGCTGAGCAAGGACTCTTGAGTTTGCAAGACTCCCTGTGCAGTGGAGCAGAGGTAGAGGAATAAGTTCAGAACTCATAAAACATCCTCAGTGCCTAAAAACTTGCAGCTGCATTGCTAGAGCTGCCTCTGCCTGCAGAGTGCTGACCATGCAGGGTCTCTGTTCATCCACAAGATCTGCTGGGATTCAAAAACTCATAAACAAATATTCTTCTGCCTGTCTGTCCTGGTTTCAACCAGGAGTTAATATTCTTCTTAGTAGCTGTTACAGTGCTGTGTTTTGGATTCAGTATGAGAATAAGGTTGTTAACACACTGATGTTTAAGTTGTTGCTAAGTAGTGTTTACCCAAACTCAAGGACTTTTCAGAAAGGAGGTGCACAAGAAGCTGGGGGTGGGCATATCCAGGATGGCTGAGCTGAAATAACCAAAGGGATGTTCCATGCCATAGAACATCATGCTCAGGATATAAACTAGGGGGAAATTGGCCAGGGGTGGCCAATCATTGCTCAGGGACAGGCTGGGCATCAGGTGGTGAACACTTGTACTGTGCCTTTCGTGGGTTTTATTTCCCTCTCTCTCCTTTTCACTAAGTTGTTATCATTAGTATTATTTGTATCATATTTTGCTTTGTTTCAATTATTAATCTGTTCTTATCCCTGAGTTTTCACTTTTTTTTCCCAGTTCTCCCAGTCCTGTTGTCAGCACGGGCTGTCAGCAATGTCTCTTCATATCTCCTGGCTGAACTTTTCTTACTTTTTAGGAACCACAAGTGTGGAAAAACAGAATGACTCCTTACCTGCTGGGTACCTGCTGTTAGGATACTCAGCTGTGGCAGAAGATGCCTGTGGGGTCCTGAGATATTGCCTGGGACAACTATCAGCACTGACTTTCCCCATTTTTTTTTCCAGCGCTCTAAACTGGAAGGTGGTCACTCTGTTGATCTTAAAGAAAAACCCAAAAACAAAACAAAAATAAAAGATATTTAGCTGAATCTGTTGTTCTTATGGATTTAAATGGAAATGGATGTTTCAGCCTTCTTGGACATGACAGAGATATGAACCAAGGCTTTCTGGTGGTAGACAAGCATTCCTGGGCCACTAAAGTATTGCTTCAAGCCTGAGAAAATGGCAGCAAGCTAGGAAGAAACTGTACCTAGAAATGCAACGTAGAAGAAAGTGTTCAGTCTTTTCAAGCCCTTTTTTTACTCAGTGCCTCCAGTTAACCAAAAAATCAGCTCCTTCCCAGCAAACATCTCTCAGGTCTTCCTCTCCAAGGCTCCTTAAAAAGGGAGCTTTTCAGTGCCCTGTCATTAAAGGGAAGTGTACCAAAAGGTCTGGCATTGAGTCCCCAGCTCCTTTTGTGACTCTGAGTTTATTCATGAGGTAGATGGATGATTGGAAGCTCTGCATCTGGAGGCATCCTATAAGGTCCATTCCTATTCATGACATATATTGGGGGTAATTCAAACACAACAGAATAATTACAGCAATAGGCTAGAAAAGAAAATTGCCCTTTCCTTCAGTGTTTGAGAAGGCAGTGCATTCCCCATGGCACACTCATCCTTGCAAATGCATTTGCTGAAGATGATGGTTGCCTGCTGCTTAATCAGAGGAAAATGCATTGCAGTGATAAATCATTCCCATGGAGGAGCTTCACAGGCAGCTCTTCCAGCTGGGGACCCCAGGCTGTCACCCACGATGCTCTGCCTCTTGTCCAGTGCTCCAGGCTCTTCAAATCAGGATCCAAAGAGGTTTATTCTCTCCAGCTCTGGAACTGCTCAATGCAGTAGCTCACCACTTGCTGACTGATGAAAGATCCCCCTTCCCCAGCCCAGATCAGCCACCCTTCTGGGTAACTCCCCCCAGTTTACATCCTGGGCATGATGTTCTGTGGTATGGAATATGCCTCTGGTCACTCTGGGTCACCTGTCCCAGCTGTGCTCCCTCCCGGTTCCTCTTGTGCAGCTCCTCACGGGCAGAACATGAGACAAGGAAAAAAAAATAGTCCTTGATTTAGGATAAACACGACTTGGAAAAAAACCCAAAACATCAGTGTGTTATCAGCACCATTGTCAATCAGAATCCAAAACACAGCACTGTAATGAGAAGAAATTAACTCTGCCCTGGCTGAAACCAGGACATATATGCAGTTCTGTAACCTGATCCAACAGCTGACCACAATACACAAAGTAGACTAATTAGAATTACACAGAAATAGGCCTGGGAGCTGAGATGATGAATCAGCTCAGGTTTCATCGCTCAGCAGTATTTCTTGAATAAAAATTGAGCTCTTGATCACACCCAACCCTCCCCAGCCCTGCCCTTCCTCTTTCCTCTCCTTCTACCTCTGAGATTTCACCTTCTGTCAAGACCTTTGCCTTGTGCTCAGGGCCACAGGCTTCTGAGATCCTGGAGATCCCAGTGGTGATGCTCTCACCGTGCAAGAGGCTGCATTTGAACATGAGCTCATCTCCTTGTAGGCAGGAATCTTCCTTGAAACTAGGCTTCAGGGGTGATTGGAGCCCTGTTCTGAAATGAGATGCCAACACAAATGAAGGTAGATTCTGAACCCTTTTTTCTCTTCTGAAGTCACAACATGCAAATTTTTGAAAGAAATAAGATGAGGTGATTACCACAGTCATCCAGCTGGGATGTTTTTTAGATGTCACTGTTTCTTTTAGAAATAAAGCAATTCAGACAGACACTCAGACAATCAAAAGCACATCCTGAACCTTCTTTGAAACTCAATCCATTTGCAAGCTTCTCATTTTACACTAAATGAAGGAGCATTCAAGGAAGTGCATTTTTTAACGGTGTGTTGGATTCACCATGCAGTAAGAAAGCACAAAGGATGACATCTCTGTGTTTTTAGGTGCACAATTCTACATATCCCTGGGAGCTTTCCTCATCTGTAGCGTGCTTAGTAGGAAACAAAGAGGATATTTTGAAAGCAAATCATCAAATATTTATGGTTAAAATCTTCTCATAACCTTTGCCTTTCATCTCTTTGGAAACATTCATGGGTACAGGGAACTGTCCCTTAAAATAAAATTATTAAATTCTCACTAGAAAAAGAGTGAAACTGGGCAGGATAATCTATTTCCTGTGCCAAAATCATCACTAATACTGCATAAATTACTGCATAAATACTATAAATTCTGCATTTGTGTTCTCTTTTAGCCAGCTATAACCCTACTTAGCAATGAGGTGGTCTGATACTAATTAGCCTTCCCCAGCTACTTATCTGCCTTTATCATGGCAATTTGCTACTCTTTATTAAGCAAAACTAATGAACATAGATATAAACAAGAATCTACAGGTTTGGTTTTTTTTTTTTTCTGTCATCTCTCTAGAACTAAGATTGCTACTTAACAAGTCCTCAAGGGAAAAAAGGGACATGTCAGCCCAGGGCTTGCATGCCCTTCAGTATGGGGAAATGTACCAGAGTGTGAGTTCAGATTCTTTTCTCAAAATCCTAGTGTTTGAGCTCAGATGATAAGGCAGAGGTTCTTTTAGTAGTAGGAAAAATAAAATACATATTTGAGTCAAGCAGACCTATTTGTCAAATTTTTCTCAAAAATTATACATGGGAAAAAAAGAAAGTCAAAAATGTAAATGAATTATTGAAATATTTTCAGGAAAATGTAAAAAAAGAAAGGAATATCTTTGAAAAATTGCCTACATTATAGTTTAGTAAATGGAAAAATTAAGGAAAGGGATAGAAAAATAAGCCTTGTTTCATTTAAGTAGATGTTAACAGAATGTCTAGTGAGAAAACCTTTTGTTTGACCTAGTATTTTTGGTCATTAATTTTAGATTAACTTATGAGGCAGAAAATAATTGCAAAACCTTAACTTCAATAGTCATCTACTCTGACCTTCTGCAGAAGAGATACCATAAGTTCCATCAAGAGATTCCTACTGCAAGTTCAGAAATTCCACTTGAATTAAAACTTGTTTTATAGAAAAACTTTCTGCTGAATCTTGAGACATTTTTAAAATAATACTTGTTCAGTGACAGGCTTGCTGGTAGGTATAATCTATTTCTCTTAAAGATGCTTCAGTGATTGATTATTCTTAGCTTAAACATTTGCCATTGATTTCTGTTCTGAATTTGAGTAGCTTCGACTCCCAGTCATGAGATCCATTTGCAGATTTTTTATACTTTCAGAAGGTTAAAATGTTGTCTCCTAGTAAATCTGCTCCTCTCATAGGCACTTATCTACTGTGAACAGGCACCTTTAAATGAAAAAGACATTTTACAGTAAAAAAGATTTTCCAGGAGTCCAGTGTTCCTTGTAGCTCTTCTCAGTTAGTCAATATGCTTTTAAAAATATGAAACAGAGCTGATTGGGAATACTGTTTTTATTTGAAACACCTTTCTTGATGTAAAACAAAGCTTTCCATGGAAACACGTGGATTTACAGGAGATTGCTGAACTGTCTCAGAATTGGACCAGCAATGCAAATCTTTTCTAGGAATGTGGCTGACACATGTACAAGTCATCCAAGTTCAAAGCAGGGATCTCAAATCTTTAATTCTGGTAGTCCAAGGGATTGTCCTGATACCATCAGTGCTCTACATCAATTATCTCCAGCTGGAGTTATTGCACTTTCTGTAACTCACTGAAGCTCAGTGGACCCAAACTGAGAACACTGCAGTTCATCGTGCATTGCACAAGAGCTCTCCTGGTACTGCTCCTGGCATCAAAGTCTTGGGTTCAAATTCCTGATCCAAATCCAGCAAAGCAGACACCCTCAAACCTTGACCCATGGCCTGGTGGGAAGACCACCATCTCGGGTGTCCTGAGGGACTGTCCAAAGGGGCAGACATGCCCAGGCCCTGCTGCAGCACTCCCACAGGATGGGACCTCTGCCATGGCTGGGAAAAGAGGTGGCTGTGGCTGGGGACCATCACGGAGGCTCAGATGCACCCAGTGCCAAGAGGTACCCAGGCTCCAAGGCACCCCTGGAGTTTGGGACACTCAATCCTGCCACAGAATTTAAGTCCACGATGTCCCAGGGGAGTGAAAGCACTACTTGCCACAGGCTGCTTTGAATGCCTCTGAGTTCTCTAGCTTTCACACAACAAATATCAGACAACTTTGGTTTGCAGGGCTAAAAACAATGACTGTGCCTTGAAACACCCTGTGAAACCCAATTCCTGCTTTTCAGATCTGGTTTACTTATAAAAGCTGTGTACAGACTTGCTACATACAGTGGTAACAGTGGCTCTGCTTGTGGCTGATCTTTATTTACACAATCAAGGACTGCTTAGGCTCTCGTCTTGCTAATACACCATCCTTAGAGCTCATGTTGCAAAGATTAGTCACCCTGATCCTTCAGCCCTTTATCTCAATCCTGATTTCTAAACACAGCCTTTATTTTATATAAGTAAGGCCTAAATTTTTCATTCCTAGATGACCAACCTTGCATTTAGCTGTATTAAAAAAAAAAGGTGGTGGCTGTTCAGCTGAGCCCCTATGCCATAACCAAAGTGCAGCTTTGGGAAGTTCCCACACACCCCATCCTTTCAGCTGGAGACAAGGTTTCCACAGCTGATGTGGCTGAGGGAACTGTGCAAAGGGAAAGGGATCACAAGAAAGAGCATGTCAACAGGAAACCCAGGGAGATTTGCCCTTACCTGCATTTTGAAAGGCAACTCCAAAAATTGCCGTGAAGATTTCTAGCTCTTAATCACCTACCAGCAATCTTTTCCATTCAGGAAAACCGGACATCTGAGAAATGTGGAGAATCCCACATCTTCTAAAGCCCCCTCTTGCTCTGGAACTTGGCATTAACACCATTCATCCCTCCTTGCAGCTTCAGTTCGTCACACAGGCAGTCAGTCCTGAAAGCAGTCCCAGCCTTCTCCCTCTCTCTGTGACAAGAAACAAAAAGCAGTCCAGGCAGGGGATTTTATATGACTGGAAGGAGGGTCTGCCTATGTTTTCCCAAAATACAGATATAATTACTGTGCCTCATGCAAAGAGAAAGAGGGACAGAGAAACAATGTGTGCCTATAGACACATAGCACGGCTTAACTAGATCCTGTACAATTCTTCTAGGTAAAGGCATTTTTCAGCTGTTGCATGCCCCAAATCACATGAGAGCCAGGTTCTTATTTGTCTCAAGCACAGGGTAGCATTTAAGGTTTGGTGTGGATTTTTTTTAATGACTATCCAACTTGTGCTGTTTATTTCAGTACCTGTTCCAGCCTCCTAATATAGAGCAACGTTCCCAGAAAAATGTTAGGAAGCAGTGAAGTGACTCTATCCCAGGTAACATGGACGTACAAAGGAATCTCTTCTGTTTGGCACGTACTTTATGAAATTCTATTCACAATTTCCTCTCTATACACAGATATGCAAGAGTAGTCTTGTAGGATTACCTTATGCATGCAAGTTTCTGTGGAGTTTCTCTTTTCAGTATAGAATCACACTGGCTCATTTTGTCAGAGCATGGTGCTAACAACACTGAGGTTGTGGGACTGGTCCCTGGATGGGCAATTCCCTGCAGAGCTGGACTTGATGAACCTTGTGGGTCCCTTCCAACACAGAACATTCTGGATTCTGTGACACAGTAGAACACTTGTAATTTGTCAGCTGGAAGGACTCCTTTCATCAGTGTCTCTTTTTCCTATTTATCTCTGGATGCACAGGAGACTTATTCACACCATATTTTTTTCCCAAGAAGCAAACTCCATCTCTCAAGAGAGCAATCCCTGAACCATTTACTGTGCTGCTGACTCCTGAATTATGCCTCCATTTCAGAAGACAATAACTTTCAGTGTCGGGTTTTTTTGCTTGTACGCACCCAAAAAATTTTTCTTGGAAATGCAACTTTCTGCAAATTTCATTTTTTCCAGCTCATAACAAGCTGTGTTTTTTCCTCTGCCTTTTGTTCATCTCCCCTAAGCCAATAGACTTTGAGGGCCAACAGAGCCCAGCCAGAAGGAGCAGGGTTTATCCCTGCATGGAAAAGCATACTGTGAGTAAACAGGATAGTTTTCAATATATCCAAGGGTTGTGATTACAGGGCAATTCAGACTATCCCAATCTCTACTGGTTAAACTGTTACACTTTTCAATTAAATATGTTCCTGGTTAGTTTTAGAAATCAAATTTTAAAGTGATGATGTTTGGGGAATTTTTTTTTTTAAATCCGACAATTAAAATGTTTCTATTCAAGCCTCCTCAACACTCTTACCCTTCAACTACAGTGAAAGTTCAGTCTCTTGGTTTTACAAGTTTCTTGATACATGCAAATAAAATTCCCAGGGAAAACAGCTTTTATGAAAGCAATATTTAAGGGAGAGAGCTAACATACCCATAAAATTATATTCCAACAGGAAGATTCTCACTAAATGTAATAGTTTCTTTTAAAAAGGGTTATATGGTCTTGTCTCACAACCCACTGCACATGCAAAAAGAAAGCACAGAGAGCTCTACCTTCCCTGAGGTGGTGGTCAAAGGGAAGGACTTTGAAAAAGTGCCTGTAAAATTCACCTGGACAGCTTGTGTCAAACAGGACTGGCTCTCCATCACCCATTTCACAAGCCCAGCCCTGTACCCCCAGGCCCAGCAGTGAGGGGCAAGGGGCTGAGGCTGCTGCTACACAGGCAAAACATCATTTCTGGAAAACAATCAGCATCACAGCAGATTAGCATAAAGCTCTTTTCTTTTCCAGAGCAGGGAATTTCTTGATTTCCATAAGCTGTAACCTCATTAAACTATCACAAGGAAAATAATATTTCTGCCATTCTCAGTGCTTTTGGTTTTTTAATTCACTGATCCTCACCAGGAGCAGTTGGAGAGCGTGGGAGGACAACTCCTCTTCACCAGAAGCAGCCTTCAAGGACAAGCAGCTCTGATCCAGGCTCCTGAGGAAGGGGGAAGAGACAATCCCCAAAGGAAGTAAATCTTCAAAGGCTAGCATCAAGAGAGTTCTGGGAAAAAGCAAAGTGTGTGTACCACTCAATTTTAACATCCTTTTTTTCCCCCTCGATTTTCAGCTCTTAAAACAGATAAAAATATAAAATGAGACCTTTTTTTCCTTGTTTTACTGAGTTACTCCTTTCGGATTCCTTTACAAACAAACCCCAAAACTGGTATTGACAGTGCTGCAGAAAATGAACAGTGTGTGAGTCAGGCTGAATACAAAAGGTGGGTAAAATGCTGGCAATGTTGTGAAAGGTGAGGTGGCAGCAGGGCAGTGGAAACACTCACGTGCAGCTACTGGCTTAGCAGTTTGCAGTGGTTCTGATGTCTGTGGAGAGCAGCACTCCAGCTGAGCTGAACCAATGAACCCCTGTTTACTTCAGACAGCTTGTTCCAAGCTTTCACAGAAAACAGGTGGTGGCTTAGGGAGAAATGTGATGAATTTTAGGTAGGAATACAAGTGCAGGTCTCCCTCCATTTAAAGTAATGCCTGGCTGCTCTATTTAAGCACTACATTAATTATTGGGCAGACTGAGCCAAGGAGGGCGTGGAATCCAGCCTTGAGGTAGTTCATTTCCTCCAGCAATGCTCTCCTGATCAGCAGAATATAGGGGACTAGATTAATGTCAAACAGGGATTACATTTTTAGAAACTACCTTGTTTTCATTCTGCACTGGGTTAAAGGCCAGAACTCTGTGAGATACTCAGTAAAATCAGACAGATTGTGCTCAAAGACGTTCAGGTCCCTGCTGCTCTGGAATTTGCTTCATCCCAGGGACAAGCACCCCACAGCAAGCTGTAATGACAGTCTCCATGGGGTTATCCATTTGGCAGTGCTGCACATTCCTTGCACACGCAGCAATTAAGTTTTGAGCAAAAAAGGACATGAACCAGACAGGTTCTGTTTCTCCCACATGTTGACATTAGCTGAGAACCAAGAGAGTTCAAGTGACCCACCCCAAGCAACTGTAAGAGATAAAAAGAAATTTTCTTTGAAACTGCACTGCAATGACTAAATAAGTAAACAGTATCTCATACATATCCTGTCTCACAGAGATATAGAGGGTATGCAGCCAACAATTACACTGAACAGTGCATGTGATATGAAAGATTATACAAAGTAAATGTAAAGATTATTTCTAAAGAATTTAATTTACTAAGGCAGAAACCTTACCCAAGCAACTTTAATTCTTGAGCTCGAGCCACTGAGGTATTTTTAAGGTATTTTTAAAGATGAGAATCTGTTCCTCTGCTGAATGAGAACGGGATTAATAGAAGGACAGCATCTTCTCCATGGTGGTCTTTCTTTTATTTTTATTATTTGCATAAACTTATATCAATAAATACCTTATTTAAGGTGGTAAAATATTGGAGTACTCTTTTACCTTAATTGAAGCAAATTATAAAATTTTGATCAGCTGCTTTTTGAACAGACTAAGCTCTTCTGACCTGTGTCCATAAAGTGTCCCAGTTATCTAACTTCCCAATAGAATAAGTTGTTCTGGCATAAGTGGCCACTATTGTTTCCCATTTATGCAAAATTATTATCACCATTTTTATCTTGTTCCATCCATAATGATTTCCACATATTATTTCCTACACTGTCCTTTAGAAGGCCCTACACTTGGACCTACCAAAAGGCTTAGTATTGATTGATGGCTTTGCTAATGAACATGTTCTCTTTGACCAGAAGTGCATGCAGTCTGATGTGCCATCTTGGCAAACCTTCAGTATCCTGCAAGAAAAAGGACCAACCTACAAATGAAAATTACTGTTCTGGAAGATATATCTCAAATAACATTTATTCCTATGTATTTACAAATCATTAAAATAATGTTCTCTATTCTGCTTTACTGAGGCTTTGCATTTTTAAGTAAAAGAAAAACCCAGAAAGAAATAGCACAAACTTTTTAAAACAACTTGCTAACTTAGTGAATGCTTCTAATCAGCAGCTATGACATTTCACTAGGAATTAGTTAGCACAAAGTATCCAAGCCATGTCCCCTCTAGGATCCCTTGGAGCTTTTATTGTCCTAAGTTTACACAATCAAAGAACAAAACTGTATGCCCCCAAGTAATCTGAAAACTATTTCAGGAACAACATGTGATTTTGCTCTTCATGCAGAGCGCATCACTGCATTAATTATGAATGAAAAATTAATCATATTCAAATTCCAAACAGCCCATAGGCAGTGGCTGGCTTTTCTTTGGTCCCATCCATTAGGCAATGATGAAAATTTTAGGAGCTCAGTTTTGCATAAGTCAGCTCTTAATGAACTGATAGTGAATCACCAAGGCACACACGTTACCTCCATGCAAAGAACATGCATTTACATTGTCATGGCTGAGATCCCCTGCCAACTCATTGCAAGGGCAGAGAATGCTTCAGCTTTCAGTTTCCTCCAGCACACTGAACAAGGGCTCGTGTCCTGGAAAAACAGGAGTTGCTTACCTCTGTTTTAGACTGAACTTGCACCTAAGCCTATGTTAGGTAGATGTAATTACTGCCACATCTTAAAAGGGACTTTTTGTGTCCTTTTTTTGTCCTTTTGAAATTCTGCTTCAAGACAGAAATGTTAAGCCCAAAAAGACACATTTTACTGGCAGGGGCACATGGACTGTGGGCTGTGCCCTACCCTGGGGCACCACGAGGGACTCCTGCCTGCTAACCCTCGTGGATAGCTCAGCTCCACACAGCTGCTGCCTCACACCCCAGGTGGGATAGGACAAAAAATAGAGGAGTAAAAACGAGAAACCTTGTTGGCTGAGATACAGTTCACTTGGTAAAGCAAAAGTTGCACACCTAAGCAAAGCAAATTAAGGACCTCATCTACTATTTCCCATCTGCAGGCAGGTGTTTAGCCATGTCCAGGAAAGCAGGGCTGCTTCACACCTAAGCAGCTAGGGAAGACAAACGCCATCACCCTGAATAACCCGTCCCCATTTCTTCCCCTGGCTTTGATTTCTGAACACATCATATGGTGTGGAATATTCTCCCATGGTCAGCTGTCCCCACGGTGATCCTTCCCATCTTCTAGTGCCTCCTCACTGGTGGGCAGCGTGAGAAGCAGAAAAAGTTTTGGATTCTGTCCCTGCATTCTCAGCTCTGTTCTGATCACGAAACCCAAACAGCAACGTAGAAGCTACTGTAAAGAAAATCTTTTTTTTTTCTATATTTTTTCAAGCTTTCTAGCTGAAATGGAGGGTAGAGGCATTCAAACTTGGATTCAATGGTTTAATTTTATGTTGTGGATCCCAGGCATGGTGCCTGATTGTGCCTTGCCTTGCATTTTCTCTCCATACCTGCAAGAGGGAAACTGATAAATTGAGATTATAAACGTGAACTGTTCTCCGTTGGAAACTCAGGCATGTCACAGGAAAGCCCTGTGAGCAGATGGCTTTCTGAAGCCAAACACCAAGTAAGTGTGGGCTGCTTAGGCTGCCCTGCACAATTCCTCCATCTCAGACCTCTCCATTTTCTGCCCCTGTACAAGACAGAGACTCACAGAAGGGCTCAACTGGGCTGCTTATGCTACAACCCTTCTACAGTGTCAACACTGAGGCTGATGTAGGCAATAATTCCTTTCCAGGTTTTAATTAGAAAGACTGAAACCACTACCACCACCTTCTTCCCTACCTTTCTCTTTTCCTTTACTGGTGATATGAGGGAGAAATCAAATACTGTTCTTTGCATGCAGTCAGTCACTGATTAAATGCAGTCACCTCCCTCTACGTATGTGCACAGTCTTTTAATACATTTACAAATTGTCACACAAAATAAATATTAGCCCTAGGCAACAGAGGAAAGGAAAATAAAGTTTAGCAAAATAAATGCACTTATACACATGGGTCTCAAAGACTTCTCCTAGATTATTACAAGATCCAACAAAATTCAATGAAACTTCAAGAGGATTTTAGAAAACAATCATCATGCTGTTACTCTGTGGATAGTCTCAAAAGTATGAAGCTAACAGAGAAGGCACTTGAAAAGAAAATAAAACATCTCTTTTAAACTGAGTGTGCTAAATGTCACAAAGCTGATAGGAGTATTTTATTTCCCCTAAATGCAGGAAGGATGGGAAACACATTTTTCCTGACAAACAACCCTGGTGCTAAAGCAAGTGAGATAATTACAGGTACACTTGTCTTGGGGATGGCACACACCACGGGGGAAATGAAAGACATTTAAATGTCCCAGCTCATTCACACTTTTCTTCTACATTCCTGGAGATCATAAATTACAGAAACCTACTGGGAAAGGGCTCTCTAAGCTCTTCCTTACTTTCCCTCTCCCCTTAGGATATTGCCAAGTGCATACAATGCTATAACCCCATTTTAAATCCTCTCTAAATATTAACAAGCTGCCCCTAATAACACTGATGTGATAAAAGTCCATCACTTGCCTAATTGCTCCTCCCTGTGTGGATATTGAATTCTGAAGGTGAGAAAGCAGTAAGATTTTATGCATTTATGGTTACAGTGAAACAGGAAAACCTTTGCTTGCTCTTACATGGTGTGGGAGCACATGTATGTGTGCCTGTGTGCTGTGTATGTGTATGTATGTGGACACAGGCTGACCCCTGGGTGAGGGTTTGAGTGTGGCTCTCTTTTTGTGGCTTACATTTCCAGCAGATTGTCTGCTGGCATCGGATAATTTATGGATGTTTATTTGTTGTGCACTAAAACTGTCCTTCAAAGACTCCCATGGCCCTGTCGTGGTTGCTGCCCACAGGAATGCTGCAAGGAAAAGAGAGAGCTTGTTTCCAGTGTCAATTTATCAGCAATAAAACTGCTTTCACTGTCACACCAGAGAAATAAATCTGGAATTTCTGGCTACTATACAAGTTATTATAAAATAGGTCAGTGACACTTTGACAAATGAACTGTATTCATTCTTGCCTAGAACTAGAGCTGCAGGGGACTTCAACTTCTTTGAGATATGCAGGAAATAACAAGGTGGAATTATTCCAATATTATCAGGTAAAAACATACAGTGTGGCTGAAATCAATCTTCCCCTTCAGGGTCTTCTTGCAGGACATCTAAATTAAGTCAATTCCCCATCAACTGAGACAAGATTCTTTCTCAATGCAGAATCTAAGGATCAGTGGGTACCACTCCATCAGGATACAACAAGGATGATGTTTCAGAAGCACCTTGGACTTGTTACAGTCTTTCCTCACCAGTGCAATTGTTTCAGGAGTGGATATCCAGGACTGAGGGACAGACATCATTTAGGATGTTGTGACACATCCCTCTAACTGTGTCACATGCACTCTCAGTGTAATGACATGCCCTGACACCTTGTAAGAGATCACAATCAGGGAGTACAGTAACTGTGCCATGTCTAATTAAGAGACTTTATGAAATCAGAAATTTGAAGTCATTGCAGAGATTAATTCAAATTAGAAGAGTTCTAATAAAAGCTAGACTGATACAGATGATGAATAGCTAGGGGTTTTTTCTCTCTCTTCAGTTTCTTGTTTTATTTCTTCACTTCCTTAGTTAAAGTCTAGTTCAAATCTTTGAAAAATATGTTTGTTCAACAGACTCCTAAAAATATTATTTTGAATTTCCTGTTAATTCAAATTATTCAGCTTTTTTTGGGAGAAAGAGTTGTAGGTGGGTGAGAAAAAAAAAGCATGTTTACGTGTAGCCACTAATTTATCCATGCAGCACTCCAAAGATGGAGACATTGACCATGAATTTTTGCTTTTATCCACAACACTAAAAATTTGAAAAACAAACAAAACAGAAATCCTGCAATAATTTCTTGAAAAAGCAGATTCTCCATTTCCCTAAGAAAGGCCATCTGGGGAGGAAAAAATAATGTAATGTGAATATGTCATGCTTTCTTTCCACTAAAGGAGACATTATATAAATCAGCATAAACATGAGTCTAGCGTTTTTCACTTTGAGATTTCAGAACATTACCAGTATTTATTTGTCCATTGGGTTCATCCTCAAGCTCTTGCTGAATATGCACAAATAAATTCCTGCCATATATATTCACCTTAAACAGCAACAGTTTAATTGCTCTGGTCATGAGAGACTATAAATCAACACTAACAAACAAGTTATGCCTTCATTGCAAGCATTCCTCAAACAAAAATACTACAAGCATTCAAGAGTAGTAGCCCAGGCAAAATTTTGAGGTATAGGAAAGAACAAAGGATTTTCATGGACCTATTTGATCTCCAACATGAAAAGCCAAATTTTAGACCATCATGGGTGCACTTTGGAGTAACTTAAAAGCCAGGAACTTCTCTGTAGTGCACATAAACATTCATATATCAGCAAAGGTGTGGGAGGTTTGGGTTTGTGCAGAGCCAAGAGCTGGACTCAATGACCTTTGTGGGTTCCTTCCAGCTCAGACTTACTCTATGAAAAGGGCTGTGTGCCTCTTTGCTCACAGGGCAGAGAAAAGCTGGGTAATGCCCCTTCTCCTCAAACTGCATGTGAGAGAGAAGGACCAACTCTAAGGATTTTGCACTATTTCAATCTCTTGCTGGTGTCAGGAACAGAATTTGGAGCTGCTAAACGCTGCTCTTCCTTTCCTAGTCCTTGTTCTGCTTTCAGCCTCTCTCTCTCACTGCCTTCAATAGGTGCTTTATCTGGAGAACAGAGAAACAAACACTTACCCAAAGCTGGAGCAGCAGCAAAAAGTATTCTCTCATCCTTTAAACAAGATGTGTGTGCTGCTGCTGTTTGTGGCTGTGACTGCCAGATGGAGCTGCCAAGGCTTCCAGCAGGGTGAGCATCATGAGGCACTCAGCCCACAACACCACACCTAACAGCCTGGGATAGCCTTGCCTACAGCTTTCCACCTCTCTCATCCACTCCTCTAGCTTGCATCTAAACATCTGCAGGAGGAAATGAAGGAAAACGTTTCTACACTTTTCCCCCACAAATTGGTAATTAGAATTCGTTTCTGGTGCACACTAAGAAAAAAAAAAAAAAAAGAGTTAAAGCCCAATCATCAATAAAAATTCTTCAACAAAAATGAGTGGCTGATTCTTCAGTGAGCATTTCCTCACAGATAGATCCATAAACAATCCCAGAGTGCTGCTGTGACAGTCTAGTCTGGCCAACAGCACAACCCAGATCACACGATTTTCAGGACTGAATCATCTCTGTTTGGACAAGCATGTCCTCTGTGGAAGAATGATAATTTTTAATGCCACAGATTTCAAGAATGGAGAATCCATCACAATTCAGTAGAAATTCTTCCATGCCTAACCACATTCACGGTTTAAAATACGCTTCACATTTTAGGAATTGTCTTTCAGAAATGCCATTTGAAATGTTCAGGTTACTAGATGGCTTCAAGTTCAGAAAAAAAACAAATATTATTTTTGCAGAACAAAACATATTGCTTTTCTAGAATACTTTTTATTCATTATTTTGGCTTATTCACTATTTCGATAATACAACTCTCAAACTGGCAGATCTGTCTGGCCCTCAGTGTGTTTGAGGTGTATTATAGTACTTTTGCTTTTCCTTTAGTCTTTGCACCACTTGGAACTGAGAATAACATATGTATGCTGGCTAGGACTGCCCTGAAGGAACCTGGAGTGATGGGAATGGTTTACTTCACCAGGCAGGCTTCCTGTAAAAGCCACTTCTTCTTGCAGTAAGGCACCTCCCCTTGTTTGACCCTGCATTTGATGTCAATAGAACATCTTGCTAAGGATGACAGAAGCTCAGTGTAATTTTTCTTCATTAGAAGCTCAGATACAATCAAAGGAGGAGATGGCTTCAGATCCAATTTAATTGTAAATATCTATAAGATTAGTGGGAAATAAATTGGTTTATGAGCTATGATTAAAAAAGAGCTAATATTTCAATTTCTAGTGTGGCTGTCGATCCTGCTGTCTGGCACAGACACACATTTGTGGGCTCCTCATGTATATGATAAGTCAATGAAACAACACAACAGCAGCCCTATCCATCCATTTCATAAGTATATTTGTGTATCTTATGCCACATGCTCTGTACAAGTATACAGATGGAGTCAATATCAATGATTTTGTAGACTCAAAAATGGCAGTCAACAACTACTGCATGCCCTCATCTAGTTCAGATTTTAAAAAAAGACAATTTTTTGTCATGTTTTATTTTCCATACTAAGGAAAAAAAATCCCATTTTTTTTCCATTGCAAGTTATTTTTCTTCCAGTTTAGTGCTTATGTCTTTCAAAGCCCCTTTAAAGGGAAGTTTTGGCATGTCAAAAAATCTGAAGAATGAAGTTTTTGCAAAAATTTTAAATAAATAAAATATAGCTCCTCTGTGGCAACACTTTAGCTAAAATAGCTTTTGCAAAACTGTTGCACTAAACAGAATTACCTCTCCCAATGCCTTCTAATATTAAAAAATTGACCCATGAAAGTGGTTCCAGCCCAAGGGTATTGACAATACATTCTTTCAAACAGATAAGAGAACTAACTGATGGTTGCTGAGCTTTGGTTCAGCAAAGAATCTCATGAGAAAGTATCTCCAGCTCAAGGAAAACTGAGTGCTGAGATTTTTGCCTGGGGAGCCCAGAAGGCCAATGGCATGTAGGATCCAGAGCAATTCAATTAATTTAAGCAAAATGTCAACTGAGGCTTCCCTAAAACTTGGCCTTTGTCAGAGCAAGGGCTGCAGAGAAGATGCAGTCACTGTGTGACTTCGCAGAAGAGAAAATATTGTTATCTCTAACTCAAAGTACTAATAATTGTTTGGAAACCTTTCTGATAGGAACATTTGCAAGTAGAATTCAGTGTAAATCAGACTGATGGTTTTCCTCTGCCACCTCCCACTGTCATTGGCAGTTGTTAGTGACAATGAAATCACCCAGCAGATGCTGTATTGCTCTAAACCCTCAGAGCTACAATGCTATGCCATGTACTTACAGCATTTTAACATCACTGACATCATTTTCATAGCTCTTCATGGCACGGTGCACGTCCACATGACCACAAGTCTGACAGAAATCTCACAGGTTTATTTTCCCACTGCCATCCTTTCTGTAAAGTGAGTGGAAATGTCAGCAAATGGAAGAGTGGTGGCTACAGGTGACTACAAGTAGCCCCAGTTAATTCCAAAACTTGTGCACTAGAAGGATTTACCAAGGATCGAGTTAAAAGCATGGCTCTAACAGAAAATACTATATATTCTTGACAATATTTCCAAGTGGACCTACTTAACGTCTCAAGATGCTATCTGTATTAAAACCCAGCACTGCTCAAATCATGTCTTGTTTTCCAAACCACCCTCTTAAACACCAGAAGATCACCCTTGGAGACAGAAGTCCTCCAAAGGATAAAATAGTCACAGTAGATCTCAAGACTCAAGTTTTATTTCACCTCCTACAACTGATTCCTTTTTCTTCCTTATTTGTTTCATTTTTATTTTTCTTCCATAAATGAGTTCTTTTCTTTTCATCATATCTCTTGCTACTATGAAAGTTCCTTCCTTCCTTCCTTCCTTCCTTCCTTCCTTCCTTCCCATCCCTCCCATCCCTCCCATCCCTCCCATAGCCACATTTGGTATTGCTTCAGTCTGGAGGATTTTATGGTAATGCAGAACAAGGATATGACTTTGAAGATATAAAAGGATTATCACTGTGCTCTGTGGGCCACAAGGTGCTAAAAGGCACAAGTGCCTGAGGCTGGGGCAGCTTATGTGGCACAAATGACAATTCATAATAAATGACAGCCTGTTTCTAAGGATGAACTAATTTAGCTTGGCCGGCTGTGAGTTTAAAAATAATTATGAATAAAAAATAAACTGACATACTGTACAGCCAAAACAGAAATTGAGTAGGGAACAAAACAGCACCATATTGCCTGCAATTCCAACACTTTCTGAATTGCCTTGAGATTACTTTTTTCAAACAAACACCAATCTTTTCTTTCCGTTTGGAGGTTAAATCAGTTCTCTTTGGCTGAAGTTTCTTGTCTTCCCTCATTACTTTTTGCTACTATTCCAACAGCATGGAAATGCATTGCTACTAGCTAGCCATCACAAAACTGGGCTGAAGAGCCTGTGCCAAGAGGCAGAGGAGGTGTTTCCCTGTCCTGGGAGTGCTCTGCAGGAGCCAGGGATGCAGACAGGAGGAACCAGAACTGCTGATCAGGTGAATGGGTAGAGCTGGGACACACAGGCAGAGCTGCTGACAGCAAGGGAATGTGGCTAGAAGATCTCTGACTGGCAAGTGGACCAGCCTATGGGCCTGTACAAGCTCTTGATCTAGCTCTGTTTTTCCCTGTATCATTCTCTTTTCACTGCAAAGGATTTATCTTCCTTTCTAAATAGACCAAATCAAAACCTGAAAGAGAGGAAAGATCTTAAAGTGATCTTTAAGACTTTTAAAAACCTCCTCTGTTCCCTGAAAGCAAGATTTAGTAAAACCAAAAAGAGTTACGAAAGCAAATCAAGCCATTACTAAAAATCCGTACAGTTGCATGAATAAATATCATTTATATTGATTTGGCCAAAGTCCATATTAGTGCTTCTAAATTGTCAGAAGCCATTTCATAAATTCTCTGTTGAACTCCCCTCTTGCCCTCAGAAGAAGGGCTCCTTCACTGATACCAAGTTCACAGTATTCCGGCTACATTCATTCCACTTTTTCTTTCTGTAACTATTCTGTAAAGGCTAACATCAACAAGGTAAAACTGGGAAAGAAGATCCACATCTATAAGTTTTATTTAGGAGTGGTTAGTCTCCCAGGCATGCTCATTCCCTAACAGAGAGTTCTTACATTTTACCTAAGCTTCAATGAACTGGACTTTCTTCTTCTGGTGCACATGGAAAATGGATTCTGGCATATTTGCTGTACAAGTAACTTCATCACTCAGGCTGGCTCCTCTCAGACCACACCTGTTAGTGTTAGTAGGAGTACCACAGCTGTAATTAATTGCTGGTACAAATGAGTGAGCCCACAGATTTACTCCCTGGAGGAGTATTTGTTTCCCTACTGTTGCCTTTGGAGATGGCAAAGGCTGGTATGGGATATTTCCCTAAACCTTCCAATCTGACCCTGCAAAGTCATATTTCAGGTGGGGATTACTTTCCTGTTCCAGCTGGATAAGACACCACAGTTTTTAGACCAGCAATTCAGACATTTCAGGTCACCATGAAGAAGAACATAAAACAAACCTCATTAAAGCCTTAGTGCCTCCTTCTGAAATGCTGATACCTCAGAGATCAAACACCCTGCCAGGATATGTTCTCATGGTTTCAAAGCAGTAGGATTTCCAGTTTGGAAAGCCCCTATTTGGCCACAATCAATTGCTATGTGCATTTATTTTTTCCCTTCTGTATTTGCCAGACTCTAATGTCAACTCTGGCTTCCAATAGCCATGGAAAGGTTGCTATCACTAATCCTACTAATAACAGCAACTTGCCAGGCCTCACTTGCTTAATGGACTTGCAAAATGCACACAGCTACTGATTTCCTTCATTTGCTGTCAAAACTAAGGTCAAAAATAATCTCAGGAGACCCCAAACTTGACCTTTTCAAAATTTTATGCTTGTCAAATTTTACTGCAGAAGATGAATTATCAATGCAAGCAGTGGGAGAGCAATAGCTCGATGTGTTCAAGGCCTCACATAGATTCAGATAAAGGGATGTTTGCACATCAGTGCAAATCAGAATCAGAAAGGAGGGTGATCCGTCAGTGGACCTCACAACAGATGCACCAGCTCCTGTCCAAAATGGACCTATTACCATTAGCATTTCCCTGAATTCTTTCTTCACTTTCCACGTGCAAGGGCAATGAGGCACACACTAAAGTAATGCCATCCGTATTGCCTCCCACTCCTCTGCAATAAGCTTTGCTTTTACAAGACTGTTACAAGCTCTATTCATTATGGGAAAGAATTGAGAATTGTGCAGGAAACCTATTTCCCCTCAGGGAAGGAGTGGGCCATAATTTCATTCCTTAACATTATAAATTACTGGGTTTTTTTCTTTTTTTTTTTTTTTTCTAGCTTGAAAGGTTAGAAAACTCTGCGGAGATTAATAACACCACTGTTATTAATTATAACCCACCAAAATACATATTTCTACAATAAGGAGGGAGTATTCTCAGTGGGAGATTATTCTGGAGAAGAGAAATTACTTAGGAAATAGCCATGCCTGGGTCAACTGACAGAAAACAATTCGAGCTTTTCCCCAGCATGTAGAAAACAGGCAATAGCATAATTGACTCATTGTACTTTTTGAAATAAACCAGTAAAATAATGCACAAAAAACATACCTGTGATAACTTGTCTCAAATTAGTCAAATCTTGGGAAACAAAATGATATCAAAGAAGTACAGTAAGACTGAGGTAGGTACAAAGACCCTGACATCAGTAGCAGATTAGACAGCTAGACTGACAGACCATTATAAATGATGATGCAAATGTACTTACCATAGCACGGGAAAATATTTCATCTTTTGATCCCACCCTCAGGTGTTACATATTTTTTTTTACTCTGGGCCTGTGCATGCATGAGGGAAGTGACACAGATATTTTATAAACAGTCTACACGCATGGTCCATGAGATACAAGCACACCTGCAGTAGAAATAGAATATAATTTCCAAAACCAGTTACATTCTGGGCCTAAAAAATGCTCATAGATACCCATAGGGAGAGGCTCTAGGGTGCTGAGAATCTTTTTAGGGTTCACAGACAGTCTGGAATCCATAATGCATCTTTTCAGTGTATATTCATAGAGCTAGCACAATAGTGAATGTAAACTGAGGTGTTATTCCACCAGTTTTTGTTGGCAGGCCAGTGGCACCTGCCCTGGAAAGTCAGAAGGTGAGTACATGATTTAATCTGGAAAAGGTGTCAGTCAAACCAGAATTCCTTTCCTTACCACAACCATTTTATGCCCATGCTCAACCAGCATGAAGAAAATTAAAGGAAGCAAACACAATATGACTCAGTTTGCAGCCACTGCAGTTTCATCTCAGTGTATCCTTCGTGGTTTGTGGCATTTAATTATGTTTCCAGGGCTTTGATGGTTGTTTTTAAAATAATAGTACAATTAAATTAAAATGTATAGTTCTACTGACTGATCTATGCTTCTTCTGTACTTTATATTTCCTGGAAAGTTTTCAGGCCACAATAAAAATGCATTTTTTGTCACTAGTGGAAATAAGTGACGTTAAATATTGTCTGGAACAGGAGACCAGTGATTTTCAATTAACATTAAATAGGAAACTGTTTAATATCAATTGTTATTAAATGGGCAAATTAGCATCAAATTAAAGCTAATAGCGTAGGCAAAGTTTTCCATTAAGCAAGCCAATATTCAGTGTATTCAACCTTTTATGGTATCCATTATTCTGTTTCCTCAGCTGAAAGATGTTTCTTGATAAATATGCATTTATCCAGTTTATGC
The DNA here is from genome assembly GCA_013398275.1 of Promerops cafer. NCBI lineage: Eukaryota > Metazoa > Chordata > Aves > Passeriformes > Nectariniidae > Promerops > Promerops cafer. The sequence goes on from VZSE01008989.1 coordinate 118,069, forward strand.
CACTCCAGCTACCAACTTCATCTGATCTCTGTTATAAAAATTCACTGGATAAGGCATTCTTGCAAATTTTGCTGTGAATTAATTCTATGGCTCCTGCCAACTAATTGTCCTCGTTTTGAACTTCTTTTGAGCTTCATCTCACACGTACCATTAACTACTTTTTGCTGTTCCACAGGATGAAATCATGTTTGATGCTTCTCCAATTTAGATGAGGGCCAACTGCTGATATCAATGAAACAGTACTGCATAGGGAAGAAATAAATGCAGAAAAATGCTTGATATTTTAAAAAATTCTCAGAACATACTCCTCATTATAGGAGTTGGTAGCTTCTAAGATTCAGGAATCATTTTTTAAAATGAGCAGTGAGTGAACCAAAAAATGGTCATGTCAGGATATTTATTTACTTTCTACCAGCTGAATAATAAATAGATGTTGAGTTGCAGGGTGGGAGGGTACATGCCATGAGTTTTACTCAAACAGAAAACCTAGGAGGAATATGTGTGTTGGACCATATCTGGAACTTACATGTTTGGAAAGAGATGAGAGAGTACCAGACACGTCTGTACCTCTGAGATTCTGAAGCTCCTCTGAAAACTTGTTTGTTGGGTATGTTAGCATACAGCTTGAAATTGGAATTATTCATAACCAAAGAAGCTGTGGATTTTTTTTAGCCACTAGATGGGCCTTAAGTCATAGAGTGAACAAGACCTCTTGGAACTCTGACTCCCATCTCCTGCTGTCACAGAGCTCATGTTCTTAAACTCCTTTAACAACTTTATCAACTAACTTGAAAGTTAGATGGCGATCTCACAAAAGAAGCAGCTGTGTCTGGCTTCTTGAGTTAGGAATTCAAATATCTTCCCAGAAGGGGACCAGAGACATAGGTGGTATATTAATGAAATCAAAGTATAAATATACTTACATTTTAAAAGAAACTTTTCCTTTTTCTCACCTAAAGATGGGGTATTCCATAGCCTAAAATGTATTTCTCAGTGAGTTTCTGAAAACCTCAGCCTGAATGTTCTCACGTAGGTGATCTGGTTTACCTGCAATAAGGAGCAATTCTAAATGTATAAACATTTAGTCTTGCTGAATTGTCTCCGGAGAGAAAACAGAACAGAATTATAGAGGAATTTTGTGCAAAACAACTTGTCCTGTGTTTGTGAAGTGGCAGCATGTTAGAAAACTGGTGCGACAGTTTGATGGGTTCCCATGGAAACTGCTAGACTTGAATGCATGGGTGCACAAGCAAGCTTGCCAGGTGCCCGTTATTGGTTGAGAGGAAGGAAAAATTACATTTCCATGGCAGCCATAGATTAGCTGAGCAAGTCTCTTTCCAAAGTGATGTACTTGCAAAAATAGATAAGCGCCAACCAGACTAAAATTTGTTTGTGCTTTATACAGCAAACGGCGTAATTTGATCTCCCCTTGAAAATGGCCAGATTGCAGTTTCTGCCCACTGAGTGTTTCACCAAGAGGCTATGGTCTTCTGCTGCAAGGTCATTTTAGGGGGGAAAAAAAGACAAACCAGCAGGTTGGATGAAAAAAACAAAATTGAAATGAAAGAATTATTCCCTCAAAGAGAGCCACATATCAGTGAGATATGTAATAGAATAAACCAAAAATAGGGCTTATTTGATAATCCTTTACATTCACTGGACTTGTCTTCTGGGCTGTTTCTAAAAATCTGAACATAACTAGGCCATCAGCTACTGCAAAGCACTATTGCTTTGATGAAATGAGTGTAACACTGAAAGCTTCTTTAAACTGGAGATGTAACATGGCACATGGGCACATATAGGTTAGGACCAGGGAAAAGGTTGAACTGTACCTGGTGCCTCCTCTGTGCTTTCTCATTGTGAGTCTGCTGGCTTTTTCATTTTCCCTCTGAGCACAAATTTTGACTAGGCAATGCAAATACCAGAATGTCACTGTCACACCAAGCGAGAAAGGTGATGAACAGCAAGGCGGCTTAGGTCTGAAAAATTATGTAGGAATATACTTTGGGATCCAACAGGTAAGAAGCCTTTCAGATGCCTCTTTTAAAAGATTAGTGGTATCTGAACAAAATATCACAGAAATCAATTCACCAGTTTCAGCTGACAAGGAATTAAGTTTTATATACAGGGCAATACCAGGGAGGAGAAAAATGGGCTGTATAGAAGACATGTAAGAGGAATCATAGAGATCTTGAAGCATCTGGCCTAAGTCCAAAGAACATAGTGCAAGGGTAAAAACTCAGATGTTTTGCTGTTTTGCCTAAATCCATGAGTTTTTTGCACAGCTGGAAGTGAAAACCTTGCCAGTACAAAAGATTCTTCTAGTAGTCAGAGTTTCTGAGAAAACCAACTTTACAGCAGACTGCCTTCAGGTATTGAGCTCTGGGAAACAGCTCTTGTGTGTCCACGCACGTGCAGGATGTAATTACATCCTTGGAGCTCGCTTCCCTGAAGGGAGTCTACACCCAGGGCATTTACAAAAGGCAACAAAGACAACTCTGTAACTTCCAGAGCCCAAAGAAACCTTAACAACTACTTAGGCTTATTCCTACACAAGCCAGGACAGCCTAGTAAGTCATGAAAGCATCACTGAACAAAAGCTAAGGACTTTTATGAATGGACCCCCTGAGCTCTGTCATTGCCCAGAAGGGCTACTCTGACACAGCTGTTAGGTAAAGAGATCAGATTTTGGATCACTATAACTATCAATTAAAGCCTCACCTATAAGAAGTCCAACAATTTGGAGCAATTTTTTTAATGGATCATTAGGCATGTACATAAAATGGCTTTGTATTCTCCTCAGCTACAGTGAAGACTATTCTTCAGTCACTTAGATTATTCATTACACTCACATTCAGCTGTCTGAAGTACTACCTGTATGGATTTACCTGTGGTTCAGATGTCTGAACACAGTCACTGGAGGTCTAGGGCTTGTCCATTTGTCCACACACTGCTGTTTCAATTATCCTATGGTATCTTTCCCAAGTTTCATTTATGTGCTGAAGAGCACAGGGTTCCTTTGTGACTTGTGTTATACCTGCCAGTGCAAAGACATACTTCAAGTACCTTAAAATAATTTCTGCAGGTTAGGTATTTATTTAAAAAGCTAAATAAAACACTGATTCTCCTCTGATTAGGATGGGTACTCATGCACCCAACTCACATAAAGATCTCTCTTTCATATTCCTGGTGCAGGTGTCTACAATCTGGAGCTGAATACCATCCTCACTTCCAGCCTCTCTTTCTAAACCATGCATAATCCTTATGGGTCTTTCTCCTTGGCCACACACCAAATGGTATCTCCAGCATCAAGTATTCATGTCGATAATAAGTAATTGTTTAAAGAAAAAATGTAGTCCACACATTAGTCTCCTAATTTTATATGCATATGGCTTTATAGTAATTCAATGATACCTGTGTAAAAAGACCAGGAGCAGAAAGCTTAACAGCAATACTCAACGGAAGCCTCTGCCCAAACATTTTTTTTTTAAATCCTTACTTGCTGTTTAAAGCACAATTTCTTTTCAGAACCCATGGGTTTTTCATAAAGAAGTGGGTTACCATAAAGAAGTAGGTAACTGCATCCACTTAAATGTTGATCTCAGCCTTTCTGAAGGGTGCAGCTAGGAGTCCTTCAGAGGGGTAGCTGCTGAGACACACTACTCCTGTTGCCAATGGGCCACTTGTGTTTTGGGAGTCGAGGAGGCATGACTGAGGGTTATCAGCACACAGAGGACAGCTGGCAGAGGTACAAAGCAGCCTGTGAGCCCCATACGTTGTCCAGTGGGCTGAAAACAGGACAATGCAACAGCTTCAGAAAAGGCACGAGTGAGTGCTCAGTACTCAAGTACATTATAGCACATCGCACTTTTCTATTCTTACATTTGACTAAATATCAGCTTCAGGATGAAATGATGTGACAAAAAGAACCTTGTACAAATGTATTTAGTATAATGGCTGAATGAGCTGACTAGGAGAATCTTGCATGTTCGAGCAATTTTTTCTTTCTGGCTTTTCTTGACACTAATTCTGTCTCTGGCTTCCTATAACACATAAATGATATAGAAATTAAAGCATGAGTGAAGATCAAACAAAAAGTCACACTACTTGAGCGCTGTTATTCTTACTTTCCTGGATGAAGTAATTTGTATTAAATTATGCCAACTCAGTTACCCTAAACAAATGTCAATGTTGAAAACTAAAGACACAATATTGGACAACAAGATGCTGGCCTAAGGATTGGCAGGACATTTTCAGTTTATAAGACATATAATTTTTCCATATTTAGAAGATAAAGTTCAAATCAGGAAACCTCAAAGTACAATATTTTTGAAAGGAAGCAAACATACAAGCTGTCCGCGGCACCCCATAACTTCCCTTTTGATTACTTGCATGTAATGTTCACTATAGTTCTTATCTCTCTACTGATAAGAAGCCTTTGCCAAGTAGAGGAGTCACTAACTTACCTGCTCTTAGCTGCAAATGACATCCTGCAACCCTTTCAAACCTATCAGAAAATAGAGGTCACATAATGAGGTTTGAATATAGCAAGGGCTTGTCCTACAGTGGGTATAATCATTCTCTCTGTGGAATAAGAGTATCATAAAAGCACATTAAAATAAAAATTATGAAAACAACTAGAGAAACAAAACAATTCTGGAAAAGCACATTGAACTGGGCAGTGGGCATCTGGGTTGCAAGATGTTTAAACTCACATAGCACGCATTCTTACAAATGCACATATTATCCAAATACTGCAGTCAAATGAGAATGTCTCAATTTAGAATGCCATTCCCACAAGTTTTGTACAGAGCTACTCAAAAAAAAATCCTTAGAAAAGGTTTCCACAGGCCTGGAACACACTTTGAATTTAGGTTCTATACTTCTCACTCATACTGAAACAAGATACTCTGAAAAAATAATTTTGGCCCTGTGACAGCAAATTAATGAGTCCTATGAATAATGCATCAACCAGAGTGATAACATTCTTGGCTTTAGTGGAACAAGACAGGAATGTGGTGAAGAGCTAAAGCACTTCATGGACTACTTGCAGACTCTCTTTACTTTCTAAAAAGCTCCTCAGCTGTTTTGGGTGTATTTCACAAGGAACAGCAAACACTCCCAGTTGAAATAGTTATCACTTCTGCAGATGTTGGGGGATTTTCCTTCTGGGAAGAACTGGACTCATAAGGTAGGAGCAGCTTGTATTTTCATGGGAGTTTCACTTGCAATGCAGATATGCTATTTTGTGAATTGGTAACCTGAATAAGGGACACAGATGTGCTCAATGTAAAATGTACATTCAGTTTGTGTGACCTAATTCTTCAGAGTCAGCCACAGCTGAGGTACCTCGGGAACAGAACAACCACCACACCAGGAGCCAGCTAAGGACTTGCAAATCCTGATTCATTATAGAATGATGAACATACCTTTGGAGTTTAACCAAGCAACAAATAGATGCAATGCTTTAAAACAAAGTCTATACTTACATGTTGGCATGTTCTACAAGTTTTCCAGAACTGGGGCAAAAGCCAGTAAGAAAGGTTGCCCTCATCAGGGACTCGTGTGCTCTGGTGCAGCTTTATAACACACGTAGCACGAGCTGGGAGAATAGATTTCCCATTGTACATGAAGACATGGCTCACTTCTCAGTAACACTTCATAACTGTAGCTGTGCAATTAAAGCTTGACTGCAAAAGGATTCTTTTAGACTGGCTCACGGCATCCCTCAAATTCATACAAGCATTGGACTGCTGGCTGGAAGAGATCTCTGGATGCCTCTGGACCTGTCCAACATAGGAGGCAGAGCTGCTGCCAGCACTGGATCAGATCAGCTGTTGCTTTGCCTGGCTGAGTCCCAGGAACTTCCAAGGACAGAGAGTCCCTGACCACTCTGGGTAACCTGTTCCAGTGCTGCACCAGCCTCACAGCAAAGAAGTATTTCGTAATGTTCAACCTGAACCTGCCAAGCTGCAACATGTGCCTTTTGTCCCCTTTTATACCACTTGCCACTGTCAAGAAGAGTTTGTCTCAGGCAAGTTTCTTTGGGTTGGAACTTTTCTGTTCAGCATGTTAAGCATTCCCCCAGTTTAGCATCATCTGCGAGTTTCCTAAGAGTATGTTCTGTCCCCAAAGTTGAGAAATTAATGTTAATACAGGCTACAGGAATTAGTACTGATTAGAGTTTATTCTGTGGTGCTCCCATAGCTCATGTGAGAAAAATGAAACATCCCAGTCAGGATTTCTAGTTCTCAAGAAACATCCAAGTATGGAATGCCAGAGTCCCCAAAGCAGAAACATCTGCTGAAGAGTTCTTGCTTGTTGCAGCACATGTACTCAGGATGAGTGCAAAATGAAGACAGAAAAAGACATTCTCAGAAACAATTAGTGACAGCAGAACACTAAACAGGCTGATAAAATGTGGATGAGAACCAGCAGTGGACAGTATTTGCCATTTTCATTTGTCTATATCAATTTTATTTATCGTCCCCAATGCACAACGTACCTTTTGGTACCTCAGAAGTAGAAACTGAAAATAAAAGTTTGCAGCATCTACTATTTTAGCCATAGGTTTCCACAAACATGTAAGGAATCAGTTTTTCACTACCAGGAGAATGCAGGTGAGCAACAGCTGATGACATCCTGTTGGAGAAAGTGGAGATTTCTAGGGACCAGGCTCAGTCTGCACTCAGATCAGAAAAAAAGCAAACCACCTCTTGTGCTGTGCACAGCCTAATGTTTTCTTAGAGCAGTTTTCCTGATTCATTCTTCTTTTCTCCTCTAGAAAAGGTATCAAACAGGCTATGTTCACTTAGCACAGGGGATTACATTTCATTAGATTCAAAGATATGTCCATTTTGCTTGACCCTACCTTTCACATATTTTTCCTGAGGCCAAGAAAGCTTCAGCATGCAGTATCACATCATATCTTTCTTTTAGTTTGGTCATGGCAAGGGAAAGGAATATTTGAGATCCACAAGAGGGCAGTTCCTTTTGATAGAACTAAAAACTTACATGTCTCCAGAAACTCATACATTTTTTCTCCTGAAAGAGGGTATTAAAACCTAAAAAACAAGTCCCTTAAGCCTGAATGAGAACTTGGTCAGTGACCAGGGTGTTTTTTCAGGGAACACGTTGGTCCTAACAGAGCAAGCCTCTTCTGTGCCAAAGTCCATCAGAAGATACACTTACATGGCTTTGCCACCAAGAGGCTCCCATGCATTCTTTAACAACTCCCATGGCTTGAAAATCAGTTTTCCTCACACTGTGTGTTAGCCTGTGACTCTGCAGGACCATGGAAGAAGGGCTGTCTGTTCCTCTGGTGTCACTATACCAGATGTTTCCCTGGGTCCATCAACATCCACTCTGCACTTGCATGCTCAGAGCAGTGGCATAATCAGCCCTCCTTGCACTCATAGACAGTTAATCCACAGAAGTGGAATAGCTACAGCCCTTGAGATTGTTTCTCTATTCAAATAATCTGATGCATGCAGAAAAACAGTTCACTCTCTGCTGTTAATCAAGCTTATTTAGGCTCACACATGCTACTGTTATGTCACCTGACAACAATTTGCAGGGAAAATAATATTTTTTAAATTTTATTTTAATTTTTTTACTTAGAACTAGTTTAGTTGCTTACTGGAAACAAACCTGAAATACCTTTTGTGAAACATCTCCACTCAAGCTATGTTAAAAAGCTCAGTGAGCACCTGGAGGGAGAAGAAGCATGAAGTGATCACAGTAATTTAGCCTCTTATATGAAAGTTTGGCCTTCAATATAAAGCCTTGACTACCCTTGAGTCCTCCACATCCTCCATCAGAAACAGAACTACAAAAGCATTTTACCACAAAGAGCAAACCCAGCAAGAAGTATCTCTCCTCAGGATGACATTTTTCCCTGAAATTCTGAGCAATTCTCCTTTGGCACCAGGAATGCACTGATATTTCCTTTCCCCACATATTCCATCTTCACTCATACTTCCTCCTCTCATCCCACGGTGTGGTGCTAAGCTGTGCACTCCTTCCTTGCAGTGAAGAGCATTTACTCAGGTGGGAATTACTCATGCAAGCGAGAGCTCACTACCAAAAGTAGCTGTGGCAAAGGGTTGGTTTGAATTTGTTTTCACTCCAGGCTCAGCTGGAAGAGCAGGGCACCTTGTGGACCCCAACTGAAGTGCAGGGGGAAGTCACCTACCTCCTCTAGGGCTGTGCCTCAGTAGCTGCTGTCAGAGCAGGCTTTGTGTGCTTGATTTGGCCTTTGCCATCAATTTGTACAAATTATTCCTGAGCTAAGCCTCTATAATACATGAACTCACAGGTCCATTTCCTTGCAGGTGTGTGCTCAGCAGAGACTGGTCTATAAAAGCTGCCATCAGCTACTGTCAAATCAGAAAGGAGAAATGCTATTAGTGAGAATTGTGGTTCTTCTTTCAACTAGCTATGAATCAATGCTCTATTGCTTGTTTATTGAGTTAGAGAATATTGGCAAAATGATACCATTATGCCCAAGGAATGTTCTTTTTTCTTTTCTTTTTTTTTTTTTTTTTTTTTTTAATAATGACACTGCATGCACTGTTATTTTGTAACCTCACTTCCTCTGGATTAAGACAGCCTGCACTGCAGGGCATCTCACAGTTTAAGAGCTAAAGTGATGAGAGTGTCTCAATACAACGGCCAGGCAGAAGGGAGAAAAGGCCCTTGCTCTGAGAAGCTGCTGGAAGAACTGCTTCATCTACAGTTTCTGCCCTGCCACCAGCAGCTCCAGGAGCTGTAAGCTCCTGGCAAGAGAAAACCAGAGCTCAGGAGCTGGGGACAAGCTCAGAGAATGTAGAAGAAAGGCAAGGTGGTGCTCCTCTGGACACTAACTGGGGGAAAAGAAACTGTAGCTGATGAAGAGCCATAACAAATTCCCCTGCTGGCTGCTCATCCAGTGACATGAAGGCTGGGTAAGCGTTTGCCAGAAAACTGCAAAAAGTCTCTGGAGCAAGATGGCTCCTGAGTGAATCTGCTATAACTTAGAAGAAAGAGGAGTTCCTACATCACCTTCTGTTTAAGAAATAGGGCTTGACAACTACTGAAAATAAGCTTGGCTCCTATCTGTCATCTAGAAATGTACCAACTGAGAAAAAAGATAAAAGAAGAGACATTTTTCCAGCTGTAAACTCAATTGCTGATCCAGATAGTGGCAGAAGAACATCCCAGTATAATCACAGTGCATTTGTATCCCTGGGTATTCTGATGATTAAATGCTACTTATTATTTGCTTCCTTTGGCAAAATAAAAAGTGTCACAACCAAAGAGGCAAAGAAACTGAAATTTTGCTGTTACAAAAGCAGATTGCTTTCTGCAGATCTCTCTTTTAATCATGTCTCTGCTCCCCACCTTGGCTGCATAACCCATAAAACACTATCTTTCATCCTAAATATGCCAACAGTTGTAATTGCACCTGGCAGGGAGCTGGAGACCTGCACAAGAAAGTAACAAATCCGGAATGTCTCTCCAAATCTCTTCAGTTAAAAATTGCTCAAGTTATATGAAAAGGTAAAAGCAAGAAGGCACTGTCCTGATCTCGTGCTGTACTGATGCAGTGAACGTCTGAATGACACCACCGGTGTAAGGAGGCCTGGTTCTGCTGCTGAGCACTGACCAACAAAACTTTCCAGCTACCAGGGGTTTGTGTCTTGCATGGCAAAAGAGAGAAGCTCCCTCTCCTTCTCTCACCCTGCAATGGGAGTTTTTAGACTCGGTAAAATATTTTTATCTTAGGAACAGAGCAGCCTCTTGTAGCGCCTGTTTACCAGGCAGATCCAGGCAGACGATGCAGAGGAGCAGGCCAACTGGAGCCATGGTATTAATAGTGGTGAAGAAAAGAACATTATCATGTCTAATACAGTTATGGACAGATGGCCTGCTTGTAGCACAGTAATCCTTCAATCCAGTTTCAGTCAGTAAAATAAGTCCTCTGCCTCAAAATAAAACACTCCAAATAATGACTCAAGGACCTCCTGCTTACTTTCCAGGGGCAAGTCTCATTACAAAAATAAGTTTTCACTTTTTTGGCTGTTTAAATCAGCAGCTTTTCTTACACTGAAGTATGCAATTTACCATCACGTTTTTCTATGCCTACACTGCTTTCCTGTTGAATGTGACTGCCCCTGCTCCATTTTAGCTGCCTGCCCTGCCTCAGTTGCAAGGTGTCTTTGAGAGCCCCTGCAGAATGTGGCAGCTTGCAGCAAAACCCTTAAAGGAACAATTCCCCTGCTCCCTCCCACCACCATTCCCCCAGTGTCTGTGAAATCTCAGCAGTTAGGACTTGTCAGGCTGCACTAGAGCTTTGCATAGCTCAGTTTGAAAGAAGCCAGACGAGGTTAAAAAAAAGGGAAAATTTTACCAGGAACTCTCTTTTTTGACAAGTTGATGGTTTTATATGGAACAGATAAAAACACAATGATTTTTTTAAAAAAAGGAAGCAATAATTAGAGAGAATGTATGGGGGGAGGTAACCACGTGGCAGCTGAGAGGCAGTGAATCACTGCTGGCATGTGTCATGACTAAATGCCAGCTAAAATGCCTTACATTAAAAAGCTTTGTGTACCCCCAAGTTGCTGGGTGATGGGCTGGGTACACTGGCCATTCTAAGACAGGGTTGAAGGCAGCTTGAATGTTTTTGGACTGCTTTTAAATCTCACTGGCTTCCTAGCAAGTGCATTCACACTGTACACTTTTAAATATGACCTTGGAAGGGCAAAATGCAAGGCACACTGTAGCAGGGTGCCCTCCCAAATTGTCACAGCTCCAAGTTCCTCCATGCATTCAAATCTGACAAACCAGACCCTGAATTCCCTGCCTTCCCTGCTCCATCTCTACAATGATTAATAATAGCAGAAGCTTCTGTGCTGTCTTCTCTTTTATCACTCACACAGACTTGTATTTAGATTGTTGTTAGTGGCTGTGGCTGCTGTTTCCCCAGCATCTTAGAAATCTTTGCAGCATCCAAAACTCACATTTTCCTTTCTATGCCTACTGCCAAATCTCTTTATTACTGCTTTTTTTGGCTGATGCTGCACTGTAACTCAGTGCCCTACTCTTTAGAGCATGCTCACACCTGCATAGACTATAACACCTCTCAGGTAACCTCTAAGCCATGTAGTTGAGGTACCAGCAGCAGCCTCACTATTATAAACAGAGTAAATTAATCCATGCAATAGTGCAGCTGAAGAACTGCATGATTCTTTGGCCAGTCTATAAGATATCATGATTAAAATTGATGTCCATATGATATTTTCAAAGTACAAAACAGATATAACCCTAATTGACTGGGGAGCACCACACACATGTATTCCCTTCTTCCCATGTACCTCATTTAGAAATGAAACAAAAATTCAGTATGATGCTCGAGCTGAAAAGCTAAAAACACTAAACCAGAAACAGAAGATACTCATCCCTTGACAAGCTGTGTCCATCTAAAAAGAAAAATAAAGATCTCATGTAACGAAAAATATATGAGACTGAACTCTGCACTGAAGCGGTTCATTTTCCTCTTTGCACCACTTCCTGGTGCCTTTTGGATTCATGGCTGGTGTGAGGATTATAGTTTCCATCCCTTCATTTCGTGACTGCCACCTGTTTGAATCCTCAGATGTGAGGCTGCACACAGCTTCACCTCAGCTCAGCTCAGCTCAGCTCAGCTCAGCGGCCCCGGCCCGCTGCCGCCCACAGCAGCAGGGCGAGGGCAGCGGCCACGAGAGCAATGGCCACACACTGGGGGTCAGCCCAGCCCTGTCCAGCTGCCATGCCCAGCCAGGCTGCTGCTAACGGGGCTCTGAGAGGGCTGCCTGGAGCTGGGACCACAAGGCAGCTCTGGGGCCTGATAAAGCAAGTGGATGTGCTGCATGTCCTTGTAATCCGTGATGCTGGGCTCCCCATCTTTCACTATTCAATCAAGTTTTTGTTGCAGAGAATAGGGGGTGGAGAACAGGAGGGAAGAGCCTGGATAAAAAGCTCTTTCATTCTTCCCTTCTTTGGACAGTCTGGTTTGGTTAATTTTATATTGAGTGTAGGGAAGGATATAATAGCCTGCTTTGGGACTTGTGTAAACATTATTAGCAGAAAAGGTTTTGTTTGCTCTTCCCTTCATGATTGAAAGCTACAAGCTATTAAAATCAGCTGTCAATTTTAGAAATGCTCTTGACTGTGCATTTTAGATACAGCTGTACCTAATAGTTGTCACTGTTCAAAAAGCCAGGCACCAACAGCAGCCTGGCCAAAGAAGTGTACAAGACCAACTCTAAGCAGCAAATAAAATACTGCTGATGTAACAGCACCTAGACCACCCTTTTTCTTCCCTCTTCTTTGTTCCACCTGGGCCTGGGCTCATTCCTGTTCCCTCCCTGGTAGCACTGAGTATCCCTTCCTCCCTGAGAGATGCCCAGTTCCTCTCCCTGTTGAGAAAGAGCCTCACTTTTAGTTGTCTCTGTGTGCTTTTTCCCAGCAAGTGGGACACTGACCTGCTTCAGGCACAGCATGTTTGCTTGACTATGGATGCTGCAACGTCTGTTTCTGCCCCTGTGTAAAAATTACAAGAACGGGCCATTAGATACAGAATTAAAATTATTCCAGAATAATTCCACTGATAGAATATTTCTGGAGCATCACTTTGATCCCAGAACATTTGGTATTTCATTAAAGCAGGTTTTTCTGGAGTCAGTTTGTGCAGATGTAAACCTTTCCTCTATCCTTGGACAGTTACTGCACAAATACTTTTTCTCAGTAACTGTTCTTTCAGTCACCTCATACTACCACAAAATAGAAAAAAAAAAAAAAAAGAATAAAATTCACCACATGAGGGAACTATGGTCAGACCATTCCTAGGGGAAGCTGGATTAATGAAAAGGCCCTGCTCCAGCTTCTTTTTTCTGTGCTGCTCTTTGGAGAAAACTTCCAAATCAGAAAGTGTTTTATGGATGGCTTTCATTGCGTTGCTGCCAGGCTGGTAACTGATTCTACCACCTCATTAGCTAATCCATTCCCAAATTAAATATGGACTGGATTCAACAGGCACATATAAAGGAAGGGGTAAAGTAGATGAGTGTAATGGAAGTGTAATTGGTTTTAATGTGATGTAATGTCAGTAAATGCTCTGCATTAATTAGTGTCCCAGGGCAATCTGTCTGGTCTCCAGCCTAACTGCACATCGACGATGGAGCTTGGGGAGAAATATATACAGAGAAAGCTTTTACATTATTCCCCTGGTATAAATGACAAATCAAATGACATTGGGATGGAAAAAGGACTCTGAATAAAGCAAAATGCCTAGCATGATAGTGTGGGGCTTTTTTACATAGTCCATAAGGTAGATTTGCCCCCACTTGCCTAAGGTTCTATCAGCTCAATACAATGACTTGCAGCCCTGTTTTCCCCCAGCACACTCTCTCAATCTTCACTTGATTTTCCACTAAGGATGGCAAGGGATATTACTGTGACAGATGCAAAAATGGGATGTAAGTTACCACATTACCTGATGGCAGGTACAGCAGGAAATTCCTGAGGGTGGCTGAGCAGAAGAGTTCGGCCACAAGTGCTGCCAGATTAGGGAGGACCAGAAAGGATAAAAGCAACCATGAAGTTGTCCCAGCTAAAAGTTGCCCTGAGCAGTGACCCTGCAAAGTGCTGCACCATATGGCAGGGACCCTTTGGAAAATCAAAATAAAGGTCTGGTGCCTGCACAACAGGCACAGTCTGTCTGGCACCAAAACATCTTTTCTAGTCGACCTAGCAAATGATCTTTTCTAGCCTTTTTCTTCTGTGGAGGAGAAGATGGCTGTGCTGGGAGAGCCAGTCAGCCCTTGGGCTTCCTGCTGGATGCCTGGGAAATCACAGCAGACTGTCTTGGTGTCCCTGTGTTTGCAAAAGGAGGCCATCTCAAACAGCAGAGACAGCTGAAAGCTGGAAATGTGTTTTCACAGCTACAGCAGTAAGAGAGGATAAATTCATGGAGTTCATTCTGTCTTGAAAACTGCATGAGAATGTAAAGGATGGGAGTAATGGAAAAAAGTCATTAATGATGTATTCAAGATGGAAATAAGTGAAGACCAAATCATTTCATTATAAGCTAATGATGTGTCTTTTGATCGAGTTCTCTTGCATCACAGGCCAACTGTATATTTTTAGCCATAACTGAAGAGAAAAGCTTCAAGTTATTACTAGTTCCCTGAATTGCCTGGATTGTTTTCATTTTCCTGGAAAGCTTATGCTCTCTTCAGCAATGTATGAACACAATAGTACAATTTTATTGTCTGCTTGTGGGGTCACAGGACATACCAACCCATCAGCAATGGCTGGTTTGCATTCAGAGTACACACCCGCACCTTACAAACAGGTTCAAATTGCAACTACACTACAGGAAAATCAAAATAGATAAGCACATTCCCTTGGCAGAAAGACAACCTTCCCATTTATGTTTCAGAGTATGAAAAATAATTATCTGTGCAGGGGTGTTCACCTGTTACTGAAATTGCCCAGCTTCAAATAAAGAATTTTGTAACTGTTGAAAATGAGGGCATGGTGGTTCAATTCCTCTGATTGTCAGGCTTCCATGTCACTCAGTGGAAATTTTGCCAAAAGCAAAAAGACACGGAGACTCAGATAAAACCAAAAACTCTCATTAAATCAAGTGTAAAATGTCTTCCACTAATAGTAATTCAGATTATAAGTGGGTTCCCTCTGAATGCACAGATGCCCTTTTTCTGTTAGCTCTCTGGAAAGAACCCAGCAGTGCAGTTTGCTGACAAAAAAAAAAATATGTCAGAATAAATAGCTCATCTATGTCAATTTTTGAATCTGAAAATGTTATAATTTCTGCCAGCAAGGCAATTCTAATAGTTTCACAGACTCACTTAGGGACAGAGGCTTAGTTCATGCCTGCAAGTTCACAGCTGAAAAGCCACCAAGAAGTCACACAACAAATCCCTGCAGGAATATGCTTGCAATTAATTTCCAGTAATGAAAATACCCAAGTAGAACAGCATGTAGGAACTGTTCAGGAACAACAGACTTACAGAAGAGTGGGACCAAAAGAAAAAAAAGCGTGAGAATTATTTGCTCATTTAAAAAATATTAGTGAGTACAGGATAAATATGACAGCTTAAAAGCACTAATATAGGAAAAGCACTAAAAATAATTAGTGCTTAAAAGCACTAATACATGACATTTCAGGCTTTGCTCAATTCTGTGACAGAGTTCCAGAGTAGAGGAGGGCAGAAGACATGAAAGGAGGGCAGAAGACATGAAAGGATGGCAGCAGCCCTCACCTTCATGGTGTGCAGCAGCAGGACCCAGTGCAGGCTCCCTGGGAATGCCTCTGAGTGCTGGTCCCTCAGGGCTCTCTGCTCTCCTTGAGCTGTGTTCCACTGTGCTCACTGACACCAAATTGCTGTGGCAGGGAAACAGAAGGAAATGTTGTTTAATAAATGTTGCAGTATGAGACTCAATGTCTTACAGTTAAATATTGGAAACATTACAAAAAACGAGAGGGCAAACAACCAGGTAGGTGGTGAAGTCCAGCAAGCTCTGTGTGCTGCCTCTACATGGCCAGAAGGTTTTGTGTTCTCATCCCTTTCTCTTTTTCTGGTTATTGTCCCACAACACTTCAGGTTTATCTGCTATTTTTGCCTTGTTTTGCCTGTTGGGACTGGTACTGTGAGGCAGTTTTAGAGGTCAAGCATCATCCCAGCCTTATGAGTTGTCAATACAGACAGTGACCAGCGGCATCAGGGGAGAGAACAAATTCAGGGCAAGGAAGGCAACCTCTTAACTCCTAATTAACATGCACTGCCAACTTAACAGCTACCTCTTGGAGATTTCTTAAATTACAGACAGCAGCTTTGTATTTATCAGTCCAGAAAGTTTTGGGGTATTTTCCTATTAATTTGTCCAATCATTATTTGAACCTGTTTAGATTTTTAACTATGATAGCAATCTGAATAGAAACAGTTCCACAGCTTAGGCGTACACTGAGTTTTTAACAGGGAACCAGCAAAATGCACTTATAAGCCATGTAAAAATATATTTAGATATAGGCTATGTATTGAAATCCATTTTTTTTTTTTACTTATATTAAAAAAAGTATGACTGGCATAAACATTGTGTAAAATGGTCATCTCCAATGCGTTCTTTCCCTGGGACAGATAGAAAATGAACTCTGCCAGGCATCATTAACACAAAGGGTGGATAAAGAATTAAAGCAGGCTGAAAACATCAACTGTGTTTCTCTTCACCATCCCACCTCATTTCTTTACAGCCCACTCTTGGGGAGAAATGGAGATAAAAGCTGTTCCAAATGCTGCTTGTAAACATGATGCCTCTTGGAGAGCGTCCTGCCCCTGGGATGCTGCGGTTGGGTAAAGAATATTCAGGATTAGGTCAAACACAGGCATTTCCCAGAAGGCCAAGAGGAAAGATATCTATCTGAAGCAGGGCTCAGGGCTCTTCCAGACCAGCTTTTTTGAAAAGCAGCTAGTGCTAACTCTTCCTTCACTATGTTTCCTTTCAGTTGCATAGAAAAGAAGTTGAAATTTCTTTCTAAATACTTCCAGCATTCAAGCAATTAAAAAAGGAGTATGGAAGGTTCTAATGAAAAGAATTCACACATAGAAAGCTAATGATGGAGAAAAGCCTTTAGCTCCATCCCATGACTGTTAAATATGTGTTTGGGAGCCAGCCCTTCTAATGAGGTGAAGATTAGAAAGCAAGTAGCTCGAAGAGGCATAATGTGCTTTGACAGAGAGCAGAGAGCCTAAGCACCTAAGCAGAGGTCTCTCACCACAGAGGTGAGCTGGAGTCCCTAAGCTCTTGGCAAGATATCAGTGTGGCATGTTCACATCTTGCTGGGTGTTTACAGCAATGAATGATGCTAAGCAAGAGAGTTTATTTCAGCTTCTCATTCCAAGCCAAAAGGTACCTGCAATCCATTCTCCTGCCCTTGGAAACCTCTTGATGCAGAGCTGCTGGCTGTTTTGAGCAGTAGTGTGCCTGATTTTGTAAGTGCTGTTTTGCAAGCCTACCTGGCAGGTTGAAAAAATACTTCTCTTTCCCTGGCAAGAGGCCAAGATGTGCACTGCAAGCACTAGATACACGTAGGAAGAAAACTTATCCTGTCATCTCTCCAACTTGCCAGGCAAAACCTCCTCCAAGCTATAAACAAAGCTTAAGAGTTCAGTTCACTTGTGGCTCATATTCTTTGCGCTCTTCACACTTCACTGTGAACCTTTCTTATTCTGTGTTTATTCATAATTTCTCATTTTGTCCTTTCCTCACATAGTTCAAGCTGACTTTCTGGTGTAGATAGTGGCTATCCCTTATTGTCACTGGGGTGGAATGACTGAAAATGACCAACCACATCCATGAATTGTCCAACTCTATTCCCAAAGCATGGCTGTGGTTCAATGTCAAAGACTTTCTTCTGAATAGAAAGCTGTGACTTGTAGGAATGTCAGCTTAGTTGTTCCTAAATTACATGCTGGTTGGCAATACAAAGAATCAGATTCTTATACACACAATTGTTTCTTTTTCCATGGATACGTACAGAGTGTCTCCGCATGTCTAAAGGCAGCTTCTTTTAGTATAGAATCATTCCCACTTGACCTATCACTATCTGCCTGCGTAAAAAGTCATCCTCTCTCTTTTTTATAAACCTACCCTAAGTATTAAAAGCATGAGGCAAATTCAGCCCCCCAACCCTTCTGCTCTAACTCATGGATAGGGCATTTCCAGATTAAATGGTTGAATTTGATGATATAAAAGGTCTTTTCTAACCTCAATGATTCTCTGGTTCTCTGTGCTTAATTCTGTTTTTCTGAAGCTCTCTGACACTGGCTGACCCTCTGGATCAATAGCACGGCCAGCCAGCTGCAGCCCCAGGCCTTCTGTCTTTGGCATTCACACCTCCCAGCTGGCACTGGCACAGAGAGCTAAATATGTGATTTTGTCCTGGCAGAGGCTCCCACACGCCAGGCATTTGGCTGAGAGCTCCTGTCAGTGCAGCTGCTGATATGGGAGCAGGGGGAAGAGCATCGGGCTGGCGACAGCTCACCCCCCTCAAACAGAGAGCAAGAAGAGGGGCCTGTGGGCGCCGGGATAATTGTGTTTATGTAGGCCCTTTCAACTGAAGAATTTAAAAGGTGACCAGATGAGCTTTTCACGGAGAAAAGTAGTTAAGGTACCGGTTTGAGGTCTCTCAGGAGATGCTGATGTCCTTGCGGGAGGAAGCCCTAAATCTGTCAGCGGGAAAAGCGAGATAAGGAGTGGTCCTGCAGAGCTAGTCCCAAACCACCCCCATTCTCACTCCACGGCCCCTTCCTGTGCCCGCTTGTTTCCAGGAATTGCTGACCTGCTGCTGAGAAATGCGGCTTCGCCCTGGTTCCCAGCGCGGCCGTGAAAGGAGCGGGGCATCCGCGCCCCGCCGCGCACTCACCCGGAGACGGGAGCCTCCCCGCACCTGCTGCGCGCCACAGAGCGCCCGCAGCTCGGCAGGGGGCACGGCTCGGCCTCCCCCCTCCCTCAGCTGGGCCAGAGTGAACAAAAGCGGGGACTTTGCCTCCCCTCTCCTCAATACCAGCGCCAGGGCCAAGGAGGAGGCAGTGGGCTCTCCCATGTCACCTCTCTCCCACTCTCTGGTCCCTCTCAGCTGCGCTGTGTGGGCAGCTCTTCCATCTGGCAGGGCAATTCTGCACTGGGACTTCAGATAAATTCACTCACTGCCACAATACATGGTAAAGAATATGTAGTCCACTTGCTTTTTACCCATTTGCTTTTTACCTATTTTACCTATCTCCCTGTATTCAGAGCTGTTAAGGCACTTTAGTTTTCAAATTCCTAAACACTTTTGAAGTGCTGGCCTCCAGTTTAGCAGCTTGCAACCTTATTGGAAGGGCAAACTACCAAGCAAAACTCCAGTCACTTCATTTCCCTAAGCTCCCTCAGCATCTAGCAAGGAAAGAGGCCCTTTCTGACATCTTTCAGATTTGCTAAATTAGCCCTCTAGTCTGAATCACCTTCTGAATGGACTTGTCATGCTCCATTGACTACAGAGGGAGCTTAAGGACAGCCTCTGAGATTAACCTCCGACCCCACACACAGGGGTGGTGGGTGCTTAGCACTGACAAACTGCATGAAAGCCTCTGAATGAAAGGTGTTAACTGAGAGCGTATCAGTGAACTAGAGCATAAATCACAATAATGGCTGCTACATCGTCGTTGTAACTGCTGCTAATAACAACAGCAAGTAACGTATATTTCTGGATATAAGATTAGACTTATTCTTCTCCCTCGATTAAGTCTCTAGAGAACTGTAGCATAAATGCTACAAAGTAGGAATGTGGCTGCCTTTTCCATTGCCTTTTTCTTACTCTGTTGTACCAGTTTATTGTGACCCTTATGTGAAAGTTTGCAGAGCACCCTGCACTGAAAGAAAATTGACTGGTCTTTTTTTTTTTTTTTGCATGTAGGCAGATAGAGCAGTGGCTTATTTAGGGAGCTTTCCTGATAAGACAGCAAGTAGCAGTTGTGATAACCCAGGCCCAGCTCAAATTCAGCTACTTACAAAACAGTGTTTATCAGAGGCAGTGTATGTTTTGTCTCTGAGACACTCATTTATACAGGGGGTGTGATGGACCCCTGTCAGCAAGGCAGGACAGCAGCAAAGAGAACAAACGTGGCACTTCATTCCCAGCTAAGGGGAAGTGGAGACCTGGTCTTGCCACCCCTTTTGGCACTGGGAAGTGTCCTGTTGAGTCAGTAGGAGTACGTGAACAGCACTCATGTAAATTGTTACAGGACTGAGATTACGTATTTTAGGATCTTTGTGCATTAAATCATGAGTCTCAACACATTGTTCCATGCTGAAAATGGGCCAGTTCACATTTGGAATATATTCAAAATCAGGTCCCGAATTCAACATAAATCTTTTTTAGTATTATCTTGTCAGATGTACTAAATATATGTGTGTGTGTTTATGCATATATATATATATATGACCTATATATTTTTTATATGACCCATATATTTTTATATGTCAGATATACTTGGCTTACCTTGCAGCCAGTTCCAGCAACCACCCAGGTACATCTATATTTGGGACAGGTTTCTTCAGTGCCCCAGTCTGCATCCTTTCTTGTGTCTTTTTCTAATACACATACCCTGTTTTTTGTTGTGTTGATCTTTACATCAGGGATTCTATCCACACTTTCCAAAATCACTTCTGCCCAGAATGTCTTCCCGTATCTTCTAGCCCCACAGAAGTTTTAAGACTATTTTACAACAGTGACTCTGTGTAATTGCAGACATCATGGGTATGTTTCTTCTCAGGTAATCATTTAAACCCTGAATTCTGGGTCAGCAGTGTGAGTCCTAAGCCCAAGGAGAAAGTGGAAGAAAGGAAGAAAGCAAGGAAGAAATGAGAAGAAAGGAAGGGGCAAACGACAATAGGGATAATATGCCCTGTGTTACATCTCTTTGGCTACTATCTCCACCATAAATGCTTTGAGGAGAAATTGGAAGCTGGTTCACCCTTCCAGCTGGAGATTTCTATTGCATCGAGCACATCCCTGGGCAGCCATTTCATCCTTCTGAGCCCCACTGTGCACCCTGAAGCAGCACCCACTGCACTTGACCACGGTTGAACATCCAGATCCCATGAGCACCCCTAGTGAATAGGAATGAGTAATGAAAATTTAAAAAGTCAATGTAATAAAAAAGCTTTCAGCCAGAAAATCCCCACATAATTATATAGGTGCCGAATGCTTTTATTAGGAACAGTAGGGTATTTAAAATTGTATATCACGGGGAAAAAAATCTATATGTCAAAATGCAAGAGTATGCAAGTTAATTATCATTATGGAAAGATCTTTGCTTTTCCTCCATTGCCAACACAAAACACTTTTCTCTTACTCTGCCTCCAGAAATTCCAGTAATAAACACCAGTAATAAAAACTCCTAAATAGCTGTTAATCAATTGAAAACAATCTTTTTAAGACAGATTTTTTTGGTGTGTTTTGGTCTTGCAAGGCTTTATGTACTGAACAAAAAAATTGTTACTGACCTTTTCAGATCCAAGATTTCATCTTCTGCTCCTGTGGTAGAAATGGTGTAAAGCAGCAAATGACAAGTGTTAACTAAGAAAGCAGAGCCTAAATAAACACAAACAAAAACCCATTCTTTTCCAATGGAGGCAATAATTTCAGTGATGATTGTGTAGCAACAAAGCCTTCTGTAACTCAGGGTACCCAGTAAGGATGGAGATATTTTTCTGTAAAAGATACTCTCTGTGTGTATGCATATTTATATTTAATGTCAAACCTCATTTGACCACAAATGTAGTAATCTTTCTCCAGAAATGCTCCCAGTGAAGATTTTATAACAGAATTGTGTTTTACTACAAGATTACAGGGTTTTTTCCTTCCATTTGGGTTTCGCTGGAGATAACTAGTACCGGCTAGCTAAGAAAAACAGAGAGAATCTCATGTTGGCAACTTCCCGTATCACCATAAAAGAAAATAATGGACAAAAACCTGGATTACTACTTTGTGGGAAGGCTTCATCCTGAACATGAGGAGTTCATTTTGCAAATTCTCTGTTGTCAGTGAAAATCAGATGTTGCTGCATCATCTACAAGGCAAGGGATGAAGTGAGTGTGTCTCTGCGCCTGTGCACAGGTGACTATCATGCATTTGAATATTAATTACAAGTCCATCCTATGCAAGGCCAGAGGGATGAGGAAGTACAAACAGGCTTTGAACTTCAGCTGCAGTAGTGCACCAGATGAGCTCTGGGGTCTTAAATGTCTCAAAGTGCCTTTGTGCTGCTAGTAGATACTTGCCTGCAGACACTCACCCCACTCACCTCTGGCGGTCCTCCTTCCATCCAGACCCACCTAATGAACCACCATTCCCAAAAGTTTGGAGCACAAAGGGGTAGCAGAACATGGGGCTCTTCTGCATGAAGTGCTCTCCACCCATCTACTCCACAGATAACAAACAAAAAAGAAGCTGTGTAATGACAGAGATGGCCTCCTAAGACCCTGTTCCAGGAGAGCAACCCAGCCAAAAAGAATGGGTGTAAAAGCTCTGTTCCATGTTTATAGCTCAGTCAGCATCTGAGAACAGAGGTGGGAAGGACATGAGAAATCCAGAACTGTGTCTCCAGATGATGGAGCTTAGGGAAGCTAACCATGACTTGACACACTCCTCAAGCAGCTCACACTTACTGACAGGATCAGATATCTCACGTGGAAGTACAAGAGCATCTTAAAACTCCTTCACTACTCCATAAGCTAAAAATGTAACTAACTGCTGAGCAGCATATTAAAAATGAATTAACATTTTTCTTTTGTAATTAAACAGTAGTCAGTCTCCTTTGGTCTCCTTTCCAAGGATAGGATTTAGGTTTCTGAGTCCATTAGTGGTTTGAAGAATGTACTGTCAGTTTTCATACCTTACAATACTTAATTTTCATCCAAACATTTTTAGAAGCCTATATCAATCTCCTTGACTTGTAAAAAATGTGAAGCATCTTCTTTCGGCAGTGACTGATGGAATGGTTTTCATGGAGTAATTAATTAATTATGCTAAGATTTTAACTAATAGTTGGACTCAGAAAAAACCCAGAGAAATTGGAATGCAGCTTCCTTGTTCTACTCTTGACTCTTAATCACCTCTCACCAAACACAGACACAGACACACACACACACTCTGAAGTCACTGTTTAAGTAAAACAGCTGAGCATGACAAGGCTGGGAATAAGGGTTTACCACTGCTTACCTGATAGTGTAATTTTTTAAAAAATCAATCTCTTCATCTGTAATCCATTACTGTGTCAATATCACACAGGTTGAAATAACTGTATACTGAAACAATCTGCTTAAAAGAACTGAAAAATTCCAGGAAATTGGGACAGACACGCTTTAGTGGGCACAAACCAAAGAAATGGTTCCTGTTAGATTCACTTTCTGCAGACCTCTTTCTACAGACTAAAACTTTTTCTGAATTTACAAATCTGTTTGAGTGACAACCAATACCTACAGGCAATGAAAATTAGTACAATAATTAAGTACTTACAATTAATTTAAGAAACTCCAGAAACAGTTTCCACAACCAAATGAGGACACCACGTGTCTGTGTATTAGTTTATTTAATTTTTTATCGCCACTAAGAGCAAGTAAATTATGCTGATACAATTGGTAAACATATACATTCGCTAGAGCCCCCCAAAATCCCACAGAGCTAAGGGAAACATTAAGGGATGTTACAGGATTAATGCTTTCATTCTACAATATGGATATATGGCTTTCATACAAGTTTTAAAAAATTGAAAAGGTAACACACTGCTAGCTTACAAAATCAATATACAAACTGGAAAAAAAAAGGAAAAGGAACAGGAAAAGAAAGTAACCCATAAGAACATATCATATAGCACTGGTTTAATAGATATATACAGAATTAGAAATCCATTGAACATGAAATTCAGGCTTTGTTATTTTGACTTTCATTTCCCCTTTCAGTTTACCACTCGAACTACAAGAATTAATATGATTTCTCTCTTACTTTTATTTTTCCATTTTACTTTACCCATTTTCCTCACTTTTTATTGGCAGAGAAAAAGACTTTTCCTGCCTGTGTTTCTATGTTCACACCTAACTGGAGCAGTTCATCCGATTTGAAGCTTTGAACAAAGCCCTTGCGTGTACCTGGTGTGACAGAAGAGAACATCACTGTGATAGTAAGTCCTTTTGGCCATCACACTGCATGTGTTTTGCATTTCCCTTGGACACAGCTATCCTTAAACTGAAGTGCTGGCAAGTGGGAAGAAACCTAGCTCTTCATCCTACTCGTGTATCCTCACTTAAACACCAGCACAGGACAAAAAGCTCTTTCATTTCAACCACAGCCTGAAAACGTGGCAGCACTGGTCATGATTCACATGTAGGGTTATGCATGCACCTTTCCAGAGTTCTGCTCCCCCATGTGTGAATGTATATATAAACATGCAGTATGCATGTGTGTGTATTTAGAGAGCTGCTGTGTCTGATGCTGACATCTGCATTAGGTGGATTCTAGCTCCAAGCTGCAGCCTGTCTCTGCTTCAGGCCACCTCAGCAACTCCAACACTCTCTGGACTATCACAGCCATTTCCCTCAGCTGAAAAAGTCTGGATGAACTACATAATTGTAATATGGGGAGTGCAATGAATGATCTAATGAGAAAAGTTAAATAATGTCTTGGTGCCAGGTAGATTAGAGCAAGGGAGTTAATTAATTGAATGAAACTGGCTGTGGGTAAAACAGCCCTGCAGAGGCTACCCATTTTCCTAGCTTTCCATCACTGAATTCAGGGTTAAAAGCTTTGTACAGTCTTTAACTTCCAATGATCTTCTGTAATGGGAATACTTGTGAGCCTCTGTTTTTAGCTCTTCAATAAATCCAGTCATTGGACACGTTTTCAGTTTTGTTGCGGGTTTTGTTTGTTATCGTGGGTTTTTTAAGAAAGGAGTCAAATTTGTAGGTACAGCTTTTACATACACAACTCACTCAAAGCCAAGTGGTTTAAAGCCTAGGAGATACTTACAGAGCTCTTTAGCCACCTGGGACTCCAATATTCAAATAGCAAACTGCAGAAAGGGCTAAAGGATTGTACAACCCCACCAATGAGATAATAATAGTCAAATATGGTTGAATTCTCATGCTTTCACAGATTTTTGCTCAGTTCAGAGTGATGACACCACAAGACAGATGCCATTTATCTTGAAGAGTGGCAGAAAGGGGCCATTAGGAAAATTATTAGATTTCAGCATTGTTTAGTTTTGGTCCAAAAGCACAGTTTGATGCTGCTAATGAACAAGACTACCTACATCTTCTCCAAATGCAAACACCCATGGGTTGAAGAGGCTCTCTCCATGCTCTACACCTGCTCAGGCAAGTCTTTCACTGTCCTTGAAACTCTATGCACCACAATAGTTTGATGATAAAACAGGACAGTGGTAAAGGATACAGCTTCTTGCCACTATTTATGTAGTTAAGGTGTTTTTCTGTTTTCTGGATGGTTTTTGTTTAGAGGCAGACACTCCTGCATTAATGTCTCTAATTTTTGAGAGGATTATTTGATAATTTCTGTCCCCTGGGAAGCTTTGACAAGGCCAAGTTATGAGGAAAGGTTTACCAGCAATCTATCCTCCCAGCAAAGCCAGGGACTCTCTTTGCTCATTATCACACTTTCTTGTTCATTGTCATACAGTGATTAACAAGTTGCTACTGTGTCTTTTAATTTCAGAAGGACACAGCTGGAGAAACTTGATGGTTTCCTGGGGCTGTTTTGCAATAATCCAAGAAGAAATGGAGAATACAGTTTCAAGGATGAGGAAAGATCAGCAACATCCACAGAAGTTTAACAGAGAAGTAGAGTGCCTTAGCAGAATTGACAGAAAACCTAAAAATGCTATCAAAATTATGGATAAGTGTGGGAAGGCAGGGAACAGGTATAACCTGTCTCTGCAAAGGAGAGAACTCAGTCTCAGTTTCAGAGAAGTGCTGTCCTAGAAAATTAAAATGGATTGAATACAAGACACCTACCCCCACTGACATACTGCTTCCCCTTCCTCGTAGCATTTGGGAGACATCAAAGATTGCTGTTTCATATCAAAATGGTGTCCACCTCACCAATATATTGCTTTAGAAAAGTGGTGAGTTTACATTGTTAATGTTGCTGCAGTTCCTAGACTTGAAGGAAAAACAGATTGTTATCCCACCCTCAACATTGACATTAGCCTGTATAAACTCCTTTTGACTTTGCCTCCACTTGAACTCTTTGTTTTGAGGCTGGAGTGGGACTTTACTTCTCTGCAACACTTTACATTTGATTACTTTTCATGAAGGCACAAATCAGGGAAAGCATAAAAACAAATGTGCCAACCAGTGGTTCTGCCTTCTGCATATAAGGAGCATGCAATAGAAATTTGGATAAAATGCTCCTGACTTCCTACATGTCTCTTCTTGACCAGCTCTCCAAAGCTGCCTGTTTCTACATTTTATAATTGTTATTCTTTCGTTTCTTCTAACTTTTCTCCTTCAAAAAGAAGTTCAGCCTAGAATGTCATTATGGAATTAGAAGATGAAAATCAGTAAATTACATTTTAGCATCTACCTGCATGTACAACAAACATTTTCCCTTCCTGGAGCCTTGCCCAGAAGTTTTGCTGCACTTAACAGACTGTTAAATAGGCCAGGCTGACAAGCAGTGACTCTCATTCACTAAGGGCATTTCTGTCAGAAGACATGTCTAAGTCAGAAAATGTCCCAATCCTCAAATCCTCAAACTGTTTTAAATCAAGATACAGACAGGCCTAACTGAAAGAAGCATTGCCTCAGCTTAGTTAGAGAAATACCCAAATATACCCGAATATATTCAGGTATAAACTCACTGGAATCCAGAGTCTGGATGCAGATTCATCCTTAGCTGATGTTCAGCAACTCATCCATCTCTTTTCTAAGAGATTTGAGTGCTCAGAAAAAGGCTGTCATTTGGGGGATTTTTATCACCTCCCCATACTCCATTACAGCTGTAGCAAATGAGGATGTAAACCACTCCTCGAGAGAGACATTCGTGAAACAAATTTCTGTCCTTTAAACTAGGTAAGCAACACATCTATGCTGAGTCATTTTTCAGTGTAATAGGATAGCACCAAGAGGGTAAACACGTTTTTCATCTGACGTAGCTGCTCCCACAGCACTGTCAGACAAGCTTGCCCTCCCAAAGCAGGGAGGGTAGAAGATTAGAAAGTAAATAAGGAGAAGTTTCAGAATGACTGAAGTAGAAACTGATCAAGATGGGTGGGAAGAGGTTTTGTTCAGAATCTTGCCTTTTGCTCTCTTGATAATGTCACTAGTGAAACAAGGGCTCCTTTTAGGTACCAGGAGCCTCCTTTTAGAGCTGACCTGACTGACCTATTCAATCTTCCTCTGTGTTCTGCCATAAATTACTTTATCACCTCCTGCATAGCTAGACTTTCCGCTGAATGGTTTCTTCTGGCTCGTTGGAAATTTTCTTTATTTTGGGTTTATAAAGTATTACTCCAATTGCTGTCAACAATAAGATGCCAATATAGAGCCGAACATATGTAGCTGAGTCGTACATAAGAAATGTTCTCCTATTTCACACCCTTTGCTGAATTTTCTTCTGGTCCTACCATGGTATTTTTTGTTTTGTTTCCTTGTTTTCTGTAAACTCTCTCCTATGCCACCACAGGAGCTTGACTGGCTTCCTTCAAAAACTATTAGGAATGTTCCTTTAACAAGCCAGATGGGCAGTTAAACGAAAGGACCGTAAGGCGTCAGAGGAAACACAGGGGAAATTATTTCCTTTATACTCACAGAGGTGGGAATAAGAAGTCACATCTAAGGTTTGCTAAAGGACAATCAAAGTGTTGGTCTCAACATCATTCCCAGTTCCTGCCAGCTCCCTATGAAACATGGACTAGATTAGCCAGTGTGAGACAATGGTGCAACAGTGTTCGCACTCAAAGCTGAGCCGCTTCGAGTGAACTGATGCAGCATGTAGACAGACAAACCTTTGGTGAGTGAAAAAAGTTTCCTTCTCCCTTTGCTTTCAACCAGACCTACCAAACCATTAGTTTAAGTCTGAGGCACAAGCACAGGTAGACCTGATTAGACCATGAACAAACCAAATAGCACCCAGAACCACCTAAATATGAGCCTTTATGATTTTAGATTTGGTCATTGCACATCCACCATGCGTGGGGGACATTTTTAACCACACCACGGACTCAGGTATGTCTAACAGCATGGTCAAAATAACAAGGACATCAACACAGACTGCAAAACACACCCAAGGAGTCTGGGAAATAATTGTGAGGCTAGTCTACCTTAAGCTATGTGCAGCCTTGGCTAGCAGGCTTCAGGAGTGCTTGGGAACAGAAGGAGTTCCTCACCGTGAGTCCAGATCAGCCGTACCCTCCGTGTGACAAAAAAGAGGGCAAGCTCTACAACTGTTACAATTTTTTTTTTTGCATAGAAAAGGGGAGCAACATTAGTACGACAAAAAAAAAAAGACTCTCTGCTTGTCTACAAGCTAATCCCAAGAGAGAAATGTCATTTACTCAGAGAACAGCCTGCTGCAGCTTCACTGAAGTCAGTGGGTACCATGCAGGAGTACAAGGGAGACTATTCCTCTTGACCAGCAGGCAAGCCTGCAGCCTACACAAATGGCAAAGCTTATTTCTTGCTGTTGAATTTTAAGATTTAGAATTCCGTAGCAATGATTCTGAACTTAATTTGGGCACTGAAATCCCTTACGTTTCCTCTAAAAATTTTGGTCTGCTTGTTGTCAGCTTGTTAAACAACCCTTTACTTTGAGACAGACCAGCCATTTGTCAGATCTTTTTTCTACTTGGCGACTTCTCTCAGGATTCAGAATCATTTAAATTAGGTAAAACTGAACAAACTGAAAACAGCTGGTTGTAATTTTTCTTTCTTTTTTCCCTGAAGACTATAATAAAAAAAAAATCACAACTAATTTTATGTTGACTGAGCTTTTTCCAAGGTTTTTTGCTTACATAAAAATGGAAGAAAGCAAAAGATACTACTTTTATATTTCGCTTCTGTTTTACTAAAAGATAACCCAAAAATTATTTCATTCCTATTGATTTCAGGTCCCACAAATTATCCCTTTTTTGGTCAAAAATATGAACTACCTCTGGTGGTTTCCAAACAGGTTTCTCCTTTTATTTCCCACCAGACATACTATTTTTTTAACCAGCTATAATTAAGATCAACAGGAATATTGCCACTGATACAAAAGGGAGCTGGGTTAGGCAGAACCACAACAATTTGAACTAGATCTTTTATGAAAAGGATTCTCCCCCTTCTGTCAAAATGAACAAATAAAATACAGCATTTTCAGCTTTGGCAGGTGAAATGGAGGACACTACCATCCACCAACACTGATATGCTGAAAAATGGAAAGTTTTGTCATCATTCCACTTTGAAAAATCATTGCTAGAAAATAATGGAAAACTAGGACTCCTTTATGTCCAATTGTTGAAAGATTTTGGATTTACTGCCAACATTCAAAATATGGTTAAGGAAAGGAGTGTTACTGGTTTTTACCTGTAGATGGTGACATCTTGGAATGAACATTAAGCACTCATCCAAGAAAATCCCATACTTGTACATACTCAACAAAATGCCCCCATCCTTTCCTTAAACAAGCAGTTTCGTACAGTTATGCAGATGTAACCAGATATTAAGAAACAGGCCTCAATTTTTCAGATATTAGGTCCCAATATTAAATATAAATGCATCCAGCCAGAGTGCTATGTTCACACAGGGTACCACTGGCTGCAGCAGAGCTCCACACAGGCTCAGGTTCTGCTTGCATGGACTAATTACCAGATTGAGACCCATGGAAAGACTTAAGAAAAAAAAAAATTAAAAACCTCTACATTGTTCAATATACAATAGACATAACTTTCTAAATGAGTTTGGAGTCCTTTATTACAGGCCTCTAAAATTGTTGTTAGGGTTATACATTAAAAATACTAAAGTAATAAAAAAAAAAAGGATTTTTTTTTCTGTGTTTGATTTTTTCTTCTATGGTACCATTAAGCTATAAATAATTTTAGGATAAAATGCCTAGGTATAAATGAAACTGTTAACTGATCATGTCTGCTGATGTCCCTTTCTCACATTGCCCAATTTGACTCCATTAATCCAGCATCTTCTCTTGTTTCTTGCCTTCCTTTTTCTTCTTCTTGGATTCTGTCAAGATATAACAAAAACAATAAAAAATTGGTGTCTAGCAGGCACTGCAATAAATTTCATTTAACACCCATGGAAGTTCTCCTTTTTTTTTTTTTCTCTCCATGCACATAAGAATTGTTCCCTCATTTTGAATAAGGAAAGGGAAAAGAGAAGGAAAAGAAAAAAAATAACAGGAAAGGCGGAGGCAGTAGAGAAGATGGAGAGGGAGTTGCATGTTCCGTTCAGAGCCCTCCCTATCTGAGGGGCTGACCCTGCTTGGCATGCAAAGCATTGTCTCAGGAACTTGCTTGGAAAACAAGAAAACAGCAGGCATCTCCTGGAGAAACCGGGTCACGGCTCAGTGGAGGGCTGGAAGAAAGCGTTGCACACACTACCCACACACATACCCTTCCCTGCTTCCTCTCTGTCTCATTGTGAGCCTTTGGCTTTCTCTGAATGTGCAAGCAGCTCCAGAGCATGGGGAGAAAGCTCTCTTGTTTCTCCAGCTCCTCCAGTGCCAACCCGTCCCCCTTCCCCTGGGACAGACACCTGTGTGCACTCGGGAGGCAGCGGGAGCACGGCCTGTCCAGCCAGCTGAGACTGATGGGATGAGCAAAGCACTAAGGGGCACCTGCTTCTCTAATCAATTTGGGGTAAAAAAGGGAAGGATGGGAAGGTACAAGTGAAAATTTGTGTATTGTACTACCACCTGCAGTAACTTTCACTGTACTCTAGGGTAGCGTGGTATTCGACAGGTAAAGGAAATTCACAGAGGGACCTTCGAAATTACAACAAATTAAGAGGATTAGGTACTCTTGTGTCATATGTCACCATGTAATAGGGAAAATAACAGCTCTCACTGGGAACATGAGTAAATCCCTATTGATACCAGCACAAAACAGCACAACAGGTACCAGAGAGAGATGGAAACAATGCTTCTGTGAAGCATCTCTCCTGGAAACAAAACAGCAAGCAAGCACACCTGGTTTGCCTTAACCCAGATTTCATTAACCAAACCAAGCAAAACTATCACAGAATCATAGAATACACTGAAGTGATCCAGAAGGATCACTGAGTCCAACTCCTAGCCCTGCACAGGAACACCCAAAAAAATCACACCATGTTGCCTGAGAGAGCTGTCCAACCACTTCTTGAACTCTGCCAACCTTGTTGCCATGAATACCACCTCTGGTTAAATAACAGCTATCACCTTGAATGAGAAGAAAAGCACTTAGCCCTTAAGGTGGAAGTGTTATTTGTGAATATGATTCTTTTCCCTCTGACTCATTTACATAACATAGTCAAGGAATCACCAGTTGTGGTAAAAAAAGCTTGTTTTCATTAAAGCCAAGGCAACAACACCAACTTCCTTCAGCTATGGATAGGGCCAGGTACCTCCAGCAGAAGGCAAATTTAGGCTACCACATTTCTCTGATGGCTGTTTTTCCTCTTTTCTAGTGTTTCAAACCAACATTTCTTTCCTCACCTCTTATAACAAAACAAAAATTATTTCCAATAATCCTTTAATCAAAGCAAAATAAAATACTTGTTTAGTCATAAAATCTGCTCTAAAATATTTTTCCCTTAAAGACCTTGCTTCACTTTCAAAGGGACAATAATTTAATAGAAGAAGTAAATTTTATTTAATTTGAAAACTTATTTTTCCCCCTTGCTTTTGCATGTGTGTGTGTGTGCTTGCGTGTGTGTCTGAATGTCTGTAGTCTGGAGCTATTCACAAAATTGACACTATTTCATAACCCATCATTAGAAAAAGTAATCTTTCATTAAGTTAATTTGCTTTCAGCTACAGCTGAAATTTCCTATATCCCCCCTCAACCTCTTTTACCCACACCCTCCACTTCCTCTAATTTTGCCTCTCTATAAGACTGACCCTCCTGGATTCTGTGTTGATTGCACTCTCCCTCATACTTTTTATTCCCCACACAACACCACTTTCTCTGAAAGAAACAGTGGCATTTTATCAATCAGACGGGCACTGGAATCTGCAAAATTCATTTAGACCCAGCACAAGCAGCAGGGCACTATGCAGACTTCAACCAGATTAACTAAGAGCAAAGGAGACACATAAACGCAGGCAGACTGCTAACAGGACTCTGCTGGAGAGTTTGTGCAGCTCCTGGTAGGAATGAGGTCAGCAACAGGAGAAGACTTTGGTCTGGAGTCATGTGAATGCACCAGGTCCCCATCCTCACTTGACTTGAGGTACCAGACACCTCAAGTTTACACTGTTTATCCATTTGCACTCAATGCCTGTGGGTCCACATCTCTTCCTTTCCCAATTCTTCCCCTTTGTCTACCTTGTGGTAATTTGCATATCATCCAAACTGCCAAACCCATCGAGCTACAAAGACAAGTGACTCTGCTTTGGGCCAGCAGAGTAAAACTGTCACCTGCCAGATGGAATTCCTCCCTCATTAAGAGTACTCACACCACCACAGCTGCATCTTTCAGGTAGGTAATCTGGATTGATGAACAGCATATTTGCTCCATTAAATGACATGCATACACACAACTGTGGGAGTATTAAAAAAAAAAAAAAGAAAAAAAAAAAAGAAAAAAGAAACTGACCAAATATTTCCCAGCCCTTAGGCTCTTTTAAAATTCCCACCACAGACACCAATACCCATTTGCTGACCCACGAAAATGTTGATGTTCGTATGTTCATGCACAAGTCTGTTCACAGCTACACTCCACCTGTTTTGATTATGATCAGGCCATGGTATGTCCATGGCTAACAATGTATAAAGTTGCTGTAAGATGCACTTTTCTCATGTTTTTTCATTTCTCTACATACTCACTGCATTTGTGTCATTCAGGCTTTTATTGTCCTCACCTCTGTTCACCCCACGCTACGATTTCCCCTTTTATGACATGCTGAAGGGTCACAGCCACACTGGGAACCACATCACCCTGATCACCCTGCCCGTGCTACCCTCCCCAGAGTAAGCAGGCATGACTGAAAGGGTCACCATGCTCACAAGGCTGATGAGTTGAGAGTACAGTGCCAGTTATCTGCCAGCTCATCAGTCCCAAATTCCAGCATCAGCTGTAGCCACTTGCCAGTTAAGTACTGAGGTACACTGCGTCCAGCAGTCCCCTTCAGTTTCCTGTTCCATACATGAAAATGATCAAAATTCAATTCAGGTTAGCACAGGTTGGATGTTAAGACCTTCAGTTCAGCCATTTCCTACCAGGCATCTTAATGTG
The DNA here is from genome assembly GCA_013398275.1 of Promerops cafer. Taxonomy (NCBI): domain Eukaryota; kingdom Metazoa; phylum Chordata; class Aves; order Passeriformes; family Nectariniidae; genus Promerops; species Promerops cafer. The sequence continues at coordinate 151,096 of VZSE01008989.1, forward strand.
GTCCCATCAGAAATCATAGTGACCCACTAAGCAGAGCCCACTGAGACAGCCTTTGTGGTGGAGAAGCCACGAAGCCATTCCACATCTCACGGGCACTGCAAAGCAGCATGCCCCCAGCAACGCTCACCACTGAGCCAGAGGGAAGCAGGCAAAGCTGCCCAGTAAGCAGGGACTGTTCTGGGCAGAACCCTGCCATCTGTAGGAGCTTTGGGCCTAGAGCAGCCTCCTTCACCTCACCCACCCCACTGAGCACAGTATTCCCACAGGCAGAGCCACAGAGCTGTGCACCAGCTGTCCTTTGCCTTCAGGGAGTGTGTTTGCTGCAGACAAGTGCTGCCAAAAATAAAGAGAGACACCATGGTAAAGCCACTCAACCAGATGAAACTCAGGTTCACACCAGCCCACACAGAATTTGAATCTGAATCTACTCACTGCCCTATTTGCTTTCAAGTTAGGTGGCCCACTTGTGCCAGACACCAGTTGGCGGTGTCTTTATGAGCTATCTGTGGTAGAATTCAGGGTCCAGAGAGGCAGGAGCAAAGCAAAAAGCAGGATGATAATCCTGGATTTCAGAAGAGCAGATTTTGGTCAGTTCAGGCACCTGCTCAGCCAGGCTAAATATCCTGGGCCAGGGTGCAAAGCAAAGAGTAAATTCCAAACGCCTGGTAGTCCCTGCAGTGTGCAACAGCCAAGCATCACACAGCCACTCTGCTCCCCCCTGGAACCAGTGCACTTCCAGCAAGATCAAAACCAAACAGCCCTGCAGGAGCAAACTGTGTCAATGCACAGACTATCTAAGCCTTCATCACCAGAATAACCCTACGAATTGTCGCAAGACTTAGAATTATTCACAGGATTAAAAACTGGTCATGGATTAGCACTGGAGCCACTTTCTGTGGGCCCAGGATGACCAGTAACAAAAATTCCAGTCAGGGTCTTAGCGAGTAAAGAAGTTAATTTGATTAACAGAACTTTCTCTATGCAATTTGGAATTGCAGCAGTCCTCTTTAAACAGTCATCTTTATTCCAGAACCTCATTCTTACTATGCAAGCAGCAAATGAAAGTAATTCAGTTGAACAGGAGCCACACACCATTTGAAGCCACTCTCAATGTATAAGGCACAAAAGGGAGGTAATTACATTTTAATGGAAGTTGAGCTTTGTAAGCCAAGATTTGCAGGTCTTTATTTTCATTTGTTGAAAAGAAGGTAACAATTCACTCACGGCACTGCTGAACTCCTGTGTATAAAAGTCAAGCAGTGTCCCCAAAAGAAATATAAATCATTCAAAAATAGCAAAAGATGTGCTGATGGAAGGTTAGAGTAAAAAAATTCCACATCAGATGTCCCGGATACAATTTTCCCAGGGCCCAGCACTCACTCAGTCTTATTAAGCTCAAAGGAAGGTGTGGTTTTAGAAAGGCCTCTCTACCTCTCAACTGGAGCAAATTTTCCAAAGCACCAGGTTGCCATGGTGGTAAAGGGCAATGGTGCCATGGGGTGCAGAGAGCTTCTGAATTTTGCTGATGAAATGCCAGTCCCTGAGGAATGGAGAAGTCTTAACTTTGGTATAATCAAGGATTTTATACCTTGGCAAAAAAAAAATCTCACCTTAAACAGATTCACACTCCTGTCTAGGAATAGAAACTGTATTATCTTGTGATTTCCATGACTGTAAAAACAAACACCTGGATTTCTGAAAACCCTTTAAACATGGTATTTCTTTTTCCTGTAGAGGAAGAGAACTTTTCATGGCTTTCTAAATCCTTTTCTTCCTTTTTTCCTGTACTATATATAGCGTTTATGTATTCCAAATGGTTTAAGAAGGAAAAACAATATTATGATAACAACTTTGCTCCCTAATGAATTCTTCTGAAAAGCCTCTTTCAGAAACACAGTTCTACTGGATGGGGAAATAAAAAGTAATAATCCACCAGCTGAACAGCAGCAGAAGGCACCTCTCTAATCAATTAATAATTAATCAATAATCAATAAATCAACCTGATGTAACTTTTACTTCATTAATAGATTACAATTGATTGCATCCCTTATATTTTAGCCTGTGCTCATTACCAGCTTTCTCTAGTTACGTGTGTTCCTCAATTTCTTCACACTTGTGCTCACTCCTCCCCACCAGGTTTTGTTCTGCTTCTCATTTTGCTAAAGCTTTGTTTTGGTTAGACTTTCATTTGTTCCCAGTTGAACACAAGACCGACTTGATTTAGACCTAAAGGCTGCAGCTGCCCCATTTAAGTCAGAAAGTCATGCTGCAAAGTGTGTTAGGAATGGGGAACAGGCAGATTTACACTTGTAACAAACACTAACATATCTGCCAAAGGAATGGAACCAAGTCACCGCGCACAGAAAATGTGGCAATAATTTTTCTTTCTCATTGGAATTGCAAGAAGAAATAAATGTAAGGGGAAAATAATCCAATTTGATCTAAAATGAGCCACAAAACTCTGAAATGATCTTAGACAGTCAGAAGCCATTTCTTGAACCTGACATATTGATGTAAGACCTTTAAACCCTTTCCTTTAACATCCCAACTTAAACTAGTCGGGAATTACAGGGAGCTTTTATTTAAGAGATAATTTGCTGAAACCAAGGATTTTCATCAGGAAGGTTTACCTTTGATGATTTTCTTCCTTCAAATATTTGGGAGAAAAAGCTTCAAAAGTGCCTATGCACAGGCACTCAAAAGACCACAAAGACACACTATTTCTGACTTTGCTAGATGGCCTTATAGCCCGAAGGCAAAGAACATGAAAGTTTCATCTCATTTTCTTTACATCTATGTTAGCCCTTGAGATGTTAGATCTTAAGAGTAATTATTCAGAAGATTGTAATGGATAAACTTGTCAAACCAAGGCTGTTTTGCAGCTGGAGTCTGCTATAGGGGTCTGGTTAGCACTTTCAGAAATAGTTCACTTTGCTCTTCCCGTTGGCTTCTCATCCACCTCGGGTACATTTGCTGCTTCTGTAGGGTAGGGACTTTCTCACTGTTCTTCAGCATGTTCTGTGCTCAGCTCAAGAGGGACACAGTCCCAGCTGGCTCTTCAGCCCCCTCTCTGTCTGTGCTGTACACAAGATCCCTCTTAATGTCAGCAAGACAGGTGCAGGCTCAGACTGACACATTAAGGGTTTACTTGCTGCATTCACATGTCTGCAAGGAGACTGCTGGAGATAGAAAGCTTTAATAATCCATTGGGACTTTAGTATATACCTATATAGCAAAAAGATCATATGTGTCAAACTGACATCTCTATTATATGTAGGTATATATATATATAAAATGTAAAATGTCATCTAGCAGAAAGTTATTTGTGGTATAATGTGAATAGAGAACCTGTTTTATTCAGTTAGCTGTTTAAAACCAGGCACATGCCCTTCTCAGCTGTGCTTTCTGCATCTGCCCCAGATGAGCTCTACCCTCGGGGCACAGGACACAGGGCTGGCTTTGATCAGCGCTGCCCACTCTGCAGAGTCACCTGAAAAACTTCTGCAGTGAGCACAGATAGAAGGAAAGAGAAATGGCAATGTGGAAAATGAGATGGAGGGATAAAGAAGGATGGGGGGGAAAGAGAGCTTGAAAGGAAAGGAAGTGAAGAAATAGAAAAGGAAAAGGACAGAAGGGAAGGAACAGGGCTTTCTCTCTGTGTCACTGCTGGGAAGAGTAATGAGGGTGAACATTTGCTGATGGCATACCTTTTATCACAGCAAATCCCACAGCTTAAGGCATTTTCATGGCTCAAGGGCACTAACTAATGCCAAGGGGGCTGGGCTGCTCTTACAAGCCAGGAAAGTGAGGCAATGAGCACATAACAGAATAGACACACACAAGGCTATTTAAGCTTTCACCCACAAAAGTCTGCATTAAACCCTAAAAGAAACCACTGCAGGTACAACAGTGTTAAACAAGAATTTGTCAAATCCAGTTCTTTGTCTTTTGGGGCAGCATAGAAAAAGAAAAAATAATCTGGAATACAAACCAGAGGGTCAGAAAAACATGGAGGTTTAGCTTTCCATGAAACATCCCAGTGTTTTTCATTTCAAAAACACCCATAAAAGCTACAGAACAACTAACAATTGAAAAATATTTAGTTAAAAAAAAATTCTTCTCTCCCTCTCCTACACGCCTTTCCTTCTCCCTGGAATTAGGGTTGTGTCAATCAGATTGATATTATGCTATGATCTGACAAGGCATTCAAATTATTTATCCAAACAGTAAAATTTTTCAAAGGTACAAAAGCAATCTCATGGGAAACCACAGTGCAAAGCCTCCAAGAAACATAAGGAAATGGAAGCAGAAAAGCAACCATTAAAAGACATCCAAACTTTATTAGTTATGGGCTGCACTGGCAGCTTATAAGCAGCTTGAGGCTGGTCCACACTGTAAGCACCATTGTGTTTTGTTTTTCTTATATAGCTTATTCTCACTCCCACTGAAACTGAGAAACATCATACCATCCTGTCATGGCAGCAAGGAGCCAAATGACAGAGTCATGCTTCAGAGCCTGAAGTTTCCAGTGAGTTTTACTTCACCTTGAAACACAAGCCTTGTCCTCAGACTAGCACTGGGAAACACTACCAAGCATTTAGTGCCCAGTCTCGCCCCTCTGGACCACTGTTTCTTCTCTTGGTTTTCACATTTCCCAGCGCCGTAAGGCATAAATTATTCATGGCAAAACTGCTCCTCACAATGTTTATGCAGTGCTCAGTACAATAGCACCCTTTTTGTGCTTGGGCCTCTGGGCACTCATGCAATACAAATAATCATGATGATAGCAACAATAATAACAGCCAGCTATGCTTTTCCCACTGGGCACACACTTCCAGTGTCCTGTCCCACAGAGCTCAGATCACTGTATTTCCCTGCAGGCTCCTGCTCAGTGCCAGGGGCCATTCTTCAGCAAACCTGTCTCACCCTTTAGAACTAGAGAAAAACCTCCCAATTTTACCTTTCAGGTTTTTGTTTAACTATCACAGCTGTTTCCTAATATGAGAAAATCCCTCATTTTTATAACTAATTAGTCTGAGCAGATTCTATTATTCTGCCTCCTGTAATACTAATTATTACACTAGCTGCATGCCTGCACGACTAATGAGTTACATTAAAGCTGGGGAATTCTAAAACCTACAGAGGGAGATACAGCATGACTGTGAAGCCAAAACAGGAGACACCAGCATCTTTCAAACAGTAGAAAATCACAGCCCTAACAAGTCATGTCCTCTCACTCTGTGTCCCCTCCAGCTTCTTTGTGCTGTTGCACAAATGCAAAGCTGAGGGAGGGCATCTCAGAAAAAGCAACTTGTCCAACATGCAAAATGAAGAAGTCCAATTTCATCAGTGCAGCTCCCAGTTTGTCTGAGGAACAAACAGCTCAGGAGAGCAAGTCACTCATACCCCACTGTCAGCTCCTTGCAACAAGCAGCAGTCAAGCCATCCTGGCAAAGCTGGTCAGTCTGTTCTGGCAGCACACTGCAAGTAAGATGTTCTCCCAGCAGGTAGGAATCTGCCACTGGAGGGCTCAAAAATCACAGGCTGTTTTCTGTTCCTGCCACCAAAGTAAAGACAGGGATACACCTGCTCATTAACACAAGTCCATCTCTATGGTTTGACAAGAAGCTTCCTAAGACGACCCGCGGTAAAATGGCGTTTAACACTGATGGGACTCCACCGAGATTACTGATGTAAAACCAAAGACCCTGATTAAAGACTGCAGTTCAGACACTCACCTTGAAGTCAATTGTCACATTCTGATAATTTTATTTGCATGATAAAAAGGAGCAGCAGTTCCTGATAATTTTATTTGCATGATAAAAGGGAGCAGCAGCTACTAGCTACATGCCTGGACCTGCCACTGATACTTAGTAAATCTGGGAAATAATTTAGCCTTTCTGACTGTCAATTACTACTTTTCTTCTAATTAGACTTCCTGAGCTCCAAGGAGTGATAGCAGGATTAGCTAATTGCTGCCTGTAAAGATATAGAGATAAAAGAAACAAAGTTTCTTAGGGCAGATTATTTATACTTCATTCAACTCTGAAGTAAAACTCTTCAAATTATATGAAATGATTAAAAATACAGAGTGCAATCATTTCCTCCATGCAGAAGCATGCACACCGTGCCAAACACAGAGAACTGTACTGACACCTTGCTATGCCCTCAAATGCTAAACCTGATCTGAATTATACAGAAGAGATTACAGCCATTAACAACTCAGCTCTTGCCTTCATGTGGGAAATCTTTCCAAACACTGCACGCTGGAGGATGTGATCTTTGGTTGGCACCCCAATTACTAAAGACAACAGTGGTGTGAGCAGTGTTAATGTTTGCCAACCTTAGCACATATTTTTCCTGTGTGGCAAGGACTGAGCTGAGCCATGACAAAGTAACTCATAGATGTGATATACTGTAAATTGATAAAGAGTTGGGAAGGGAGATTTACTAAAAAGAACTAAATACAGCCAGATGAAAAAGTCATCAGAAAGGAGCATAATTCAAAACAATGAAGGGTACATTGCAGAAAGGGAGGGCAAACTGCTTATTCTATTTAATTTTATCTTAACCAGAAGAATAAATATCTAAAAGTACAACAGTTATGGGGAGAGAGAGAAAGAACGAGAGTGATGGAAAGAGTGTAAGAAGAAATAAAGTCCATCAGGCAGCCCAGCTCAATGGAAATAAATTCCTCCTCTCGTAGCAGTTAAAGCAAAATGTTTCCTGAATCCTGACAATACTCCATTCTTCTGCTTTCTGGCTGGAACGTGAAGAAGCATCAGTCAGGGCTGGGTGGGTGTGAAGCGGGACGGACGGAGGATGTCGGAAGCGTTTTGTGCTCCCCAGCACAAGCTGGCCATTAGAGCAGCCACTCCACAGAAGTGCCTGAGTCTGTCACAGCTCTCAGGACAGTTTAGGGACACCTTCAACATCACCAGCCTTGCAGACACTGATTAGAATACGCAGTTGTGTGTGCTAGAGGAGAGGTGCCTGCCTCCACTGGGATTTTGTGATAAAAGTTATCCTTTCTTCCTTTCTAGACTTCGTGACAGGCTTTCTCATGACCTCATTTGTGTACTAAATACACAACAAACCGTGGTGCCTGGACATCACTATCACATTGCTGACATTCTCTCTGTCTAAATGCACAGTATTCAAAGAGGAAAGATGTTTTTTCATACTGTGTTACCTACACTTTAACCCAGCACCCCAGGACCAAGCTACTGTCTTCCAGTCTGAGAACATGTGAGGAAAGCTATGGAGAAAAGAGCTTGTCAGGAAGCCAGGTAAAATTAAAATTCCTGGTTCATCATCTGCTCTCATCCTTAAATAAAGTTGCAGTCCATAAGACAGCTGCTTAGAAGAAAAAAGTACTGACACAGACCAGTTGCTAAGAAGAAAATATTTATTTTTTTTGTTTCCAAAATAATGGAGAGCACTTAAAAACGGTTTTAAGCTTTTCTATGAAGGCTTACTAACTATAAAAGAAATTCATAAAAACATTTAGGTTACCATCTTATGAAGAAGGAATTGATTCCCAAAGTTTATGAGCATCTCGTGCTTTAACTTAGCACAAGTTTCGTCAGAGATCATAAAAATCCTGGAAAACCAAACTATATTTTATCAACAAATCTGTAAAATTATAAACCCTGTGATTTTTTTGCAGGTATGACTTTCCTTTCTGTTAAGACTGGATCCAACTGCTATGAGCAGCAGTCATTTTTGAAATTGTTGAGTGAGAGGAGGGAGACTCATCCTATCAGCAAAGCTGCCATATGCTGATGGCCTGGAAAGGTGGATAAGCAACAGTAGAGCAGCATCTACACTTAAGATCAATCAACTGGCATTTTTCTCAACAGAGAAGGTGAAGAGGAACTTCAGACACCATCAGTATCTCATGAAGGAAATGTGTCAGGTGAAATTTGATGCCCAACACTTCATTGATCAGGCAAGATAACCTGTCTTACCCACACAATTCCTGGGGTTCTTAAATAATCACATTAATTATTTTTTAAAAAAAATTAGGGAGAATTTTGAAGGTTTCAGATACTCCCCATGCTAGCAGTGATCAAAATTAAAATTATATTTAGCTAATTTAGTGGCTCTAATGAACAATAAAGGTAGTATTACAATGATATTTTCTTGTTTCAATACAGATCTGTAGAGGACACGCTTGGAATACTGTTTACAATCCAGTCTCTCCATGACAAAAACTCTTTTGCAATAATAGAAGGAATTTAGGTAAGTCCAGAAGTGAGTATTCTTATTGTGGATAAATTCTTAGAGAAAGAAATACTTAAATCAGAAGCTTTAAAAGATGGCAAGTGACAAAAAATTAAAAGAAGATATATAAAAGTACCATTGATTGGAGAAGGTAAATACTGACCTCATTTAGAGTATGAAATCAAAAGGAAAACTGATATAATGGAGAAGTAACAAATACAACCTAAATAATAAAAATACATCAAAATTTCGCCTCACTGGAAAGGGGGTGAGTCAGGAAAATCAGGAAAACAACACTTCTTTCTGAATATACCGGCATTTTTCAGTGCAATATTGTCAGTCAGTTCATATCTGCTTTTGGTACTCTCAGCCTGTTGCTCACAGAGACGTGTTCATTGGTGCACCTCTTGAAGCACAGACCAGCCAGAAAGGCAACCACTCAGAGTAAAACAGATTCCTGAACTGCTAAGGCCCTGCCTGACTGCTCTGCTGCCAGAGCACCCAAATGCCAGAGCACCCAAATGCCAGAGCACCCTGCCCTGCTCGGCCAGGCAGTGCTAGTAGGAATGGACAGCCCCTGATCAGCATTCACAGGTCTAGCTGGATAGCAGGACAGACCTTTCAGGCTTCAGAGAATGACCTGCTGCTTCCAAATAATGCATCGTGGGCTTCTTCTGTTACAGTCTTGAGGCACTGATGCAAACTTTGGGGTGAAAAAGGAGCCTAACATATAACTGCAGACCATTTGAAGTGCTCAGGCCATATTCCAGTTCTCATTTCCAAAGAAGGAAATTAATTAAGATTCTAGCTACAGATTGAATGCATTTAAATCTTTTCCTTTTTCTTAGCTGTGGGTTTGGACTTGCCTCCAACCTGTAATTTCCTTCACCTCAGGAAGAAAACAAATACTCTCATTCCAGCCAACATGCCAGCACTCTGATTTTTAACTCAGAAATAAAGTTCAGTGGGGCAAAACTTTCCCCACAATACTAATCTGCTTGACCTGATTTCTTCCTCTAGTTCCTCCTCCTGGTGCCAACACACTGTCCAGGGTAGCTCCCGTGTAGTTATACCCACAGATCTGCAATATGGACTCAGCTCTGAGCCCAGGCAGGCTGTGTGTGTGTGACTCCCATGCCTGCTGCTCCTACTAATGCCAACAGCAGATGAGTGAGCAGGTGGCACACAGGAAGATGCCGTGAGATTTCTAAAGCAGATCAGGAGAGCAGAAGTGCCCACAGTTATCATGATTAAAACCCCACATTTGTACCTGTTTCTCTTTTTGCATTCCTTCAAATCAAATAAAGCCAGGTTTCATAATTTAGTCAAACCCCGTAACTGGTTGCTGCAGTCAGCCCCAATCCAATTTTCAGTCTCAGCTATAACTCACTCCTAGACTCTAGAATCAGTTAAAGTTGACTCCAATCCAGCAATTTCTCAAGCTCTGCCTTTAAAACTACAACTTGAAAATGAGCCTGTACCACCCAAGAGCACTGCTCTCACAAAACAATGCTGCATCAGTGCTCTGCTTTGTCTCCCCCGGTTCTGACAGCCACAGACAGAATATAGATATATGACTCAGTGGAAGCAGGACAAGGCAGAGGCTCGAGGGGCAGAGGCCTTCTGGCAGCACAATAGGAAGCCTCATTCAGTAAAACCCAAAGGCTACTTAGGCATGGAAACTTGGTGAAAAAAAGAAAACAACAAAAACACGGAAAAGAGTCCTGCCTCGCAAACTGCTAAACAATAAAATCACACATCTCAAAGCCCTTCCTGCATTCCCGTCCAATCACTTCAATCCCTAAATGATGTTTATTGTCACCAGCTCAACCAACTCAGGTGGTCTCTGAAAATGTGGTTGTAACTTTGCTGCTCCACAGCCTGTCACTGTCTGCACAGGTTCTAGACTCGTCTGGTAACTCCATGGATGGTGTTCAAGGAAAACCAGTCACATGGATGGATGGATGGAAGGATGGATGCATGCACGCAAACACACAAAGTGCCTGCAACTTCTCTGGTTTCTCAAGCAGAGCAGGCCACCTGCAGGTACTGCTCCCATTAATGGTGCACCACAGCCATCAGTTTGAAAATTGCTTGTTCCAGGTGCACCTGTCACACCTAATCACATTTATTTGTATTGTTATCCAAGTATTCAGAGCCTGGAATTTGTCAAACCCTGCTGGTTTTAAGTAAACAAATGTCAGGGTAGCATAGCTTTTATAATCTACTTAAAACACATTACTTTTGTATCTCAAACAAGATCTCGCAGTTTTAGCTCCCACTATAAATCATCCTATACACATAACACCTGCTATTCCAACAAAAGAGTACATTAAAAGGCTCTAATGATTAGAAAGAAAATAAGTTTTTCTAGGGACCACCTGGAAACACAAATGCAGGGCATATGTGTTTCTGTGTACCAGGAATTATACTGTCAGTCACACTTAAATAAGACATATACATTCTGTACTATTCTTCTTGCTGTGTTTGAATAAAGAATAAACAGCCCCAAGGGTGCACAGTATTTTCATATTTCAGTGTGCAGTGAGAAGAACATCCTTTCAATGCTACTTGTCCAGAAGAAAAGCAGTCCTTCTTTCAACTAGTCATTATTAAATACCAAACAAAACCTATATAAAAGATGTCTTTATCAAGGGATATTTTTCATGTTATTATTACTATTGTGTTCCCACCAAGAAGTGAGTTATGAAAAGACTCTTTACGCTGGACGTCTAGCTGTGCAAGCAAACTGGTAACAGTACAGGTGGTCTAAAGTTAAAATTGGAGCTCTAATCTTCAGCTTAGAAGCTGAAGTGTGAGACAAGCCTTGACCATCCAGCTCAGGAATATTCCCTGCCTGAGCACTGACAGACAGGAGCAGTGCAGAGCTGAGGAAAGGCCACGAAAGTGCAATAACCCGTACAACTGAGCTCCCGCCGAAGCACGCAGGACATCACAAACCCAGTGATTTAAATGAACTATCACGCAGCTTTCAGCAAATGGAATTTACCTTGAGGTTTGGGTTTGGTAAGCTTCCCACAGGGCTTTGAGATTGTGACAGTCTTCTGGCAGTCAGCGTTATGAAGGGCTCTCTTTAGGTTCCCGGTCCGAGTCTTCAAGGCCGTGTTCAAGTCGCATTCTCCCCAGGCCTGGAACTGGTACTTGCACTCCGCTGCAGCAAGGGGAAAAAAGGCAAAATTTAAAACACAAAGACTGACTGTGAAAACAAAAATGCTGTGAGTCTAATAGGGTATCACAGGCAGTTGGTGCTTACAGACAAAAAGATGTGCAACTGAAGAAAAGAATCCCAAGAAAACCTTGAAGATTATTTGCAGTGGTAATTGCAGTCTCCCTCTCTCCCCAGTGCTTTAAAATTTAATCCTCTTGCTTTTGCATGGATATTGCATTTTTTGGCATATAAAGAGAAATCCATTCAGCTATGAATATGAACAGCAACAACAACAAAAAAAAGAAAGAAATAGTAGTTTGAAATGTCATTTACATTTACATATGGTGGTTTCTCCATTTGTATGATGCAGAGGTTACCAAATAAAGCTTGAACCGTTTCTAGATGTGCACCCATAAACTTCTCAAGTCTGATAGTGTAGTACTGATTGTGTTGGTAAAGTCACAATAATTTCAAAATCATGCAAGCTGTTTACTAGAAAAAAAACCAAGTCTGCAAGAGTAATCAAATTTGAGTTTTGGACAGACATCTTGTCCAGGACAGATCTGACATATCTTCCCAAACTGGTACATATGAACCTTCTGAATTGAAAGTTAAAAATGAAATACACTGGTCCTCCCTCACTCCTTTCACTGCACACACGGGTAGCCAGCCCCCCACGCTCCACATCACACATCGTAAGGCCTGTGACAGCCATCGCAGAGGTTCACAGCTGTGAACTTGCACTGCTGCCCTAAACAGGGCTGAACACCACAGAGAGCAGATTCCAGCATGCAGGAAGGCAGAGGTTATCATAAGTGGGTTATAGGGACTCTCTGCAGAGAAGCTCTGAGGAAGCTGCCTTCTGACACCCCGCACGTTCTAGCTCTGAAATACAGGACCAACGCCTCCACCAAGACATCTGCAGAACTAAGCAGAAAAAACAGGCTTCCCGCTCCATACTCAAAATAAAAACCAAAATAAATCCCATAAGAGAGCGATGCTGACCTCCAAATTGCTTCTTCCAGTTGCAGGGAATCTTACACTTCTGAGTCTTGGTGGTTTGCTTGCACTCAGCTCCAGTGCGAGTGCCCTCGCGTGTCCCCAGGCCGCAGTCACCACTGGTGGGCACGCAGACACTCCACTGCCATTCCCCACAGTCAGACTTCTTTGCCTTTTTCTCTGCAAGAAGACAAGGAACCAAGCAAGACAAGTGGTCAGCCTACGGAGAAGCCTATGGAGAAGTTGCCCAAACTTAACCAAAGTCACAGCATCTGGAAGGGTGGGTAAGGAAGACATTCGTAACACGATTGCCTTAAAAGCAAAAGGTCTGACCTCCTCTTCACAGTTCTGCAGAGACAGGTCAGCCCCTTTGAGTCCAAAGCAGGGTGGTCATTCAAACTCAGCCCCAGTGCCATGTTTACTAGTCCATTTGGATATTCTCAAGTGGATTCGCATCTTCAGAAATCTAAAACCCCACAGGGATCACTGACCAAAACATGCAGTAAGCTCTCATTCAGGAAGGGCACTCCTCTGTCTCCACTAGCTGGTGGCATGCAAATATCCTCAGTTCCAGCTGAAGCACTATACACTAAACAATGAGAAATGCATGTGCTGGAATTGTGTGTCAGAGGATTTGAGCACCTCCAGGAAACAGCTGCGGGATGCAAACTTTTGATTTTATATACCATGTCACATTTTATATCAGAATGTGAACAAAACTTCAAAGGCAAAGGAGCCACATTGAGAAGTGTACTCAAAGTGCTGTTAATTCAGGTGGGTTTGTTGCTCAGGGGAAAAAAAGTAAGGATAATGATTTTATTTAGATCCTTAAACCCAAGTCTTTGAGAAAAGATAGCAATATTATCAAACCCAAGGATTCACAAAAATAATTACTTAGGCCCTTAAACTGTGAATATAGTTATATAAAATTATTTTTCTTCTAGGTCTTGCATGTTTATGCTAGCATTTTCTCATATTTCCACAAAGCCAAAATGGTTAACAAGTTCATTTTATTTACTGGGAACACTAATTATGACAGACTCACAGTTTATATCATCTGGTATGTAAGTTGCCGGAAAACAATAAGAAAAACACCAAAAAATACGTTCTTTAAAAAAGGTCAAAACTGAGTTTGACAGATACGAATTTTCCACCCTGGGCCAGTTTCTCTTTCAGTGAGGTCTGAGTTCATCACTGACAGAAAGCAAGTACTGCTGGATGTCTGGCTGTCTGTGCAACAGCGAGTTAGTACAATTCTTTGTCACAGGATTTCCACATTACACAGCAGCAGTGTAGCACTGTCATATATAACACTGAGCCAGTGACATAACTGCTCTTTCATCACTCCTGTTTGGTCCCCCCTAAGTCAAGCCTGAAACTATTCATGGAGCACATTTTAAGCTGCTTTGCAAAATCCACTGCGTGATAAACCAAGGACTCCAGTCTCTGGGGCTGTCAAGCTGCCACTTGACATGGAAACCCCTTTCTGTTTCCCTATTTAACACAGAACATGTCACAGCCAAAAATCCTACCCTGATGTCAAAAGGTTAGCAAATGACCTGACTTCATAACAAAACCAGAAGCATTTGACATTCTCACACACACGCAATCTATCTTGGGGATTAACTCTGAATTAGACTGGACCTTACCTGGTTTCTCTTTCTTGCCAGCCTCAGTGGTACTCACGGCTGCCAGAAGGAAAATGAGTGCCAGGAGGGCAGCTGAGAACATTCGACGCTGTTGTTGTTGCCGTTGCATTCTGCAGATCAATGACAATGAGGAAAAGAAAAATGGTTAGTGAGACTGCAAAAAGTGGGACTCCAACTAAAGCATTTTTGGGAAGCTCTGCTTCAGGACCACAAGACACAAGCAGGTCAAACATAATTAGCTATTGCCAGAATGGGCAATTATCTCCACTCCGGAGAAAATACGGAGATTTTTAACTATTTTCCAGCCCGTGTATCAGATCACTGATCTACATCACTGATGTTATTGGAAGAGTTTTGCCATGAGAAGCTCTGTAACTATTGCTTGTCTTCTAGAAACCTGCTAGAGAACCAAGGATCCTGACAGGTCTGGAACTCCCCTCTTCTTTTCTCACCTCTGGCTGTGTAAAACTAAGCAAAACATACACTTCATTTTTCAGTTTACCAACCCATATGAAGTAGAGAATACTGTCCATCTCTTAAGGGTTGAAGTTCTTATTAGGCTTAATTGACATCTGAAAAGAGCTTCTTTGATAAAAACTTATATAGGTGATAGGTGATGCATTATCTTAATTGTCATTGGCACGTTCCTACGTACTTCTTCCTTCCCCTCTAATTAGTGTCTCTTCATAATGTAAATTAAGCTAATTTCCTGAAATGCAAAGTAGGCACAGAGATAGGACTTACACACACTGCTAGAGGCTATCCACAGCATGCTAATAAGCCCAAAATCTGGATTTGGGAAGCAAATATTCAAATACAAAAAGGTGTTAAATACATTTGCTTGGGATTGAAGCATCAGTCACTAATCGGTCACCGAAAGTCATTCTGAGCTTTCCCTTTCCTGTTTCTATAATTTACATTGTCTCATTTTGGCACTGCTTATCAGAACACAGGGCCTTCAATACATATGTTAAAAATAAGCAACCTCCCCCTTTCCAGGAGACATCTCTCCAGTAGACAGCCAGGTACCAAGATAGTGGACTAGAGATTGCTTGGATGAAAGGAAGGTTTCTCCAGTTTTTTGCTTTGTTTTTCTTCAAACCAGGACCCATGACATCCATGTTACACCAGCCTTCAGAGGAGGTGTAACAGTGCCACTAAGATGGTCTTTAAAACTCAGCTAGACTGATATTTACAGAGAGTTTAATGGCAGCCTGATCTCATTTTGCTGAGCACAGCAACCGTGGAGGAGAAATATTTCTCAACATGAACAAAGAACAAAATGTATTTGAAATTTAATTTGGCTCTCCTCAGTATTCTCTGCTGGCAACCTCTTGCTCAAATGCAACATAATTATAAGTGACATGGAAAACAGGAGAGGAATCCCAAACATGGAGACTTTTTAGTATCTGGCTTTAATATCATTTTTGAAGTCAGATGAGACAACTTAATAGGTGTGTTGAAATAAAGTTCATTTGAAGACTGCAAGAGGCCTGGCATTCAAATGTCTGAAAGAGCTGTCATTAGCACCAGTTTCATTTACTTCAAAAGAAAGTATCATTTCCCATGAAGAAGAAGAAAGGACCACCATTGTTTCCAGCAAACTCAGAGCCCAGAGTAGTGCACGTGAGTTGCCAGAGAGGGTTTGTTTTTCCCTTTCTCCTGGTGCATGTTTCCACTCAGAGCTTCTCATGTTTCACAGAAAATTAATAAAATAAATAAAATTGATAAATAAATAAATACATTAAATAAGCAATTAAAAACTAAATATGCAACCTGCCTTTTACCTCAGCTTACTTCAAATTGCTTTTCCATAATCAAATGAGCACCTTTTTTATGAGGAAAGGCTGAGAGAATTGTGTTTGTGCAGCCTGAAAAAGAGAAGGCTTGGGGTGACCTAATTGCAGCCTTCCAGCACCTGAAGGGAGCTCCCAAGAAAGATAAAGAGAGGCTTTTTACAAGAGCGTGTAGTGACAGAACAAAGAGGAATGAATTCAAATTGAGAGTAGAGTTAGATTAGATACTAGGAAAAAATTCTTTGCTTTGACTGCAATGAGGCACTGGAACAGGTTACCCAGGAAGCTGGGGAAGCCTCATCCCTGGAAGTGTTCAAGGCTAGGTTGGATGGAGTGCTGAGTAGTAAAAAGTGCAGTAGTAGCAATTGGTCTAGTAAAAAGGTGCTCCTGCCCACAGCAGGGGGTTGGAATTAAATGATGCTCAAGGTCCTTTCCAATAAAAACCATTCCATTATTCAAACACTGTTGCCATACTACTTAAAAATCAAACTCCACACTCAGTCCCTTGTCCCTTTCCTTTGGGGAAGCTTCCCCACCAGTAACACTGCACATCCCCTAACACCCCATTTTCACTATAACTTGTCTTCTCACTTCATCTCTTTGAGAACTTTCCAGAAAGTTCTGGAAAAATTTCAGAATCCTTTGTTGAAGGAGAGAGTTAACTGATTTCATGGAAGCACATACAGCAGGAGATACAAACACTTTCATATCTCTAGTCACCGTCTGCCAGGTGTCAGAAGCTGAAGCCAAGGCAGTGGTTATACTCTGCAGGATGCCACCAAATACAAGAGATGGTCAGCAGTTTTGGGGCTGCCTCCTCCATCCTCGCTGCCCACCCCAGGGGCCTGGGATGTGGCCACACACACCCCAGAGGCTCCCCAGCCACTGCGAGTCACGGATAACTGTTACTAGGGAAGCTGCCTCAGATTTAGTTGAAAGGGACTCAAATTTAAATCTGTCTGACAACCTTTTCAGCAAAACAGATGGAGAAAATAGTTAGGTTTTGGAGTCTGAAACATTCCAGAAGCCCCATAAACAAAACCCCACAGAGCCTTAATATAGCATGTTTTCCTAAGACTCAAGACTCCCCTACAGCCAAAACACTTGCCAAATGTCTAATGCAAACACTAAACCTGCAGAGATATAGATATTTTGTCTCTCTGCAGAGACTCAGGCTGCTTCCTGAAATGCCTTGCCTATACCTACAAGTGAAAAGCCATGTTATACAAATGGAAACCTTGCCTCACACCAACATCTCAAATATGATGTAACCAGTACAACCATTTAACTGTTTTGCACATGACAAACAGCAAAGGTGGGTGCTCTGACAAAATTACAAACAGCCCATGTGTAGTACTCACAAAATAGTAGGTATTTTCTTTTTCAAAAGGCCAGAAAATGCCATCTACCAGCTATTATATGAGTCCGATCTTCAGTTTTTCTTGCAAATATTTTAGTTGGCAGTTAAAAGATAGATTAAGATAAAACCTCACCACACCAGACTTGTTTCTGCAAATAATATATTCTACTGAAAATAATTGTGTCTTTTTCGGTTGACTTTTTCAAAATTCAAAGGTGACAGTTCCTCCTTTTTATCAGATTCTTTGATAACGTTTTCTGTTCAACCACTGATTTAAAGAACTACCAGAACTGCTAACAGCAATGAAATAAAAAGTGTTACACTATGTACAAAATGGACTCTTCCTGGATATTTTGATTTTTGTAATAAGCCCTCTGGCTACACCAATGGTACCAAGTAAATCATGTACCATAAGAGGAAAGCATCTCTAAAATCCTGTGTGGCAGCCCTTAAACAGAGCAAGGCAGAAGCATTTAAACAAATGGCAGGGATATTTAAAACCACGAAAAGACAAAGATAAAAGTGATAGAAAGAAAAGAGATTTTTGAGGTGTGGGCTGCTACAGGAAACTTGAGAAGAGAGAAAAGGTAAAGAGAGAGAAAGAGTTCAGAACAGTTTAAATGGGAAGTTGGAACAACATGAGGAAAAGAGAGTGAGTAATCACATAAAGAGCACCAAAACAGGAAAGAGAGAAAACACTAAAGCAGAGAGTGTTAAAAAAGCATGAAGTGTAAAATGAAGGGAGAATTGAAGACCAGTTGAGATACACCATAGCAAGCAGCTTCTTGCAGCAAAAATAAAGCACAGGAATTACTGCAGTCTTACAGTTGATTTCACAGTCAATCTCTTGGGAGTAAAAAATGAAAGGAAAATTAAAAAATGGCAGGCAATCAGAGAATTAATGACTTCATCAACCACCCATCCATGGTTTCAATTACATGTTGAGCCTCAGAAAGAGAATCAGGCAGAAATCACTCCATGGCTGCAGTTTAAGGGACCTTTTGAGCAGAGCTTGAGCCTCCCACTCTAAATCCCACACTACCCCCAACCTGATTTTAAAATCCCACCCACGTGGGCATCCCAAGGCAGCACAGGCATGTGCTTCTAGAGACTTCAGAATTCTGCTAGTGCAAGTCAAGCTTGCCAGAGTGACTCAATCTGCACTCACACAATTAACTCACACCCAGGTACTCCTGAATGTGAACAAGTCTTTCCTGAACACAAGCATTCAGAACAAAGCAGACAACTTTGGGCGAAGCTCTACTGGTGAGCAAGAATTTATTTTTCCTAGCCTGACTGAAGCTGGCATATGCAACACATCCCAGGATCACATATGCCTTCTACATGTGGCTTTTTTTGCTGTTAATAACTTGTATGCACAAGCCCTTCCCTTCATCTGTTCTTTCCAAAGCAACTGGCAAGGTCCCAGATTATAGAAGCAAGTATTTCATTATTAGTCCATATGAGTGCAATCTACCACTCTGAACGATCAGGTCTTCTCACATTATTATAACAACCTGCCCATATCCTCCAGCTCGTTCAGCATAATGTGCCAAACACCAGCTGTGTTGATGATACTGTTAAGCTGCATGTAAAGCAATACTGAAGGTATTGCCATTGCTAATGATGGGCCACGGGCTTTGTAGTGAGTTTGCCATGGCTCTGGACCAAGGCTTGTTGAGGTTCGCCCTTTCTGAGCATTCCTCGGCCTGTCCACAGCTTTGTCATATTTGCTTTAGCTCCAACAATATTTCTTCTCATCCACCAACCAGCTGTGGCTGATTTGGCTTACTTTTCTTTGTCATTGTATGGAGCCACACAGGTTTTATGACTCCGTTATGATAGTAAAAAAGAAATGCAGGGCTGGTATGTTAGCAAAGGCCTTGAGAAGTGGAGACACAGGATACAGTGCAGAGGACTACAGACATGGAAGATATGAGATGGGGCACCAGCTTGACAAGAGAGATACAAACACTTGCTACAAACAACTGTCCCAAGGTCAGAGAGAGAAATTCAGACATGGACCTGGACAAAACTGGATATAGGGGTAAGAAAGAGAAAGCAGAAATAGTTTCCAATATACCTAAAAGCTGTCATCTCTAGCAAGTTTGGATATAACAAGACTGCAGACCAAGGAAGAGAGAGAAAGGCATCAAAGCATGCTAGCAAACATAAAATAAAAACAACCCCAGGTTGATCCCAGAGCAAGGAAAAAGAATCCAGCAACACAAACATCCTCCTGGACAAGGACCCCAGATGATGACAGGTCACCACAACCATCTCTTACCACCCACACAATGAAATCACCAACCTGAGGGCAAGGAAGAGCTGGGGAAGGGTCAGCAAAACATCAGGAAAAGCAGTTGAATCTAAGTGTATGTATAACAATTTTAACTGTGGTGATGGTGGTGGTGGCATTGTAGTTGACATTATTATAACACCTGAATAGATATGATATTTTCCTGCAATAATTACATCCGCATTAATATCAACCCTTGGATTAGACCATTAATATTTAAATTATACTAACAATAAATCTTTGGCTTGATATAACTACATAAAAAAGGTATGGTTCCTCTTTTGCAGTAAATAATATTTTGAGCTATGACTCCCAGCTTCACACACTATTATTTTCATCCCATGACCACAAATAAAAATGTATCACAGGTGCAGACTTAAGAAGTTCCTGCAACCCATTATTTTTCTTCAAAACACTGCTCATTTTGAGTCCTCTTTAAACTCTGTCCACTTTAGAACTAACTTTTGCACTAATCCTTCTTTTTTCCTGCTTGAGTGAATAATTTCTCATCAAGTCCCACAACAAATACTTTAATAAATTACAGTTTGATTAGTGCCAGATTAGTCACATCTACAAAATCAGTTTTTAAATGAGCTAGTTTGGGACATCAGTCTCCTTTCAGTAAACACATGCTGTGTTTAATGGAACTTGGTATTTAACTCCAGTTCTGAAATTATTATTTTATTCAAAATGTGCTCTACTTTGCAGTCTATCGAGGGCAGATGAATATGTCTGCAGCTACCTGGACCTGCTTCTTTCCCTCTTCTTAAATGTAAATATTTTACTTGCTAATCTCCAGTTGTACAACAGCAGGAAATAAAATTTGATCCATGGTTTAATGGTCTTAATGAACCTGAAATGTCACATGCCATTTTTTACAGCAGTCAGAGATGGAAATGCAAGTTTTCTCTGTAAAGGAGAAATTAAGAGCAGTTGGCTCTTGGGAGTTTTACCTCAGAAACACTTGAAGACTCTTTTGCTTCTCCAGGTCTTTATCTCATTCACCACTCGGTGCATGCCCCTATGTCCCACCTGATCTCCCATACAGAAAACTGAGGCAAATGCTAACATGCTTCTGGAGCCAGACTTTTACAAGCCATAATCTTCCAGCTGTAGCATATTCCTTCTTCCTTTGCATACACACACATTTCCTTTGTTGCCTTTATTTGCACTACTAGGGAAATAAAATTAAAAAGCTAGATTTGGTCTTCATTGCCCTTGCAAGATTTAAGCCAGCTTACTTTTTGGTGAGTCTCAGCCATCTTCCACATCTGGACTTTCAAGACACTACTTTATAGGATGATCACTACCATTTTTAAATTTCTGCAAGCTCACAATAGCACTTCAGTGAGTTGATCCCCAGTTAGACATGAAATTCTGCTCTACAGCTCTTCCCCCACTTTTTTCTTGAGGAAAAAAATTTCAGGTTTTTTTCTAGTTTGGTACAAATAAATTTTAATCTGTCCTTTATTAAAAATCTTGCATTAGTCCAACATACATCACCAGTTTACTTAATTTCACAGAAGTCTGCTTTTAAAATTTAAACTTTAATCAGATCTATGTTCACGCTCCTATGCAACACAAAGCAAATCAGCTTGCTAACGCTTGATACAAATGGTTATTTTTAGGGTTATATTAAGATTAGATATAGTGTCATGCTGAATCAAATTCTAAAATAGCTCAACTTTTTATAGTTCTATATTAGGTAGAAGAAATCTCATCAACAAATATTTAGCCCCTATTACTATTAGCACCTTTTACCTTCTAATTTAAGTTGTGAAAGATAAACTCTTCTATTTTACCCATGCATAATTACACAAGGGCTTCTAACTAAAGTTATCCACATCCAACTTTGGGATGACACAAAGCTAGAAGATGCTTTTCCATACTCCTCCAAGATAAGATTCATATGACTTAAAACTGTCTTATGTATCACAGAATCACAGAATATCCTCTGTTGGAAGGAACCCATCAGGATCATCGAGTCCAGCTCCTGGCCCTGCCCAGGACACCCCAAGAGTCACACCACGTGCCCGAGAGCATTGTCCAAACACTTCTTGAGCTCTCTCAGGCTTGATGCTGACACTGCTTCCCTGGGGAGCCTGTTCAGTGCCCAGCCACCCTCTGGGGGAAAAACTTCTTCCTGATTATCCAACCTAAACCTCTTCCAAGCAACTTGAGGCTGTTTGGTCGAGTCCTGACCCTGCTCATGAGAGTGAAGAGAAGCAGTACCTGCCCCTCCACTTCCCCTCGCTGAAGAACACAATGAGGTCTCCCCTCAGTTTCTCCTCCGGGCTGAACAAAACAAGTATACCAATAGCTTTTATTTATTTGTTTGTTTATTTGGTATGCATCATTCATTTCCAGCTGCATTTCCTTTGCTGTGGTTTCTCTATTTTCTGAACCTTTTCTGGACCTTCAAGTTCTGTTAACCAGTCATGAGTACCACTACAGAGCACGTGGGGGCTGACCCAATACTTTTCGTTTGCAAGTACTACACCTCTTTCCAGCTTCTCCAGTTAATTTCCCAGGCCACCCACACCTGATATTCCTCTCTGTTCTCACCCAAATGTGTTTCAAGTTCCAACTCCTCCTTAACTGCTTTCCATCCTGACTACTGTAGTTTACAATCTAATCTAGTTTTCTGTCCTGTCTACCCTGCCACTGTAGTGTCATTCCTTTATCCAATGCAAAATCTTTATTCACCCTACCTTTCCTTTCCTGAGTATGAAAAATAGACATAGACATCACATACGTTTCTCTGTATGCTTTATCAATGGTAAAGCTCACCAAACTCAGAGCACAAAATTTTGAGTTTCCATCTTTTTATCACACCTTCATGGACCAAAGAAATGCTGTGTTCATTTAAAACTATCACTATAGCCTTAGTGGTCTAAGCACAAGACTGAGCCAAGATTTAAAGAAAGAAAGAACCTTTAATTATAATAACTGCTCAGCCAAATGGTCTCTCTCTGGCTGAAAAACCATGTCTTAATCTCATTTATAACAATAGTGATCTTTCAGAATGATTTTGTTAAAGAAAACCTACTAGGATAATGATGAAACACCAAGTTTTCTTCTTTGGACAAATTAATTAATGAAATTACATTTTACGCTTGGGTGGGTAGGGGTGAGTTGGTTGGTCAGTGTATCAAAAACTCCCCCATATTAATTATGAGACCTGCAGCCACTGCAATTCTGCCCAAACCAAAACCTGTGTGCTCATTTTTCATACTTCTCTGACTTTTCTGAGAAGGCTTGGTTTCCTCTTGGCCCATAGTAATGAAATTTTGGCAGCTCCATCGCTAATTCCAAACACTGGATGCCAGTACTCTGAGCCTGTGTGCTAACAAGACAGTTCAAAGCCATGAAGGAAACTGAAAATAAGCTCCCTGCACTCCAGCCCTGGAGCAGAGCCAGCACCCCAACAGCCTTCAGGTCCCCATTTCCAAACACACAACCCTGTACAGCTGACTGGTCATCCTGTCTGGCAAAATGGTAAGAGAATCAGAGGCTTTCAACTAGCAGCCACTTGTCAGCTTTTCTGTTTTCCTTCCTCTACCTTGCTTCCACTTGGGGGTACAGAGAGGGGCCACCACACATGGAAGCAGCTCCAGCAATGCTCTCCCTCCATGCAGGAGGGGAAAAGCTGGCAAGCAGCAGCTGGCAGGGAAGAGACAATCACTTCAAGGTGAGCCAGTGCTGGAAGGAGCTGGGTAAGCAGCAATTTATTCTGCAGTACAGTGGCAAATTTGAAAAACATCAAATTGTTTGTGGCTACAGATCAGCCAGGGAGAAGTGAGAAAGCTCGAGAAGGTTGAAATTATATTTGGCAAACTTTCTGTATTTTTTGAACTAGTATTTATGCTCAGCTACAGCACAGGGTACCATAAAAACAAGCAAGAATTAAACAGCAAAAAAGGAAAAAATCATAGCACAACCCTTCTGATGAGCCCAAGTAAAATGCTTCTCAAAAATTGCAGTGTGCAGCTCAGGGACAATATTTTTCAACATTCAACCAACTCTATATTCTCTTTTCAACGTGGACATTATTAAGGGCCAGAAAAATGAGCAACTATGCCAATGCCATAAAAAGAAGTAGGGAACCAAGAGTTACATGCCTGAAGAGAACTATTAACATGCAAATAAAACAAAAAGCAAAAAACAAGGACCTATTAACACATCCCATCTAGTTTTGTTCAGGTAAATAAACTAAAGCAATTAGTTCAGTTGTGGATAAGTTCCCCTAGTCTTTGATATTTGCTTAGCTGACTGCATATTTGTCTCTCACATCAGGCTAAGGCAAATACACATACTGTGGATATTTTATATTTCTAGTTCCCCCGACACAAATTAATAGTTCAAGTTGATAATAGATACCCCTAGGTACATTAATTCTGCCTTTAAATGCTGAGCATAATTTAGACTGGTGTAAGACTCAAGAAAATGAATGGTACATACAAATACAGATGGAACATCTCTTTCATTTTTCCAAATCTTTCATGGGAGAACATCAGTTTCCACAGGATAGCAAGTCTTTGAAAGCATTCTTATGAATTAAAACAAATTTATGTGTATTTTTACAAGCTCACTACTATACAGCTGCATTCCCTTCCATTAAAAAAATAATTTTACACAAGATACACAGAGAATCCTCCTACTTCTCACAGGCAGACTCTACAGATACTTCTGCAACATAATATCCAAACTAGAAATCTGAACTTCTGTTTGGACTTCTCATTAGCCAGCTCTCTATCTCAGGGGGCACCAAGAACTGTGCAATTACTTTATTACAAGTTTGAGGCAAAATTTTGCCAAACCAGGTCACTATAATCTTTTATCTGATCAAAGAAGAATGAATCAGTTATAAAAGGTGTAATTTTCGGGGGTCAAAATCTGGCATTCATGCACTATGGTTGTGAACAAGATATAATTGTAGCAAATAGTTTCCTCCTCAAAGGAAAAGTGTAGTAAGTGGAAACAGTGCTAAAGAAACACAACAAGCAGTAATGAAGGTTAAAAAGCCAAAGAATTAAAAATCTGGAGTGGAAAGGGTCAAAACTTTCAAGGGGATTAAAAATGTTATGCTTCTCTCTTTCCAGACCTCCAACATGAGATTTTAAAAAGTGATTTTCTTTTTCAGAAAGCCTAGGGAACACGTCTAATATTTCTAAACAGTAATAATTGAGAAGGGGAAAATACCCAACTAACAACAACAAAAAAACCTCATTCAGTATCATAAACTGATGCTAAGAAACCAGCCAAATCTATGAAGGGATGAAAAAACATGCTGTGCTTTCAAAAAAAAATTACATTTCTTTAATGTAAAAGGGGTGGTTGCTATTTTTCTGTTGGCCCCCAGTGAATGTACAGAGATAATTTTCCTAGCCCTGGACTTCAAAAATTGTCTTAGAGATGAGATTTTTTAAATGACCATTGCTGTTGAAATCAGTTTCCTCTCACTCTTCAAGCTCTTATTTTGTTCTCCTCCACAACACACACACTTTCTTCCTCTCTTTTGCTCTTTGTGGGTCTGAGCAAGTCTGGGCTCTGAACTGATAACTAATACAGTTCTGCAACTGCCTCTTCTATTCACCTTCCACTCCTACTGCTCCAGCTGAGAGCTGGAGAAACAAAACAAAAACCTAAACCAACTCATATTTCAGTTCATTCTACTAGATTTACAGATCTTAACTGGAAAAGACATTTTAAACCACTTGTTCCTGCCATTTTTTTTCCCTTCCCTGCTCTTCCCACAACAATCACAGCTGCTGTCTCAGTACTGACAAAATCACAGTGGGTTTCTCAGACTTTCATTTCTCCAGGACTGAAGATTAGACACTCCTGGATCTGATCACCAGGAAGACCACAAGAGACTGACCTCCATTCCCTCCAAAGGTTTGGTTTCAGTGACAGTGAGGCCAAATTTCTGACTGAACTCTCCTGTGCATCCTCTGCATCACTGTTTCTCTCCTTGTGTTGTGGTCAGGAGTACCACAGTGACTGGGAAATCCTCTCTCTCTATTCCCTTTCAACTCTGCTCCCCCCAAGGTACCTGTTGATAGCAGAGGGAAAACAGGGTCTAAATGGTTATTCTTTCTGCCTCTTTTCACACCTCAAACTACCAGTGGTTTTGCTTTACCTAAAGATCTTCTGGTTGCCTGAGACTGTTAAAACACAAAGAATTTTCTCATGGTTTTTCAAAGTCTCTCTAAGTGACCAGATCCCAACTATTCCACTACCATGACACTACAAGACCAGAAAAGGGCAAATAAATACTATTACAAGGAGCCTTCTGGCATAAAGGATATTGCTGACACCTCCTTGGCTACCTAATGTGTTTTCATCTACCAGAGATTAATTTTGGTACCTTCTGAAAAATGTTAGAGTAAGGAGTGGCATATTCCCATCCACTTGCTGAACAGAATGCAGAATAAAGTCTCTCACTGTCCCTGTCTATCCAAGAGAAAGTTTTCTTTGCTCCTTTAAATTCATTTATTGAAACAGAGCAAGCTTACCAAGCCCAATTTTCCTGTCCACTGCAGTTGCAACAATGTCCTATGGGTATCACAGTCAGGAAGGAAAAAAGAAAAACGGAGCAATCAAGGAGCAATTTCTGTAACTGGGTCCAGAGCCAAAGATTATTACTAGCACTGTGATGACACAAACCATGTGCAGATATACTTTGATGTCACCACAGTCCCAGTGGTCACAGCACCATTGTGAATGAATCATGGTTTGAGAGCTGTTTAAGCTGTGACATGATTTGCATAATTAACAGCTGTACTGTACAAGCCAAACAGATGCCTCTATGGTATTTTCATTTTCTCCCTCTGCCCCAATGAAGACATTTTCATCTCAATGGCAGTAAGCAAATCACAGCATCTGTCACTATCCTCACTTCTGCATCTATGGAACAGGGATAATAGCACTTGCCTCCCTTAAAAGAACACTGAGAAACCCATAATAAAAATGATTATGTGAAGAGGGGATCATTTTATTAGCCAGCATCAGCTGCAGCTTGCTCTACTTTCCTGCATCTCATGCCTCCATGGTTCCAGGTTTTGAGCAGGGTAGCCAGACTCCCTCAAGCAGAGGAGAGCAGCAGGAACACTGTGAAACTCCCAGTGGCTCAGCATGCTGCTAAAGGAAAGCTGCCAGACTCAGCAGAACCCCCTTATCTTTGATAACTACCTTTCATCAAAAGTAAACAAATTTTGGCAAATATTTGAGTTTTGATTTGCCTGAGATGACTGTCGGATTGGAGAATTTTTAGTGTTGTTTTTTTTTTAAACTTCAAATCAGGCTCTGGGAAATAGTCCATACTCACAAAGAAAATAACCCATTTTATTTCTTTTATTCATTATGACTCTGTCTCCTTTGCTGTTTGTCCCTTCAGATGACATCCCAAAATATGCAGTACAGTCAGAAAACTATCTAACCTGAAAGCATAGAGCCTCTCACCAATTCCCTCTATTAATCTTTCCAAGAGACTCTATTTATACTTTTTTTTTTTCCAGAGACATTGTCTCTTTGCTTCAACTGACAAACATCAGGGCATTGGGACAGCTATGCAAAAATGAATTAGGAAGAAATTAAATAAGCTGAAACAAAGGCTATATGAAATGAAAGCCGTGTTTCAGCCTTGCTGTGACACAGGGCTAGAATGTGTTTTTAAATCCTTCTCTTTCAAAAACAGTGAGCAGAGGGCAGCAGTTGTGTGGCATGTTATCTCTGCCAGTCAGCAAACAGCATCTCCAAGGCACATATGCCCTCCAGTGTGACACCAGTCAGCAAATAAAGCCAAAAGCCCAGACCTCATGTTCTGCAACTGCTTCACAGAAACAGAGAATATTTTAGGTTGAAAAATACCTTTAAGATCATCAAGTTCAACCATCGACCTAGACTGCCAACACCACCACTAATCCAGGTCTCTCAGTGTCACATCTTCACATTACAGGAACGATGACTCAACCACTTACCTGGGCAGCCTGTTCCAGTGCTTGACAGCCCCTTCAGTGAAGAAACATTTTGTAATAATCAATCTAAACCTCCCTGGTACAACTTGAGGCCATTTCCACTCATCCTATCACCTGTTACTTGGGAAAAGAGACTGACCCTGACCTCGTCACAGCCTCCTGTCAGGAACTTCACAGCCCTTCCCACTTAGCTAGAACTTAAAGAACTGCCTCACTTGTTCCAGTGCAATTTTAGCAACTAAGCTGGACCCTCCCTTGAATTCATGAAAGAACATTCATCATATAATTCAATAGTAGAAAAACAGACTGGGATGCACTGCCATTTCCTTTTCAGTAATTGGAGACAGGCCAATGCTCACCATGACCTTATCAGTGCTAGAAAGGAACAACCTTTTGACAGCTGCAGTGAAGCAGCTCCAGGATGTTCACTGATGGTGTCAGCACCACAAAGCAGTGCCTCCATCCATGGGAGATTTCTTGTGTCCTAGAAACAAGCAAGCCAGTGGAAGAAAAGAAAGTACAATCAACATCACTTGGCAGAACAGAAACTAAGGTTTACAGACATAAATCACCTTGTTTGTAATTATCCAAGAAATGTGTATGACAGGGAGAACTTTTTTCAGAGAAAAAATAGTCCTTCACCTTAATGAGGAAGACATCCTACACAGAAAATCCCACTTTCAAATATGCCCAGGAAGACAGAGTTGTCCCTGTCCAGTCTCTTATCTCATTGGAATAAGTTTCATTGTTCTATCCAAGGTAAAAAACGTCGAATGATACCGTAGCCATATCATTTCAGATGATAGAGGATGAAGTTGTACAGCATGCCACATACCTGAGGTGAGACTTCACTGCAGCCTTTTTGGTTTTTGGATTGTTGAGCTTTTTTGTTACTTTCCATAAAAACCTTTCCATTTTGGAAGTCAATACAGAGCTGCATACTTGCAGCAAAATTTTGGTAGCTACAGAGTACGGCTGCAGTGTGTATTACTATTAAAAGGACACTGTGCCTCAGCTACATTCCAGCAAGGCAACAGGTCAAAATACATTCAATTCCTTAAAAGTCTATTTTCATCTACGCAAGTAGGATGGGAACGTGTCTTCATGGCTGATTAGTCTTCTCTGTTACCATCCTTATCAGGTGGAAAGTTTTGGAAAAATTAAGGGACTCCATTCAAATGAAAAATTCTTGTCATCTGACATCCCTGCTCTAAACTGAGGGTCACCATTTCACTCTGTCCTTTTAATTAGCCTTCCAAGTCTCATCTACTCCAATCACAGACAGTGCTCCCTTCCTCTTTGTTCCTTCATCCTTGCACACACATTCTTAAAGAGAATGTCCTTATCAGTTCTTCTGCACTTTATGGCTGCTTTAGGGTGCAAAGTTCTCTCAAGACTACAAAAACAACTGTTTTTAAACAAATAAAATAAAATTAAAAAATAAAAAATAAAAAAATAAAAAATAAAATAAATAAACAAAACAAAACAAAGTGTCCTCTCTCTAAACTGGAAGGTAGCATTCACCAAACCACTGGAAGGTGAGAGCTCCTAAGGGAAGCTATGTTCTTCCAAAACCAGACACATATTCTATTCCATCTATGTCTCTGATACTAAGAATAATTTCTAGCATTGGGAGAATATAACACCACAAGGGGAAAAAACTGGAGGAGTTATTTATGCTATTAAGTATTTAATAAATTCTTTGATGGGAAGATCATACACATTAATCAGAAAACTGAAATGTCATTGAGCAACGCTAATGCAAAATTTGCAATGCAAAGGTGAGACTCTTCTGCAAATGTGGGCAGGTAAATACACATTTCAGACTGTTCCCACTGTCTTCATTTTGCATCTGCCACAGATCTCAGTATTCAATGTGCAAGTAGGAGCCAGAGAATCTCAGGGAGACAACTGGAGACTTTGGCAGCTAACAGGAGGAGAACCAGACCCATTGTTACCCTGAGAGTCCAAACAGGAGAACTAGATACTCAAGAAAGAAAAAAAGTATTAAACAGTGACATTTAAGACTACTGTCTTTGGTGGAGAGTGTTAATAGCAAGCTGAGAATAACAAAATGACCCGAGAACTACTTTTCAGTTTACTCAAGATTCACATAAATAAAAATGCAGCAGGTCACATGTGAAAAGCTTTCTCCAGAATAGTCTTTCCAAACCACAATGGCTAAAGAGATATTTTAGTTCATTTTTGTTTCCTTTTTTTTTTCTTGAATGGTGTCCAGACTTTGCACAGACTTGTGTGATACAAGTCATACTAATGATATAGTGTATCATCACAGTATTACAGAATCAGCCAGGAGATGCCAGAAAGATAAGATTGCATTTAGGAAGGAAGAAGTTGGCATTTTTAACCTCCAAAGGGAGGCTACAGCCTGGAGGATGTTGAAATACTGCTGAAAGGCAAGTTTCATTCAAATTGAGTTCTTATTAACATATAAATAAGGTAATTTTTTAAAGTTGCACCTATGCCACATATCCAAATGCAGTAATAACTAAAAGTAAAACCAGGAAAAAATATACAGCTTGAGAAAACCTCAGATTTCTTGATGACCTACTGATTGATTTTTTTTTCCAGATAATAGCATTTTCCACATCTTTTCAAACCAGACTGTTTTTCAGAAGCCAGGCTCTTGATGAAGCTCTTTGAGAACCACCCCTTTGGCACTTTGAACAATCAGTTAGTCACGCAAACTTAGCACTAATATGCCAACAGAAAGTAAAAGAAAGAGAAATCATTTATGGTTATGCTTAATTTAAAAACAAAATTTTAAAGCTTTCAATATCTGTCTTCTGTAATTGATATCTGATCTTTTGATTATTGTTTTCTACTCCTCAAAATAGCCCTAGCTATCGCTCAAAGATTTTTCAGGCAGGCACGTCAATCACCCATATAGAGAACTTGTTTTATACTACAGATATTTCTGATGGCCTCCAAGGCATTTTCCTGGAAGGTGAGATTATTATGCCCTAGGGAATACTGAAGTATTTTATACCACATGTTTAGCTTGCACAGGAGATGTGGGAAACTACCACTATAAAGTGCCTCATAGGACAGTATTTGTGGCATTCAGATACGCCAGTTTTGGGCTGAAAAGAAAAATCTTTCCCAGCCCAACAGAGAAGTAATGTTAATCAGGACTCCCTCACTAAATATGATATTCAAAAGACTGCTAGAAAAGGGCAAGGCAGTACAATATAAAGCAGCCTCTCTTCTTCCTTCTATGAACAGCAATTATCCCACAAACTTTTAAACTTAACCTGCAGTCATGTGTAGCTACACTGTGTAACTGCATTTCTCAGTGAATAAAATATTTGCCAAGTGTTATTCAACAGAATTTTTTTGAGAATGCATCTCCCAGCAGAGTTACAAAACAGTTCTGTTTGTCATGAGTGAAAGAAACTGCTTGTAAGCACTTCAACAATCATAGAGGCAGGATTTTTAGAAAAAAGTTCCAAATTTTTCTGCTCTCTACATGATGCATGCAGGGATACTTAAGAGATTCAAGAGATAAAAATCCATAGCCAAATCCATGTTTTCAGACCACGTTCCTAAAGCTGAAAGCCAGGTGGTCTCTTCAGAGCCTGCTGCTGAGTGGAGCTCTAGGGATCACACAGTTTACACCATTTGGGATGTACATTTTTTTCCCTTCCTCATGCAAACTTCTACTTCTCCTCCTCCCGGTCTTCTGCACTGCTAATACGTGCAGAAATTCAGTACTGTATTTCCCCATATGAAGAACTTGGCAAGGCAAGACCGTGTGCTCTTGGCAGAAGTTTATCCTGGGATTATGCCAATAAACAATCATTTTCTGGTTGCCACAAGCATCCCATTATTTTGGTTTAGCCATTCAGTCCACTCCAGTTCAGCTCTGTTAGTGCTTCCTTAATAAACCCTTATTATCAGGGGCTTAGGCCTCAGTCATTTGAATTCATGCTCAGCTGGGCCTTGGTATTCAGAGACCCAGTCCGAATGTCCTTAAAAAAAATATATAATTAAAACCCTTACTTAGCCACAGAGCAGAGACAATGAAATTTCATTGGCTGCAAGCTATATTTGCACTCTTAAAGACTTGAGAAAAGCTGGATATTGAGACTTGTTTTCTAAACAACACTTGGAGGCTTTAGTTCTCGCTGAAGAGAAATGCCATGGCAGTCCTTTCGCCTCCACCCTTTCTTGCATCTGTAGCCTGTTGTTCACTACTCAAATAAATACCTTTTTCTCACCAATTTTTAACACCTGTTCTTGGGGCTAGATTTGGTGGGGACAGACAGGACCCACAACCCAAAAGCACCTTGAAGCTCTCACTGGGGACAGCACCTGAGACAGCTCCTCCTCCTGGGACACACTTTGGCCGCTCCACTGGTTTGGTGCCTACTGGGGAGGTAGCTCGAGACACTTATCTTTACAGCATGGGATTTACAGCTCTGATCCAGGATCCCCAGTTCTCCTAGAAAGCAGCAGGCAGTCTGCATCACTCACACACACGCTGAATTTGTGACAGGACTAGCTCCAGACTTTGAATTTTAGGTCATCGTCATTTCTGCACAGATCAATTAAGAAAAACAGTTTGCCTGGAGATTAGTTATAACTCCCAGACTGTAGGATTTGTCACTGAAAAACTCACAACTTCCTCCCTCATGTAATCCACTGTCCTAAACCCCTTAAAATTTAATTTGTTCTTCATTTTCTATTCTTTACAATAATGGTGTATAAACCATCAATCACAGTGTTTTGCTGGTCCCAGGCTGGATGTCTCTGTGTGTGCCTGTCCAGGACAGGAGTAGCACATGAATCCCTCAGACAAACCAAGGGTGGCATCTGCCTGCTCTTCTCCAGCAAGTTCTCTTTGTACAAGTTGGATCCTCCAAGACACAATATTTAAGTGCAAAAAGGTGTATCACCCATGGTTCTAATTATTAAGGCTTTACACTGTGTTCCTTCCCTTCCTCAATATCATACCATCCTTACCACCCTACAGGTAAGCACCAGAGAAACACATCCTCATCCCCTCCACCCTCTCCTCTCCTTTGCTCTCTGCAATTATAATCAAATATGCAAACCAGAGGAAATGGATCCTCTGCCCTGCATCTGAATAAGCGTGGCTAGTCCCCTAGAACAAACTGGCTTGCAAGGTGTGGAATTCACTGATGACTTTTTTTGGAGTTAGGAACCGGAAAAAAATACAAAGTGTGATAAAAACACATATACATTTTGGACATCTAAAGCGAAATCCTTCTCCATTTGGTGCTTTGAGCCTCTCTGCAGGTTACTGCAGAGAACTGTCTAACGTGGCAGGATAGGAAAAGTACACAAGGTTTCTCAAAGAGATGCTTTACTCGAGACAGAATCCCTTGTGAACACTTTTTGTTTCTGTTCCCATAAACTTAACTGAAACTCTTTGCTGCTACTGCTGACTGAGGAATTTGGAGACTAGCATGGCAAAAGCAGCTTTCCAGGGACTGTACTGCTACTGTGAGCTGCCATAGTGGTCATAAAGACGAGTTAGTGTGTGACTGAAAGACCAATTTCATGGGCTCCTCTCCGGGCCCGGGGACCCTTGTCAGAGCAAAGGACTCCCGAAGGCTCTGGATTCTTCAGTTAGAGCAGAATTACACACACAAGAATCCTGAGACAACAGGAGTGCCATCCACCTCACATGAAATCAGTGTCGTATAAACCTCTGAAATTGAAGCCGTCTAGAAATGCACCAGACCTTGTAAGCTTTCCACTGCTCTTTAGACTCTTCATTAGGGATTAGAGAGCTGAATAGACTTGTAACTCTTAATGGTCCTTCCCACTGATCCTTTGTTTCTAGTTTCTTCCCAGAGGTTTAATAAGCAGAAAAGTGTCATGGCATGCACATTTATTACAATTTCTGTAAAAAAGGAATTCAGTTTCAATGAGTCTCCCAAGAACACAGTCTATTTTAACTACTGAGTTTTGTCATTTTTCATTTCTGTGAATTTGCAAGAAATACCAATGGAGGCAAAAGGCCTTAATAAAACTGCAATAGCTGAAGCTAATGGGCAGGTACTGAGGAGGGGTGGGGGAAGGAAAGAAGAAAAGGTGAGGGATGTTAATTCTTGATAGTCTTAGTGCAAAGTTATGACAAGTCTTTACCAGTTTATTTCTGCACTGCTCAAACCTGCAATGTAATCAGTCCATTCTTATACTGACAACATACCTACCTCCAATGGGAGTGATTTTTCCAGAAACACCCCAGGACTGTATTGCAAAATCCCAACCACAAGGCTGGTATAATCTGCCATGAATTAAATGCATGATTTCTCATTAGGGAAGATAACTCAAGGGTCCTCGAGGTAGATTCATTTGCAATATCTGTACAGGTGCAATACAGCATTGCCCTCTGCTGGATTTTAAGCTGTCTACTCATGCAAAAGTTGCCTCTGGCTGAGCTAGAGAGGAGAATTTTTAAACAAACACTGTACTAATTACCATAAAGGAATATCCTGCCACCAAATAGTTAATGAATGCTTATTCCTAAGCCTTTTTTTTTCCCCCCCCACAGGGCTAGCACTGCTTCAGACAAGGGGAGGTGTTGCCTTATTCAGCCCTTCCCCAGTGCAGCAACAGTCACAGACTCTTACACACCCCCGGAGCCCAAAAACTGCAGAGTGACTTGCACACAGACACACAACGTCTAAACAAGCCAAGACTGAATTTTAGGTGAACTCTGGCCGAATTCTGGTACCTACAAGAGTGGTCAGTCACACACGACTGTCACATCCAACTGGGTGCCACCCAACACACAGCATTCCTGCTACATACAACTTCTACCAACTTCTTTCTGGCTATCTCCTGGTGAAAACTCAAGGGCTATTCCCAGTCTCTTCACAGCTGTGAATAGAGACTGTGGACTGATGAGTGATGAGTGTGACAAGAATGGGGAAAGGTCTCCTGCTTTTGACTAGGATAATTTTCTTCCTAGTAGCTGGTACAGTGCTGCGTTTTGGGTTTAGTACGCAAATAATGTTGATAACACACTGATGTTTTACTTGTTTCTAAGTAGTGTTTATACAAAGTCAAGGACTTCTCAGCTTCTCATTCACTGCCAGCCAGCAGGCTGGAGGTGCACAAGAAGTTGTGAGGGGACACAAACAGGACAGCTGACCCCAGCTGCCTGAAGAGCTATCCCATACCACAGAATATCATGCTCAGTATATAAAATTGGGAGAAATTGGCCAGTAGGAGCCTATCCCTGCTCAGGGATTGTCTGGGCATCAGTCAGTGGGTGGTAAACTATTGCTTTGTGCATCACTTGGGGTTTTATTTCTTTGTTTCATTTCTCTCTTTTGTGCTGTCTCCCTTTTCGTTACAATTATTATTATTGTATTGTACTGTGTTATATTCTGTTTCAGCTGTTAAACTGTTTTTATCTCAACCCATCGGTCTTACCTTCTTTCCAATTATCCTCCCCTTCCAGCTAGAGAAAAAGGTGAGCTATTGGCTGCATGGTACTTAATTGCCAGCCAGGGTTAAACCATGACAAAGAGCAAATTGGATGCAGCACAATGATATAAAGCAAATCTTTTTGTCCATTCCTGCTTTTCATTATCTATCATTTGCTGACTATTCCCTGTCTTACTGACTTTTTGGTATAACCCACCAAATGCACACACATATACAGGTATACAGGCACATCTATATATGTAAATACATATTTGAACACAGCTGCCTGCAATGGGTTAATTATACTCATATGACCTAGAAAAAGACAACAAATCCCATTTCTGTATTTCTTCAGCTATTATTCTTGCTGATCATGTAAAAGACACAGCAGGGCCTTTTGCATCCTGTAGCTTGATGCTGTACAAAATGGGACCCCATCCAGAGAACCAGGACATCTGCTAATTCAGACTAATATACCGGAAGCTGAGAGTTAGCAAAATACTGTTTCAGATAAAAAGGAAGTGCAAAAAGAAAGCTCTTTTCCATTTATACTAATTTCCAGAGTCTACCCTTGCACTTCTTAAGGTGGTCCTTTATTTGGTTTCTTCTAACTTTGCTTTTCACACCATTCTTTCCCCTTTTCACTCTACCTTATTCTCTCATTTCCATCTCAATTTACCATTTTACTTATTTTCCCCCTTCCACCAAAGATAAATGCAGTATACTCTCTCTGGAATACCTAGTCTGCAAAAGCAGCTGCTTATATCCCCAGTTTTCTTATGATTCTAACTCTGTTATCTCACTAGTGGCTGTGGGAGAAACCCACTTTTCTTCATGGGTGGCATTGTTAATAGTGATAACAACAACAACAATAAAAACTTCAGTTTCTAAAGATATGTTTTGTTGCTTAATGAGAATATCTGCACTCTAAACAGCTCCCTTTAGCCTGCTTCTCCCTGCAAGGTATTCAGAGTTCTCTGTGGGAGGCTTCTTCCTAAAAATAAATGTCATGATTTGTTTTCTCTTATCTTACAGCTAATTAAATTTTGCCACCATAACATTTCACCTTTTCATTGTGCTGCATTTCCAAAGTATCAGACTGCACTTTGGCCTTTTCCTGCTTCTTTTTTTTCTCCCTGTACTGGCAAGCCAAGAGCAATGGCTGGGGTTTAACCTAAAATTTTCAACTCCAGCCACATGAAATGAAAACAAAAAACAAAGTCTGCATTGTTTGATCTCTAGAAAGAAGTTAGCACCACAGGTCAAGGTTTGATAATCTAGTAATTTCAGCTTACAAACTGTGCAAAGCAGAAAATTTAACACTGATTAAAGGTCTGCATTATTAAATATGAAAACATTCAGATGTGAAATTCCTAAGAATGTACTGAAAGAGTGACACATGGAAGAATTATATAGATAGTAAAAAAAAAAGGTGATAAGGTTCACATTATCTAGAAATCAATTCTTAAATACAAAGTCTACCTAGATGCCAAAACATACTTTTATGGACCAGGAAGACATTAAAGAACACAACTCACAGCATCAGCCCAATTTTTCACTGCTTTGTGGGTTTTTTTAATCATCTATCCTTGTTCAAATGAGCAGGCAAAATGATCAATTTATGTTTTATACTCACCTTGAACCAATGACTAGACAACATGCCAAACCATAAAATCATTCTTGTAAATGATGAGAAACACCTAAACATGCAACAATTCCAAAACAGTACCAGTTATCAATTGTTTTGGAACATGCAACAATTCCAAAACAGTACCAGTTTTTTATCAATTGTTCTGGAACTATCAGTGGTCACTACAGCCAGTGATGCAGATGATCACTCCAGTTTAAGACTGAGGGAATAAATCACAATGCAAATATTTCAGCAAAGTGATCCAAGGTGCAAGATAATGTATATAAAATCCTCAATGTGTCACACTCAGGTTCATTCCCTTTACATTCTAAAGCACGACCATTCAAATGAAAAAAAAAAAAAAAAAAAAAACTAAAAAGCAAACCCAAACACATTGCTGCTTAAAACAAGTTACAAAGACAAACTTTACTTAAGACTGTTCTTCATCTTTGGGCACACTGTATTTCATGACTGATTGTATTGTTGATTAACTGATTAAATTGCCCTTTTTTTCCACAACAGTAGCCATTCATGTTTTATACTGGAAAATGCTTGGTGATGATGATATATCAGAATGCAAAAAATCTCCATGTGACCACTGCCCTGTCCTGAACAACCACGGGGGGAAAAAAGATTTTGCAAAGCTTTAGATGGCCACAAATATAAGAGTGACAGTATATCCCTGATACTTTTCATAGCAATGTCAGAAAATCAATGCAGGAAAATTATCAAATGGCTGATCTCCTTTTCTCTCCCAGGGTGTGGGTGTCCCAAAAGGTCTGGGCACATTCCAAAGCAATATGCAGAGTCCCTGCAGGACAGGACTGGAGTGGGAGGACTCTGGCAACATGCAGCCTCCTTTTGAGTTAAATGTTGCCAATAGGGAAAGGGGGAAAAAAATAGTTTGCTCTCTTTATAATTACACCATATAATTCCATTTGGAAATTATTGCCAACAAGAAGGTAGAAAAAGTCCAGTGTAGTTTTCAAAAATATCTTGCCTGAAAGAAACAAAGTGTATTTAAGCTTTCCTGATACTGACTTTTAGTCCCTATCAGAGAAAATACCTATGAGGATTGAGTTCAAGTTACAACTGCAATAAGGCATGAGTAAAGTAGCACAGTCCAAGCAGAAACAGAAAGACTTACATTCAACTCGGACCTTGTGGCACCATGACTCCTGGTGAAATTTGGAAAATGAAAGAGTAGTGCTGACAGAAGGGAAAGGAACAGCCTTCCACTGTCGAAACTTTCTGAAAATTATGCTATTTGTTATTGTTCATCACATGCCAAGAGAAAGCAGAGCCAAAAACTTTCATTTACAAACAAAGCCTAAAGTACTGGAAAATTTCATGCATTCGTCATCCCTTCCCACCTCAGTTTCTACAAAAATAAAAATAATAATAATCTTAAAAAGAAAAAATCAAGCCAAAACAAAACAAAGCCCAAAATATTCAATGGACCCAGCACTGGATCTTTTCTCACATATAAAACTGTGAGATCACGTGTTCTGTAGTCTGTAAGGCTGCATGCTTTAGAAAGTAAATACTCACATTAATGAACTTGCTGCCTTTAATACAGGTGCAGATCTCACAAACTCCATTATTTTTTTCTGGCAACTTACTGTGCTGATTGGGTTAATCAGGCAAGTGCTTGCATATCCAGCCCTAAGGGACTTGGGACTTTACTGGTGTGTGAGATACCTGGATTCACAAAATGTGTATCTTTTATACCTCTGCTCAGCGCTCAGCAAGTGCTGATAATTTCTCAGATGGCAGTGAAGTTTAAATACAGCTAATTATCCCTGCAGCTCAGCTCCATCCTGAGTAGCTCGAATATTGGAAATCTCTGGCTTCATAGGGCTCATTAGAAGCTAACTTACCTCATTACCTTTTTGCATTACTGTAGCCACACAATCTTCAGCACCCAAGGTACCAGTCAGTCAGCAGGCCTTCATGGATCTCAGCCATACACTCTTGGTTCTCCCTGTACACCATCAATCCTAATGATTCTCAATCCCACTCCTGAACAATTAGCTCAATAAGGCTGAATGCACCTTCAGTGATGCGTGCCAGCACAGGAGGCAAGGGTTCCAACACCAAAATCCAGTCTTGCCACCTTAGTTTTTCCCTTCTGGATAGTCTGTGGTACAGAGGGTATACTGAGACCTGCTGGCTCTTTTCTACTTTTACATTTTGATACAAAAAGAGAATCTGTATCTGTTTGCATAATGGATGTATGCATATGAGATTGCTTCTGAGAACATTCCAGTCATTCCTTGTTCTAGCAATAGAAGAAACAAAATGACACAGAACACACAAAGAAGTTGAGGAAAGATGATGAAGCATTACCCTGTTTTAAATTCATTAATATTTATATCTTCATCTATGACAGAAAGGAGGAAGAGACGTTTATACTGCCAAGGATCATAACACCAGCTTTCTCATGTATGGATTCAGGGAGGCAAGAGGGAGCGTTCCTGCAGGTAATTAGCCTTGACTGCTAATCACATCAGCCAAAAGTGACGAGAAAATTACTCTGATGCTCTTCCTAGATTCCCAGAGCAGCACTGCTGGTTACTATGATGCTCTGATGCACAGCAACCTGCAATACATCCTCACTACCACAGGGACCAGGACTGGCCATAACCGCAGTCTGCCCTTGGAAGGGACGGAATAAAGGCAGTGCCTCTTCTACCACTGCCCTGCTCTACTCCTAGGACCATGTTTCCTTATGGGTCAGGGCAGATAGCCAGCTTCTGATTCACTCCACTGATCTGCCCTCCTACTACAACAGCACAAACCGAAGAAGAGCAGAAATCATTTGCTTGATCTTTTCAGGGTCAACATTTGCCTCGTTTGCAGTTTTCCAGAAAAAGAGAAAAGTCATTATTCAGTCGCAACGAACTCAGTGAGAAGTGGACAAGGACTTGGATTTACACTTGTCTGTATCCCTTGTCTACTAATTCTTCTAAATATATATTTTAAAAGCAAATATACCATATCACTGCGTTTTTTCATGACCTGTCACCCGAGGTCTTATTCATTCCTGAAGGTAGAGTGTAAAGTCCTAGCACACAGATATTGCACATACACCTTATGAGAAACAGTTTCCAAAAGCTGACAGGGATGGCACAAAAGCTATATGTTAGCTACACTGAGCACAGAAATCAGTCCCAACTCTGTCACTCAAGGAAAAGACTCTGAACCCTTTCAGGGTAGAGGACTGTGTCACAGATGGCAAAGGCCTAAAACAGATGGTACAAGAAAGGACTTGGAAGAAAATGACAATCAGGAATGGGACAGGCCAGGAGACACAGGGACAAGCAGGAATTGAGGAGGAAGGCTGATACAGAAAGTCTCTGAATACGAAGCTCAGCCCAGCCAGCTGGGATGAGGACACTGGAACTGAGGTAGCAGCTCACCTGAGGGCAGGCAACTAGCTTGTGTGCCCTGAAACTCAGCAAAAAAAATGGAGAAAAATAAATCCTTCCGAAGATTGTCTTCTCAAGCCAAGATGATGACAGCTTAATTATACTGGAACTTACTAAGGGTTAGACTTTAAAAAAAGCACCCTGTGAGATTTCAAAGCATGGAAACATAGAATTTAATAACTGTTACTACTAAACCTTACAGAATTTAAGTGAAAAGCAATTACCCGTAGATGTCAGACTTTCAACCGCTAGAAGATTGGAGTAATTTGATTCCCCCTCATATAAACATTTACATAAGCCAGAGGCTGTCAGGGGATTTAACGATGGGAGTTCTACGTCAGAAGAGTGGGATTTCCAGCATCTATTTCCAGATCTGTGATCCAGGCCACCCTATTTCCTCTCACTCCATCTCTCTCCCTGTCACAGCATAGGCTTGTTGTAAGCAGCTTTCTGCCAGAAGAAGGTTGGATGATTAAGGTAACTACCTCACAAGGCTCAAGATTATATCTTCATCTTCACTGACCCAGAAATAACCTTTGAAATAAAAAGCAGGGCTCTTAGTGAAAAAGCCTGGAGACTTGGGGTAGGAGGGAACAAAACCATCCCAGGAGTTCAAGCCATTTCAGGAGCCAGTTGACAGCAGACCATTCCAAAGCACTCCTACCAGTTTTCCTAGCAGCAATTCATCCTCACAGGTATCAGGAAAGCTGTATTTAGACAGTTCATGTGATCAGGACCTCTTCACAGCACCCAGACTGCACAAATCATTGAACCATTCCTCTGCATATACTGGAGGTTTGGACTTCCCTCCAAAGCAAAGACAATTGTGATTCAGATGGCTTCCTACCAAATTTAGCCCCTGGCTCCACAACCAAAGGAGACACACAGGATGCCTAGAAAGCATTGCAGTCTGCAGTGTTACTTTGGTCCAAACCACAGCAGAGGACCAACTTCCCTGCAGCTCCTGTCTTCCACAGTGATTACGCCTCTTTGAAGAAGCAAGAACACTGTTCCTTCAGAGACAAAACTTTATCAGCATGTCACTGTCTGCACGTGACTGAGACAGCAGCTGAAGTGCCACTGTTGCCACTCTTAATTCCTACAAACTAAAGGCTAGTTTAGTACCACTTGTCCCCTTCTCTTTTAAGATAACACACAGCGCATGCCCCTCTCTTCACCTCATCCATGCTAACAAGTTTTACAGTCAACATCCAGCCAGCTAGGGAGGCAAAAGTCCTGTGATTTAATGTTTTGTCGTGTCTGCTCTTCAGCAAGACACACCCCTAAATGGAAGGCACGGTTATTGCAGCTTGCAAAATGCTTTATTCCTGAATTTTGATTCTCCAAACGGCTTGACAGGAAAGAAAACTGCTTGTGCTTTACCCAATCAGTCCTACTACAGCTTCTGCAAGGCAGTGTACTCTCACTCCTCAGATAACACACAATTAAGTCAGCTTTCTCTTAGCACTAGCTTTTCAAGGCAAAGCCAACATTAACAATGGGTTCCCTACAGAGAGGGGAAGAATATATTCCAAGCAGATATGAAAACACAAAGAAATTTAATAAGATTGAGCAAGGCAACACCCTTGAGGGTGAAACTATGCAATTGTCACATGAAGGGAAGTGTACCTGCAAAAGGAAGATCAAAGATAGAAGAATAGATAAATCCAGTCTCTGCAGCAAATCAAATATCTATGTGTTCTGTCTATTGTCTTAGTTTTTTGTTTGTTTCAGGTGAGTGGAACAGAGGAATAACAAAACTGAAAATCCTGCTGAAGCAGATTTGTTCCAAACAAGCATCTCACCAACAAAAGCAGATTAAAACAGGAGATAAATCTCTTAAGAGGAAAAAGAGAATAGCACTGGTTCACCCACCAGTACACTCGGTACACGTGCTGCTCCTGAGGCAGCTCACAGCATCCTTCCTCTGTGATAATGCCACATCAAACTCCCCATCCTGCAGACACAGGGAGACCTCCCATCAAATGCCACAATTACAAACACGACAGCAGCTCCCCTCTTATTCCTGTGCTGCCAAACAGAGTCTGAGTGTGCTAAAGTAGGCCAATATCTTCCTTATTAACAAAGAAACTCTACACTCTCAGTGCCTGCACTGCCTCCTTCTACCTCTCATGTAAAAAGACCTCCTATATCTTTATTCTCCATTCACTTTGTCTCTGGCCTATTTCTGGGGTCCCCTCGGCCTGAGTTTGCACAGCTCTGAACCAGTGGTTGCTGTTGCAGTTTTGATCCTTTCTTTCCCTGCCTGGTTTAGCTGCCTTTATTAGCTGCAGCATTTCTCCAAAGTTAGAGCTCTTTCTCTCAGCAGTCTCTCCTTTAGCATGGAATAATGAATATTACAACTGATTCTCTCCCTCATTAGAGGAATTTTAACATCTCTAAAGTTACCTTTGACTGACAGGACTCTCATTCATTCAGTAATGCAAGCCTCCATTCTGCCTTTGCTTGACAGTTTAGACTATCTCTGGCAAGTCAAGCTATTCCTTCCCTATCTTCCCTAGCTCCCAAAACAAACAAACAAAAAAAATGCACATGAATGTCACACTTCTCTAATGACTTTTGTAGTACCTCATTTTTTACCTCCTGTAGTTACTATATACAGCCTCAATTCTTACTTTTACTCCATTGCAAAGATGCAGGGTTTGTGCAAATCAGTCTGAAAAACCCAGTGATCCTTTTGCTACAAGTCCTTTGTTATTGCTTTTTAAACAAGTGAAGAAATGCCTAAGATTAAAAAATAGTATGTTGCATTACTAAACCAATTACTGGCTACTAATGTCTTATATACCACACATCATTAAAAAACTCCATGAAATACAGACTTGGAGAATGAAAAAGAATCATTAAGATTATTATTTTACAAGATTCCAGAATTCATTTTTGTATATGAAGGACTGCATAATAATAAAAAAATACAACAGCAAGAGGCTGTCATAGTTGACTTTTAGCAAAGAAAACTA
The DNA here is from genome assembly GCA_013398275.1 of Promerops cafer. Lineage (NCBI taxonomy): Eukaryota > Metazoa > Chordata > Aves > Passeriformes > Nectariniidae > Promerops > Promerops cafer. Next base: position 194,043 of record VZSE01008989.1, read on the forward strand.
ACAGCCTCCAGCAATAAAAGCCACACTTTTCTAGCAAAATAAAAACCTCAGAATCCTCCTCTACCTTTAACAGGTTAAGCTGTTCATTACAGGGCCACAGGGAAGCTCAGGGATGCTAGTGAGTGGCAAAATAAGCAGAGAAGCCATAATTACAAGAAAAACCTTTCTAAGAAGTGTCAAGTACCCTGTATGAGAAGGAACTGAGTTTTTCCAAGACATCCCAACTTGACCTGGATGCTGAAGGCTTCATAACATGTATGATTCAGAGTACAGAGAGACTTTTATAAACTTTGGCTGCTGATCACACAGCACAGTTTTTGACAGCAGCATACTCAGGACTGGCAAGAACAGCATTGCTCAGTCTGGGATCTAGACAGATTTAGCAAGCTGAGAAACATAATGCTGGGGCAAGGTTTCCAAGCATGTTCCTCAAGGAGTTTAGCACCAAACATTTGCATTTTCTTTTATTACAGAAAACTCAAGAAATCAAGCATGTCAATTTTTTTCCACTCCACAATTAGCAGGCTTTCCTGATATTTCATATTAGGTTCAGGTCATCATACAAGAAGAAATAGAAACTTTGGAGATGGAGGGATAACAAGTTCTGAAACTCAGAAGTAGTAGTAGTAGCAAGATCCCACACTTGGAAACTAACAGAAAATTCTGCTTTGAACCACTGCCTAATCAGGTCACAGAAGTGAAAAAAAGGGGGATCTGAGCACAGACTTGATTACCACTATGACGAGACCATGCAAAGAGCAGATGTGAATGCAGAATGTAACACACATGGCATGAGGTCCTGGCGCCTCCTTCCAATTCCTCCCCTGTATAATCAACCTTCAGAGAAAAAACATCTGCAAATGTCAAAATTCAGCAGGTTTTATTTTGGTTTTGGTTTTTTGTTGTTTCATGTTGGCTTTTTTTTTAATATAGGGATTGGCGAGTTTCCTAAATCAATGTGTTTAAAACACCTAAATTTCGGATGTTTGGAAACAGTGATGATACACTTTGCTACTTCACATGCTGTCTTCTGGGACACAGACTTTCACTCAAGGACTGTTTGTATGATGCCAAGAAAACATCCCTCATCTTTGTGGGCCAAGTCCTCCTGGAACCTCTTTGAAAGAAATGAAAAAATAACCCAGTGAGATGCCAAAGTAGCTGGGATTCTTATCTATACTCAATTTCCCCCTCCCATTTCCCAGAGGAGAAGGGCTGTTTACTTAATCAGAAGATTACATTTGTTGATCAAAGGACGAGGGGAATCCTCCCTAGCTCACACACCCCATCCACATGCAGATTTCAGATTTCACTGAAGCACAGTGTATGGCAACACAAATGAACTACCCCTATATTAAGTCACCAGATGTAATCCTGACAGCAGCTCCAAGCTCTTGGTTCCCTCCTCCTCCTCTGATCTCTCTCTTTCTCCTGCCTCCCTCTCTCTTTGCTTTGATGACTTTGACAGCCAAGTTCTTGCAGAGTTACTCCAGGTTACAACGTGTCACCTTTAATGGAATTCAAAGCTTTAATTCAGAAAGTGGCCACTCTTGACCTCTGGCCCCACTGCCACCCACTCTGCCACCCCCCTCCTTTCTGCATCGCCATGGAAATGAATAGCTGAGAGAAAAAATGGGAGCAGGCAAAGTCTAAAGCTTTTCACAGAGCCCCCAAAAGAAAGATGAATGAAACTCATTCATCACTGGGCAAGGGACCCAGAGAGCAAGCCAGAGGCAGAGCAAGCTAGGGAGAGAGACAGCCTGAGATAGAAAAGGTTACCTCATGCAGGAAGTTATGTGATTTGAAAAAGAAAAGCACAGGAGGTGTGAGGGAACATAGTTCACTTGCAAAAACTACAGATTCCACCAAGAAAGATGCTGGTTTGGGGAGCAGGGGTGGTTTCCTCAGCCCCTTCCCAAGATAGAATTTCTTAGAAAAGGATTACCAGGAAAAGGATAGAAATTTTAGGGGAGAAGGGAGAAATGCCTGAAAAGAAATCTCAGTCAAAGTCTGAAGGATGGATGACTCATGGAAAGGAAAAATATAATTAGAAACAAAGGTGTGTTTTTAGTGTTTAAATTCCGTTCAGCAAATCTTCTACCTCAGAGAGAAGTATTTTTCTCCCAATGCATACACCTGCCTTTCCTCCCCATCACCTCCGCATCACATAGCTTGATTTGTCTTTATATGTGATATCAATCAAATACCAAAGCAATTTTTAGCACTAGGGAGTAAAGCACTTTAGAGGCAATTGCTTAATTCACTCAGACATAGCACTGGTTTTCTGGTGCATTCCTCCAATTTCCCCATTTCTTGCAACCTCACTACAACTGCGAAGAGCTCCTTTTCAGAGCGTCCGAATCAGATGCACAGTAAAACAATAAAAATTAAAAACACAGCCAAAGAACACCAGATATCCCAAAGTCAGACGAAGGAAAATGTGCTACTGCATGCTGTCTTAGAGAGCTGAGGGAGCTTGCTGATGCCAGTGACAGAAAGAAAGGGAGAAGGACAGAAAGGAAAGTCTGACAAGCAGCAGCTCCAAAGAGCTTAATTTGCCTGCACCACTTGAAAAAGAGATAAGCAGGACAGAAGGAAGGCAACAAGCTGTGACAAGTGATTCCCTAAACCCAGAATCTTTTGCAAAGGTATTAGATAAGAGTGTCATAGATTATACTAGGATATTTATATAATTGATGACTTCCCAGAATAACTAGTCAAAATGCATCTCAAGCATACCAAAAATGAGGTAGAAGCCAGCAGGGTCCTTGGGGATGGTTATGGGAGAAAAGCTGTAAAGGGCAGATCTCAGTAAGAGGCAAATTCTTACCTAAGACTGTCTTCCAGCCTTATCCCAACAGAGAAATAATAATGCAGTTCTCCTTTTCAGTGAAGGCCAGTCCAAAGCTTACCCATTAAGTACAGCTCAGAAGAGAGCCTACCTAGAGATTAAGTGATAACTCCAGGAGATAGCTGCCCCTTGCAGAGCCATTACCATTCTGAACCGTGAGATTCTTTCTCCCCCTTCCGAGAGCTAATCAGGCATGATTCTCTTTCATTCCTCCAATCCTTTTGCCACAATTTAATTCCTTTTTTTTAGCATTCGAGTGAAAAGGTATCACCCGAGAGGCAGGAATCATTCAACTTTATTCAGTGTTAATCCAGTGACCTGGATGCCAAGCCAAGCTTCCTGGGAATGATGTTAGCACCTCTGCTGGCCAGTGAGCTCAGACCCAGAGCTCATACTGAAGCTTTTGGTTAATCTGTATTACCCTCCATGGTGGCTCATACCCTGCCCTAGCCTGAGCTACCCCGAGGATTCCTCAGGGAGGGAAATTCAGGCACACAAGCAGAAACACTCACTTCAGTGAATATACAATATATGGCCTGGGAATCACAGTAAGAGGGAGCCAGTATATTCACAAAGCTTTCTGAATAAAGAAAAACAGAATTGGCAACTTGTATCCAAATTAACTGGAACTAAAGCTGGCATTCTCCATTGCTTCCAAATCTCTCTTACACAGCTATCAAAACACATCTATCAAAAACAGAAGTAGGCACAGGCACCACTCCTTTTCACCTGCAGAATGCCTACTATTGAGGTGGTGTGGTGTTTTTACCTTCACCCCGTTATTGGGGACTCAATCCCTCCAAACACACAAAGGCTTGCTAAGACCACAGGTATTGCCTATTAAAGCTGGTGAGGCACATCTCACTGCAGGGGGATGCCAGCACTGAAGGCACAATGCAGAAGTGCTGCCACCCCTCTGTGCCTTGTTCTTCATGAGAAACAGCTCTGCTAACGTGGAAAAGCTACAAGTAATGCTACAGACTCATAGGCTGAGGACAGAAGGGAGAGCATTCCAACAGAGCTGAAGGGGAAAGGAAAGAGACCGAGAAACCCAGCAGTGATGTTCTTCATATCCTCACACCTTGCCTCATCTTCCCCAGGCCTCTGACCTGCAGACCTCTTCCTCTCTCCACACCTCCATGTAGCTTTGCCTATTCAAAGCTGGCTTGCAAACAGAAAGAGATCACTTAGGAAAAGTGTTCCTAGTTCTTAAAAAAATCACTGTTTATTCAGGGCATGGCAAAAGTTAAAAGGATGATGCTATTCCACACAGAGAGAGCAAACACACAGCTCTGGCATAACAAACCTGTGTTACTGCTAAGAACATATATCAGTAATATTTTAGTGAGGAGTTACCCTCTAAATGGTTCTTCTCTCTGGTGGCCTGAGGCTAAGGCTTTGAATTGTCTTGAATGAAGATGTCTCTGGTTGATCCATGCTCAATTCCTGCTGTAGGGCAGTTCAGGTCAGCTCTGTGCCACACATCTGCTTAACATAAACAGACAGATTTTTGGAAGCAGCAAATTGTGCCACAAATGGCTCCACAGAGGTGGGAAGCCTCATTTGGTCTTCAAAGAAACTTCCTACAGTAAATTTAAAAACTTCAGTGCCCCAAACACGAAGGACACCTGCATGTCATTAAGTACTTACTGCTGAGCAGACAGCTTTCTGGGTCACCATCTGTTCATCAAGAGCACCAGCTCCTGGCTGCCTTTCACCCATTCAGTGTGCTCCAGGCTTTGAACTCTCAGCCTTGGCAGCCCACAATTACTCAAAAGGTAGCATGGATGGTTCTTCTGTGTCAGCAACACAAATCAAAACACAGTGTCCCACGAGAGAACAATTCAGCCAGGCACAGTTCAGCAAAGTCTGTTTAAGGATTATAGGAGCTAATCAGAATAGCTCATAGTGTATATGCCTCTGTTTGTGGTATCTACTGCTGCCCTTCTAATCTCATCAAGCTGCCTGCTTATCTGTAGTTATCTGGCTCTGGTAACACTTATTGTGTGTGCTGTTCAAACAAAAGTCCTCTCCTGTGCTAGGAAGTTTGCTACCTAGGCAACTGCTCACAGAAGAAAGTTTAAAATTAAGATCCCTTGGCCGGAACAACACAACTTGTTGAAAACACTTTTTGTAGCAACAGGAGGAGCTACCTGCATAAAGCTTGAGAATAAATATCTCATCAGCTCTAGAAATCCAGAATTACCTTCCTGCTGCTCCACAGAACCCAGGCTGGCCCAATCCTGGCACTTCTATCCAAAGTTTTCAGCCTTTTGAAGTTGAATCACCAGATGGTTCCACTAGATCAACACAATCATCAAAATAGGCAAAATTAATCACAGAGACAAACCAAAAGGTAACGGGTCCTAATGCTCACTGGGGAGAATGATCCCTGTGTAAAACAAAGCAGGACAAAGAGAACAGAGGCTGCTCTAGGGTCTGTGGAACTGATGTAGTCTATAACCACCTTCCACATCATAGGCTCACAACTTCTGCTTTCTTGCCCTCTGTCCTCCCCACCCAAGCTGTATTACACAATTTAAGGACTGCTACAGTTCCATATTCTCAGAGGGAGGAATAAACAAATTTTCCCATTTGGGAAAATCCTGCTTGGTATTTGATGTTTCAGAATCTTCTTAAATAAAACCAGCAATTTATTATAGCCATAGCCAGTGCTCAAATTGAACTAGAGCTCAAAGCTGCTAAGCTTCTTCCTTCTTCTCAATGAGATGAAAATCAGCATTTCCCCTTGATTCTGGAAACAGAACTGGCTTATCCACATGACCAGAAAAGCATGCTCCCATGAGCAAAGGAAGCCTATAAAGATGACACCTCCTCCACCCCACCTAAACACAATCCACCTATCTCAAAAATGCATGTTTTTCTTCATTCAGACTCACCTTTCTAAGAGGCTTCATATAGGTGAGACTTGAAGAGGGGAAGATAATGCTTGGATGGAGACCTTTTGTGCCTAAGGACCTGGGTTTCAGGAATAAGGGCTGTGGCCTGCCTGTCTGCTGTCAAGAAAATATCTCTTGATTGGAAAGGAAAGTATGCACTTAGCTAGCATTCCAAAAACACAAGGTAAGCAGGAGAAAAAAAAAACAGAAAGAAAACAGAAAAAACTACCAACAACCAAAATATGCTTAGAAAGGAAGAGTAAGCAACTCTCTCCTTTGCTGGTAAATGACCTCCCAACACAGCTCTTTTAGTTTCTATGATTCATGTTTCTCTTTTCCCTCTGCTTTTCACATGATGTTTGACTCTATTTCTCTAGGTTTACAGGAGCCAAATTGATATGATAAAGGGCAACACAAGAGGTGTGACTCACAACATGTCACAGCCTTTGTAGGAAGCAAATTGGCACCTAAATTACAGTATTTGCATATTACAGTTAAAAAGGGAATTCAATTACTTGCTAAAGCAGGACACATTTGCTATCTTTTAAAACACAAGTTCTGCTTTCCTGACCTGCCCACATTTCACCTCTGAGAAGCTGAGAAAAACTCTTCTGTCAAGACAAAATGGATGTCCTTATGCAAAAGCCCCAAGTTAGTTCCTTGTACCAATCTTCTGGTATCCACAACTCCACATTTGCCATTTACACTTTGTAAGATGAGGGATCCTCTGCCTTCTAAGGAAAGCTTTTGTGAAATTATCCTCCTGCCTTGCACCATCAACACTGTAATATAGTAAATTAGTTTGTAATTGAATTTTTCTTATCATGGCTTTCCCCAGCAAGTTAGAGAGGCCTTCAGTACTTGTAATTTTTCTTCCCTAGGAGATATTTATAATGTGGTTATCTGTTCTGCTTGAGTTTGTCAGGCAGACTAAGTTCTTTAAGCCACACAGAAAACTTTCTCCAGGCACTAGTTTGCTGAAGAGTTTTTCCTTTCCTTTCTTTTTTTTTTTTTGCATCTTTTGAAAATGTTGACACCAACACAGGATGCCTTATCCTGGTATCTCCGTCATCACCATCATCACCCTGGTCTGATCCTCTCAGGCATATAAGATTTGGTTTTAGATTTTTGCCTAAGATTTTTGTTTCTCCACAGCACTACATTCTGAGCTCATGTGCCAATTCCTGCTTCCTGTGACCCCCTAAAATCCTTTTTAATCACTTCTTTCCAGATATTTCCACTACATAAGTTTCATTCATACATATGGAGAGAGAAAGGACTAAAACATGCTGTGCTAAGCCACTTGCATCATTATTTTCAGCACTGAAACACGACAGGGAAAATGTCACCCAACCCTAAGACACAGACATAGACACAAAAAGGAACAGGTGGAGAGAGGCTCCCTGCCTTTTCCTGACATCTTGCCCTGTTTCCAGAAAGGCAGAAGAGGTCCTCAGCAGCCTCAGACTCTTAATAATTACTCCAATGCTCAGTTAGTAATGACTTTTGCAATATTTAACATTTTCCTTATAGACTAAAGTCCAATTCTTCATTAATTTTTAAAAGAAAAAAAAAGAATTAAAATGTGTTTTCAATCTTCAGCTTTAAAGAAAATACTTGAAAGTATGACCATCGGGTCACACTGAAATAATAAAAACCTATGCAGAAGGCCAGAACAAAGAATCCCATCTCTGGATTTTCTTCATCTAGCGACTTTTAGGCAAATATCCTGACAGGAAAGGGGGAGGAGTGGGGCTGTCAGTACTGTATTCAGTGAGTATAATTACACTGAATTAGTGCTAAGGGGTTTAGAGAGAGGGAAAAATACTATTCCACAGAGTTAATATAAAGTGGGCTTTCATGTACACACAAACCCACAAGGAGCGAGCTACTGCCTGCTGAGACCTGTTTGAGAGCCAAGGGATTGATCGGCCTCCGCCAGCCCTCGCTCCAGAGAAAAGCTGCAGTTGTGAATTACTGTAAAGCAGCATTCACATGATTGATGGGTTTACCCCCACCACCACATTTGTTTCAAAGATCCATTTTGTCTGCTGTGGCGACGGTGTGAATTAACCACGCTCACAATGGCTGGCTGGGTTTTGCAGGACCGATCCAAGGTCCTGGAGTTCGACGGAGCTTTTATCTTGTGCAGCCATGTGACTGCAAAACAGGGAAGGGGTGCTGCTTAACACCCAGGCTTCTCAACCTCCCCAAAGAGTCTGCAAACTTTCTGCCATCAGACCAGCCAGCTCACGCCTGGGTTAGCCTTTGAAGGAGCTCTGCCTCTGATTTCCCTTGCAGTCTGATAGTACACCCACTTCTTCTTACATTCCAGGGACCATAAGGTGTATTTATCTCATCTCTTGTCTTCTTAACCCACTATGTTTTCAGCAATAGATTCTTCTCTACCTTTTTTCCAATGATGAGCAAGAGAAAGCCTGAACTCTGTATCCAGTAAAAGATCTAGAGACTCCACACAATTTGTGATGGGATTTCTCCTCAAGGCTCAGGTGCTGCAAATTAAAAGTAGTTAGGATAGCAAAGAGAATGGGAGAGAACAATCATAACCATCATGGCCCCAGGTCATGACCAGCTTTTAAAAATGTCCTGAAATCTTTTGAATGGACAGTATGACACAAGAAGCTGGAATTTTATGAAAGCCAATCACACGCCTCCTTGGGGACTGTCCCACAGCATCCCAGGAACTGATTTTTTCAGCCAAGAATAAATAAATGTGTCAACTGCAAACTGCTCTGCACTCCTCCCAGTTCCCTGGAAGGTACTACATACATGAATAACATTTTGTTTTCCTTCATGTGGTAAATACGTTGCTTAAAAGAGAGGAAAAGAAAACCTCAAAAAAACAAATAATAGCATTAAATACTATTAACTACACCAAGTTTGCTGCACACAAGTGAAGTGTAATCTTTCTACACATAACTCTGCCAAAGCATTTCACACTGCATCATTTCATTTCTCTTGCCCTGGTCTTCCATAAAAACATGTCTTATCCTACAGCACTTCTTCTGTATTCACAGTCCACAGCTCTAGCCACAAGGATGGAAAAAAAAAAAAAAAAGATGCATTGCTACTTCAGTCCTTGGTGTCCCTCTACTTGCACCATTTCTTAATCACTACCTGCAGCATCCACTGCTCCCATGTGAGAGCCCTTTTGCCCAGCTCCACCATCCCAACAGCTGTCCCAAGACTGGCCCTGGAAAAAAGGTCTAAGAGCATGACAATGCAGCTTGTTTTCCAATCACTGTTAGGCCTGGGAGCTTCCCAGCATGCCCTGTCTAGGTTTGTCATAGCACATCAAAGTCCTCTCCTCAGGTTTAGAGAACCCTGCACTCAATCCTCTTTGGTCCTTTCTTGGACACCATCTTCATCTGCCTTTACAGCTATGGTAGATGTTGCAGGAATCACAAAGTCAAATGTTTTGAGAGGTCTCTGCCTCTTCAGGAGCCTCCCCAGCTCCAAACCAACCCAGCCTCCAAACAAGCAGATGCTGAAGTTGCACCAAATGGGGTCAAGCACATTTTAGCCACCAAGCTCAATGCTCACTTGGAAAGTCTCTCACCAAAATGTACCAAAACTGAAAGCATACAGTGAGTAGGTTAGTCCCTGTGCACCAAACAAGCCATAGAGACCACAGTTAGAACTCAGCTGTCCTGGAGTGACTGGGTTAAAGACGGACACCCGACATTCTTGGCAGCAAATAGAAACTGCTCTCAGACAGCCTCCTGCTACCACACATTTCCAGATTTTGTATGTGCACATTTTATTAACCCAGAAGGACAGTGTGTTCCATTTTACAGTGAAAATCTCTCTCAATTGCAGAGAAACTGATTTGTCCAGATCATTTTGACTTCTCCTGACCTCAGTTGCTGTGATTTGCCTGTTATACACACATGCTGTGTGCTCCACCACACACACAGGGAGAGAGGAGAATGGGATCAATGGTAGGTTTCTCTGGGACCAATGGTAGGTTTCTCTGGGACCTCACAGAGCTGCTGGAAGCCTGCAAGGCACACGCATGGGAAAGCACACCACAAGACAATGTCATGGATGCTGCGTGAGCTGTGGTGAACACCAGAAGAGCAGAGAACACACTACTGCTGTGTTAACAGGGCCACCAAATCCCATAGACCAATCCCACCAGACCAGGCTGCAGGCTCACTCCAGTCCCTGGCTGGAGGCTGGCAGTCCTTGTTTCTACCTGTCGTATGACAAAAACATTTCCACTGAACTCTGATCAGCACACTTCAATTCTTCCCTCCCCCACAAATCCACTAACTGTGCAGTTCAGTGCAGTGGCATCAGAAACTGGATGTCAAACACAGGTGTGCTGCTAAGAAAGGTCAAGTTATTTCATTTCCAAAGCCTTTGCACAGTGGAGCACCATTCAAACCAGGCATGTTTTTCCTCAAGTTCCACCTAAACAACAATTGACTTTAAACAAAAGCTACTTGCTGTCACCCCTTCATTTGCCACACAGAGGCATGGTAGGGCAAATGTTATAAAAGCTCCACCTTTAGAAGCAGGAGGTTATCTGCAACCTCAGTTGGCTTCTGTCACTCCTGGTGCAGCGTGTGTCACAGCAAAACCTGTAACGCATTTAGCGACTCACATGATGACAAGGAACACTAAGCCCTTGTGCCCATGCACAGCACCCTCCAGAAAAGCCACTTGAGCTCATCAAGATTAGGAATGAGCTCTTTCTTAAGTCCAGCCCAATCCAGTTAACAGGCTTATATGGAAATGCTGAGAGACAGGGCTGACAAGTGGCAATGCACCTAACTTGCACACACCAGTCTGCTAAAAAGGAAGAGCGTGTTGGTGCTTCCTAACTCAGGCTCACAATTGCCTCTTTCCTCTTCATGTATTCCTTCACAAATGATTTTCTCTAAAGGTATGAATTTAAAATGGCTTGGGTGACCTTTGTGATTACTAATCGCTGTTATAAATCTTGTTCCAGTAGCTCAAAGAAAGAAAACCAACTGTTAAAGACATACTTCCTGATCAAATGGCCTTCCCTTCCTGCCCTTGGCATATGTTTGCATAAGTTGACTTTCCTCTGCTAAAAAGATCGTGGCATGCATCAAAATAGGAAAAAAAAATGCACAGAGATGTTCTGAGACTGCTTGTTGTGACATCAGCTAGTGACAAGACACTACTGTCCCATCTCCCTCATTCCATCTGTGCTCAGGAATGCAACCTGGGGAAAGGGCTGCACATGACCTCCTGCTGAGGAGCAAGCACAGTGGCAGATGTCCAAGCCCTGCCCTCCCCACCACTGCTGAGCACATATGATAGCTCCAAAATGAAGGCTGAAACAAAAGCTTCCTCTCTTTCAAAAAGGACTTGCTTTGGGATTCCACACTTAAAAGGTAGTAACCTTAAAGTACCCTCAATCTCAACTTACTAAGACTTGATCTTCCATAATGAGAAAGGGGAAAAAGAGGGGAGAATAAACATCAATTTTGCAAATCATATCAATAATTCTAGGAGTTAAATGAAAGACATTTTAGAAGTATAAGTGTTATATATGCTGTGGGAAGTTAATATTAAAATAATTTTCTGTGAGATGCATGGAGACTAAGTCAGCATCAGATAAACTGAATACAGTAAGACTTAAGGGAAAGTGGGTAGTTTACACAGGATATTTCACTTCTGACAACATATTTGTTGTCAAATGGTTATCCATTTACCACAGCTGAAAAGCATCAGGGCAACAAATTAGATGTACAGGCGTGCAATTAGCTCACATTTCTAATATCACAAACAGCTTCCTGGAGCACAGTTTGCCCGGGTTAATAAAAAAATAAAAAAAACCAAACAAACAACAACAACAACAAACAGCCCCAGAAAACAAAATTGCACAAAAATTGTTCAGTTATACAGCCAATCTAAATCACAATGAGCCTATATACATATATACATTTACTTTTACATATATATTTAGTTACTTTGGTGGACCTTCAGATATTTCGGATCAGGCTTTTAGCTAAAACGCATAGAGGGAATTCTTCTAAAAGGCAAAAACATAGAATATTGCACACATACCAGCTAAGGAATAAGAAGTCAGAAGGACAAATAAGACTTCTCAGGATTTCCTTGCAGGGAGGTACAGGAGGGAAGCATTTCCAACTGGAAATGTTGAGCTGCAGTTTTGAGGATGATAATATACAAGCCTCCACTTCAGACCAGGGCTGATCGAGGTGAAATAGTTGGTGATCAAATGATGACATTACCATTTTCTATAAAGGTGAAAGTGTGATAATTTTTCTAAAAGATTTCTTGCCAACTCACATGGTGGCAGTTAGTTTGAAGATTGCAGAAGGAAAAGCTATGAGTAAGTCCCAAACAATGAAAAAGAATTGATTAAGGAATTAGGGCTGCTTCTAGACTTATTTCTGAAGTGAGGACTGCAACAGTTCAGATACATTTCCACAGGATATAATCATAGAATTCTCTCACAGTCATTTGAAATCTTCACACCACAGTTACCACCTGATTATGGTGTACGACTGGGAGGCCATTATCAGTGCTAAGAGAAGCAGGTTTTAAAAATCACAGAATCTGGGAGTCATTTCTTTCTGTTCCCTGAGAGCCATCCTTTCAAAAAGCATGCCAAGAATGAGCACAGATACTCTGAAATTATGCCAAAGTGCAATCACTGATGATACCTCTGGTCAGTCAGAAAAAAAAGAAAACAAAATTATTTCGCAAATGTAGTTTAAGAATTTATTCACTCACAGAATATCTTTAGGAGGAAGGAAAATGGAAATGCAGCCCAAGTGAAACTAATAGGAGAGAACAACTTTGGCAGGTGAGATGTAAAATGGAGATTAAGAGGTCCAAGAGCAAGGCTGAAGAACAAGGAAGCAAATGCACAGTGACAAGTAATAAGGCATTCCCTAAGCACTGGAACTCCAGAAGAGCCAGTGGGTCCTGCAGACTCTCCTGATGCAAAGTCAGTGAGGGCAGAAAGAGAGATGGCACAGAAGTTAAATGGCTCCCCTGCCTCGCTTTTCACTTCAGAGCAGGGAAGGGAGATGCATGCCCCAGGGTCATACAAGTAAAGAACTTGAGGCAGAACTGCCAGACAGAGTTAGGGGAAATAAAATAAAGCAAGTGGAAAAAAAGAAACTACTTGAGAAATTTGATTGCACTAAACTGTATTTCCTGAGGAAAGTCAATTAAAGGAAAGTGTAAACCAGCTGAAATAGGAGCCCCACAAACTAGAGAAGTCTAAAAAAGCACATTTTTCACCATGTTAAATCATAACCTACAAACAACAACTCACTAACCTACAAAAACGCTTTAAAAACATATCCTGGCTATTTTTTACCGGATGCAAATTGTTCAGATTTTCAAAGACTTTGAAACTGTTAGGAGACCTTTGTCATCTTGGGACAAGAGGTAAGGCCCTGTCACTCTTTCAGTATTAGCCAAGGCACAGAGACTCCCAGGATAAGAACAATAATAATTTTTCAGTACAAAAGGGAGATGTTTTAGCACCCAAAGTCCTGCGTAGGATCAGTGTTGCAGAAGGCATTTGTGAATTATCTGATAGAAAGAATGGAAAACAAGGCCACAAAACACACTGCCCATATAATGTGGTGTTAACCAACAGTATGGGGGTCCTTGTTCTCACAACTATCCAGGCAACTGGACAACACAAATACCAGATAAAATTCACCACAGACATATTGAAGTCTAATGGGAAAAAAACCCAACCAAACAAACACAAAAATATATATTTTATCTGCTTCCACTATACATCAGTGACTACTGAAATAACTTCTAGACATCAAAAAAGTTCTGAAGACAGATGATGTCACATCCCTGTGCTTAGCAAAGGAGTCATTTCAGAGTAGACAAAACTTTGGAACAGCACTTCTAAAACTGTAAGCTGTAATATGAAAAAAAGTTTGACTGTGGAAATTAAAATTATAGAATGCTGGGTTAAATTTCAACTAAATGTGATTGCTAGAATTAGGGCATGAATTGTGAGCACACTTAGAAATAAAGAAACTGAAATATTCTGCTGATTTAGAACAAGGCATGGGGCTGGAAAAGGCTACTGAAAATGAGAAACAGGAGAGAATGTGTAATATTTATGAAAGGTGACCTACTGCACTATTTAAATAGAAGAGAGATTAAAGCAAAGACAATTTGAGGTTATGAAAATAAGGACATTATAGACACATGAATTCAAAATTAAGATTCAGGAACCCTCAGCTATTCAGAGTAATGAAAATACATCTTCAAAACCAAAACAGATTGCTTGTGGCTTATCTGTCCAGGGGAAAAGCCCTTTCAGATCTGTCCACATTTAAAGCTAAGGAAGAGGAACACTATTTGCAAAGAGTTTTAAGAAATCCACATAAGCCTGGTTTTACAGAACTCAACCCATGCTCTTCCATCCACTTTCACATCTTTTACAACTGGACTGAAGAGAGGGGACCATGCCTTGGGAAAAGCTAGGTCCAATTCACAGACTGACCCAGCTGCTGCTACAGAAGCACTTTCTGCCTTCAGTGGTTTACCTCTGCAAGGCAGCAAAGCTGGGACCATACAGGAATCTGAGCAAGAAAACCAGAGTTCACCTGGGATCGGCAGCTGCAGCTTGGAAGTTCTGCTACTCCAAAAGTATTTAGGCCTAGAATATATTTTTTAAACCTGAAGGAATAGAAAACAGATATAAATGAGATTAAAAAATATCCCTTTCATTTCATACCAATCACACTTTGCATCAGGCAGTGAAAACCAAGCTTATTCTCTGCTAAGGGCACTGGTCAAAGGCGAAAATGTTTTTTGCTACAGAAGTTATGATTATACAGGGAGAACAAAAAGAAAGAAAAAAGAAAAAAAAATTCAAAACATCCTGTCCTTTGAAGCCATTGACAAGGACATGAACAAGTTTTGAGGTGAAAAATGAAATAAAACAATTTTTTTTTCAATTCTACAATAATTGTAAATAACAATTACAAATTATTTCAACTGTTTACAATTATTTTGTAAATAGACAATTTTATAATAACTTATAATTATTGCAACTGTTTAAAATGTTTACAAATGCTACACTTAGATTCTAATTCTCAAAGGTATGCTTTGAAGAAAATTTTAAATGGATCAGGAAAGGATAAACTTGAGAAAATGCCCCTCATTTCCCACTGCTGTATTCTATAGCACTTATTTCTGAGACATCATGATCATAAAAATGCCCTAACGAAGAGCACGAGCTGGACATCAAAGGCATCATGAAGAGCTTACTGTAGCCAATGTGTCTATCTCATATGTAGGCTAAGTTCTTGTTTCCATTCTCTCAATGCCCATTAAGTGCTGAAAGTGTTCAGATACAAACTAGAATTCCACTGACCTGAAATCATGGACTTGGTAACACAAAAATTTCTATTTTGATAAGGCTTAGATGAAATATTTCAACCTCAATTTTTCACGACTTAAGACAGATAATTTACACTTCACAGACTTTTCCTGCTATGAGTTTTTTGTTTGCTGCAGTTTAAATAAGACAAGAAGTTCCCACCCACAATTACTTCAGAAATCTCAGTTGGTAAAATCCCAACTGGAATCAGAGCCTTACTGCACATGGTGAAAGTGTCAATGCATAAAGATGTGAACTTGTCATTTGCAGTACATGTTGCACAATTGGTTAAGTCTAAAGTTCTCTAACACATTTTTGCTATGCACCCCTACATTTTTTTAAAGTTTCTCCAAGCAGAGACTTGCTTTTGGTGTGTGTGTAAAGCATGATGTCAGGGCAAAGTCTGTACACATCTCTCTTTTCTTCTATAAAAACACACGCCTGCCATACCCACTCATCCTACGGTTGTGGTTAGCACAGGAAAGAGGGGCTCTTATTTAAAGGACTTGCAGACATAGTCATAAATAATTCAAATTAAAATATAGTACAGAGCAACTAAATGGACAAAGTGGGTGCTGTAAGATGCCACTTTTAAGTCCTTTTCTTGTGTGGCAGTATTCAACCTACTGCTACTCTCAAAAGCTCTCACCCTTTGGGAGAGTCAGTACAGAGGTGCTGTATTTGGGCACAGAGAAGCAGCCAAAGAAAGGCCAGGACCGTGTAGGACACTGTACTACCAAGAAAGAAGAGGTGCTTGTAAATGTTAACTCAGTTGCAAAATACAGGAAGTGCCTATAAATATTTTTGAAAGCAGCTTCACAATAACTTTTCTGGATCAATTCATGAGTAAGAACAGGAAGTTCAATTCACACACTTCTCCTCCCATTCCCATCCCTTTTTGAACTCCATTTTTTTTTTTTTCCATCATGAAAATATGGCCAAATTTGCAGGTAGTTACAAACAGAAAATGTTCCACTCTCCCCTACATTTCTGATTTCAGCCAACAAAACATTTCAGATGTTAAGCCCAGAAGACTTCTCCCTTCAGAGACAAAAACAAGGGTTGATCCCAGCAGGAAGATGGCAGCCTCCACCTCTCAGCAGGATAAACTCAGAACCTTCACAGCACCAGCCTGTCATCCAGGGACAGGTTTGGGCAGGGGTTATGCACGGCCCAGACTCTGCCTTGGAAAGGTATGGTTATTAATATGGACTAACAGAAGCAGTTTACATTGGAAAGTGGAGGAGAAACCCAGCTCATCATTACCTTGACTTCACTTAAAAAAAAAAAAAAACAACCACAAATTAATAGAAGAGCAGCTCATGCTTAAACAGGTGTCTAGAAATATGCCAAGTGAAGCTGTCAAAGGCCCCATGATAAAGGTATTGCTATAAAGCTTTTCACAAGAGCTTTCATCCCACCCACTCACAAAGGGCATGGACCTGAACACACATTGTGTCATCAGAGAGTTTTATTTCCACTAATTAAGTTAAACTTATAAATGAAGTTTGCACGATCAAGCAAAGATTTCACACGCACCTTTTACATTTACTTTGTCTAAGTAAATCCCACTGTGAGGTAACTCAGAGCCCATAAAGATGTTCCAACAATGCACATGACACACAAAGACTATAGCTCGAGTTAAAAGTGATGGAAAGAAGAGAACAGAACCTCTTAAAACACATACACCTATAATCCCAATGACCACTCAATATTAGTGAGTCCGAAATACAAATTAAAACCCGTGTCCCGTTTAAGGACAGCCTCTTGAGCTAACAAATATGAAGGGAGAGGAGCTTGCCTTTTCTTCCTTACCACCCCATAAATAGTATCTATCCCATGGTATTTGCAAGCACAGCAAAGACTAGATTCAATGCAGGTACCCATACTTAGGCAGCCCATAATCCCTGCAGCTCTACAAATGTTCTGCTGGTGGATGGTCTATTTGGGATTAGTACCACAAGGAAAATGAGAGCAACCTCCAGGCTCCTCTGAACTCTGCAGATCTCTGGTCAAACTGGCCAGAGATTTGGTCCGCGGGGGTTTTTGGTTTGGTTTGTGGTGCTTTTTTTTTGTCCTTCTGCTGCATAAGTAAGCCTGGAAGGGGAGGAGGCCCAGAGCACGGAACAAGTATGCTAATGCCATATCATACCAACTGCCATGCCAACAGCAATCACACACACACGCCTGCTCACACGCTCCTGCCAAATAAGCACTTCAGCAAACACCAACGACAGAGATTAGCAAAAGCCTCTGACAACGCGCAAATCGGACAAGAAACATGGGCTGAAGGGACAGCTTAGCAAAGTGAGGATTTACTAAGTGAAATGACGTGAAGTTCCTGAATCAAAGCTCGCAGCGTTTTTGGAAGACTGCTGAAAATCCTATCTGTTGGCTAGTAGATTTTTTCCATCCACCCGTCCCTACTGCATATCAGCTGCAGCCAGGCAGGCTTCTAATAAAAGCAAGTGACTCTTGCACAAAGGAAAACATCCTTCTGGCCTCTGGGAAGGCAGCCATCCAAGCAAACAACCAGGCACTCAGGTGGCACAAGCTATTGGGAAGCAACCACGGCATCTCAGGGGCTTTTCAGCACGAAAAAGCAAGTTAAATTCCTACAGTAAAAGGCTGGTTTTCCAGGTGAAACCATCCTAGGCAGAAAAAGAACTTCAAATTATTTCTGTTTAATGTGATGGGGGGTGGGGGAGTAAGCTACTTGTAAACATGTGATTTTTATTGTTCAAACTACAGGAACAAAGTGTTTTTCTACCAGATTTAAGGCAGAATATCAGAACAATTTATTATGTCTAATTTACTAAAAGATGCTTCACTCCAAAGGCCCTTTCAATGAAAGCAATGAGATTTTGCTGCAAGAAGCTTAAGAAGAGTCACAACCACTTAGCAGCATTATAGTGCATCTGTGTCTTATTTTGAAGAATTTATTGCCAAAACAAAGGAGGGGGTACTCTTTCTAAATCTTAGGCTGAATTATATATTCCTTATTTTGATGAACTTCTTGCTGAAGCATCAACTTTGCCTGAATAATATTTGGAGGATGTGTGCCTGGTTAAATATTAATCTCTTCTAGACAGGAAGAATATGATTTCTAGTGAGCTGAAGAAGAACTAGGTACTGAAATAGAAGAAGCTTGGTTGTCTGAAAGTCACAAAGCTGAGACTTTGTAGCACCACTGCACAGACACCACAGTATCAGAACTGCCATCTTTCTACCAAGGCTATTTCTAAATCACTTCCTATCTTACTTTCAAAGACAACAAACCTTCCTTAAGAGATCCATCCCTTACCATCTGACAAAGTGCCTAAATGAGCATTACAGAAATGTTAAAATGGGCATTTTGAGACAATGTCACTCTTCCCACTGTTGCTCACATCCTGCAAACCTGCTTAAAAAAAAGGGGAAAAAAAGACAGAACACCTAAAATAGTTATCTTTAAAAACAAAGTTTTTGATACAACAAATTCCCTAACACAATGTATTAAGCACATTTTGGATGCTCCTATCACAGAAGAAAAGATGCTACAGACTGTGAGCCTTCTGTTGTTGGCTACAGATGGGTGCATACATTTGCATTGCACTACTAAGGCTCCTTTGCACTTCGAGATACATGATGTGTGAGGAGTAGAGCTAAAAAAATAAATACATACATAAATGAATCTGTTGTTCTAGTGATCCAGTAGAAACAAGGAAGCCTTAAATGCAAGAGCCATATCATCTTTAGTTGGTTATGAAACTAATGCCACTGTTTGCATGGCTCTGAGGAGAAAAAAAAAAAAAACAGGAGAACAAAACAGGTTTTGTGCCTGATCTCTGAATCTGAGTAGTTAATTCAGTTATTTCTGTGCAGGGACACTCTGGCTTCCACGGATACAAATATATTTACTATTTGTGTCAACGCACAAGGAATTCCTATGTACTCATGCAGTCAAATTATCTAGTTCTTTGCCTTTTTAATCCTTAGGGACAGAAAAGGCAACAGGTAGATGCAGTTAGCAAAGCCAGATGATGAAGACAACAGCAGAGTTGTCTCTGTGCCTTAATGAGCTCAGAAGAAGACCAACTTTGCACTCCAGCCTAAGAAACAGTCTACCTCCACCTCATAGTCCTGTGCCTGTCTCCACTCAGCTGGACCAGCCTCCCTAAAATATCTGAGCATCAGCCCAGGTGTGTAGATGAGCCTTTCAGAAGGAAAGCAGAGCCCATCCAGTCTTATCTTCCCTCCCAGTTGTTGTCTGATTTTACTCTTGAGAGGAGAGGTTTTGTACAGATAGGGAATTCCTCCAAAAATATTGTTTGAAGATGGCAAAAATTCTGTTTCATTTATGTGGTTAGTACCTGTAGACCAGTGTCAAAATACGGATTTAGACTGGGATATTAGAGAATTTCTCCTCTTTCTCTTGCCTCCCCACAGCCATTTGATGATGGTTTCATCCAAACTAAATAGGGGATGTTTACAAGGTCCAAGCTATGCTGAAACTGTGTAGAAACTAATGAGGAAGGAAGATTTCCATAATGCTCTTGTGAAACATTTAATGAGCTCTGAAATAGTAATGACAGGCCTCAAAGGAGAAAGGCCCAGTTAAAAACTGAACTTTGCAGTTTACTAAATGGCAGTGTGCAGGAGCCCCAAGCACTATTTATTTTCAAAGACTATTTTTATCTGAAAATACCCAACTCCTGTAACGCTCTTCTGCTCTGAAAGTCTTTACCCCTCTGTTGCAGCTCCCATGCAATCAGTGGCCCTTGCCAAGCAATGTGCTCCTAAGGCCCAAAATAACACACGAATACATTTTTCTTAATGTAATGGAGCTGGATTTTGCCTCAGATATAGTTAGCTCAACTCCTCACCTCCAGAGGTCATCCCCATTGAAACCAGAATGTGCCATTCTGGGAAGGCTGGGAAGGACTTTTTGGAGTGGAGGGATGGTGAGTGTAAAAATCCCCTGGCTTTATCAGTAATACAGCTCACTCTTTATTACATTCCCATTCCCCCTTCTCATCTCCCATCAAACTGCCTACAGCTGTGTTCTCTCAATCTTCAGCCTGAATGACATGAAAAAGCAGTCTGCAAGACAAATACAGTTTTCCAAAATCACTCCCACACGTATAGACAAGGAAGGAAATCAAAAAGTTAAAAAATAAGAAAATCATCACAGTGCCACTGCAGAAGGTAGAGCCAGATATTTTAAATGGCATAGTGATTCTGTTTCCTGGAATAAAAGAACATATTGGCCAAGAGAGTGTCTAGTTAAGTGAAGTCCTGCTGACCCTTTCTACCATGGTAAGGCAAACCACTGCTGAAAACAAACTGAACCACTTTAATGCCACCACCTGCAACAGGTCCTTGTAAGTCTTCAAGGTCCTTACTTTTCATTAGGGAAAAAACTGTAGGAGCCTGAAGAGAGTCTGAAAAGTACTGACAAACTTGGCATCACAAGACCAGTTCTTCTGGCAACTCAGAACAAGAAAAATATTAAGCAGCAAATTCCATACTGACTGCCAGCTCTTATTTCATGGGTTGTTGGATCAAGCTCATGCTAAAGGTAGATGGATTAAAGAGTTCTTCAGCTGATGCCCACTTCCGTTCAATCTAAAATCAACAGTTTGCAAAGCACATCTAAATTTTTAAAAAATCGATATGGTCTTTATTTACTGCCTAACACTGCTGACACGAGTGACAAGTAGTCAGGGCCCTGAAATTCAGTGATACACAGAAGATGTGCCTGTTCTCATCTGGTTTCCCTGCTGCTGTGTCAGTCCACAGAGACACCGCCATACCATTTCTTACGCAACAACTCTGCTCTGTGGGTTATTGTAGTAAAACAAAAACATCCACATTACAGGAGACATTGCTGGCTCCTCTAATTCCATTTTTCCACAGTGCTTCTGCTGAAGAAATTGATGTCAGACAACTGACTCAAATTTCCCCAAACTCCCCTCAAAGACACATTGAGCACTTGACAATGCCCACTTTTCTATTTTCCTCTCCACGGCTCCATTGGAGAGGACCCTCTGTGCATTCAGAGCAGCACAATGAAGAATGATTTCCAAAGCATTAACTTGGAGCCATTGAGACTTGGATGTTTTCAAAATGACTCTATTGTGCTCAAAGGATTCTAGACTAGCCCAGCTACTCTAGAAGAGAGTCTTTCTCCCCTTTCTCAAAACATCCATCCCTTGAGCCATCCCTGGAGTGCATTGTTGGGGCCGATTCCTTAGTGCAGCAAGTTCCATCAGTCAAAGCTCAACAGATACAAATAATATCAGGATATGGATATAAATTAGTGCGACAGACCCTAAATAGTTTTGACAGGTTTGGTAAGTATATATAGCGACACAGAATGCTATTCCTGCTGTCAGACATCAATATGTAGACAGAAGATTGGGGGCACCATGGAAACTCAGCGACATAAGACTGGTATTGATTGGATAGAAAATGAGGCTGCAATTTAAGCTTAAGGCTGCCAGAGATGCCAAGAATGGAGAATGACCTCCAGCAGTGAATTTTCAGCATAAGCTCCCTGTGAACAAGCCAGTCCAAGAAGGATAAATCAGGGACAAGCTCACCAGGGATATGGCTCAAGCGAGTGTCAGCTACCCTGAGCAGATGAGAATCACTCTATACGTGCACGCGTTACAGTGACCTAGTTCGTTCAAAGACAGCATTTTGTATGGTTTATTATGGAGCCTCAGAACAAAGAGATTTCCTCAATTAAAGTCCTGAAATGCATCCCCTAAATGAAAATGCTTTTGATACACCGACCAGCAAGAGGTTGTAAATATCGAAGCAAAGCGTACATTGTTAAAGACCAATTCCCACAGAAAACGCCACAGTTGGGAATGTAGGTAATGAGGGGGCCTGAACAGAGCAGAAGCAATGAGCCATGCCAGCTCCATCCCTAATGCCCTAGTCTTACACTACAACACTTGTTATACCATAACACTAGATAAATTGTATTTTCCTTGACAACCCAACACATACAAACACAAACACAGAAAAAAGAAATACTATGAGTTAAATGAGTGCGTTTTCAGAGCTCCTGTAAAGAATTACTTTTAATTGTTATCTAAGGACTCAGGAACAACCATTCCCAGAATGATCAAGAAGAAATATAGGACATCTCAAAGAAGTACCTTGCTGAAGCCACGCCTGCTGGAAGTTCACTAAGTAATAACATTCACATTCGTGGCAGAAAGATTAATCTACACAAAACATCCATCAAGTACAGCTGTGTCAGGAATAAGATAAGCCTCCAAAGTGTCCCCAGTGTCAGGCATATGGTACTGGGATAGCAGCACTATGTTTTGTAATCCTATAGTGAGACAAACCTTCTGCTGGCAAGGATGCATCAGCCACAGACTGCATCTCAAATGACTGGGTATAGACATACAGATAATTGCAAAAAACCTGTTTTTCTTAGGCCACTTCTACACTATAAACGAATATTTACCATTTGTGAAAGAAAGATGTGTTGCTGGCTTCTCCTTTTCCCCACCCAAGAGCTGACTCGGGAGTAAAGTCTGTGAGTTTCTGTCCTTCAGTTTCAACCAAGCTTCATACATAAAAAATCACTGAAGAGTTTAGCTTAGCCTGGAGACAGAAGTATATTAAATCTCCACTTTCCTCCTCTTTAGCAAAAGTCACTAAACTATGCAGCAGGAATTGGTTTTGCTGCTTTTTGGGGTCAGTTATGGGGGTTTGGGGTTGTTTTTTTAGTTCAATGAAGTACCCTCTCCTCTCCACGCACTTCCAAATTTTCTTTCCTACAGCAAATTAACAAATTTTGTCACAAATACACCAGTTCCTTTTTCACTTCAAACTATCTCTCATTATCAAAAGTTCAGACTTTTTTTTAATTCTTACTCCTTTTCAGGGAGGAAACCGAAACAAACAAAACAAAACAAACACACAGAAGCATTAAATTTGTTTTGTAATCAGCTCAAGAACACTGCTCAGAACACATAAAAACCCAAGTATTTCTTTGCAACAACTTTTACTTTCCTTCTCTCTCTCTCTTCATCCTTCCCCTTCTTCTCCCTAATACAGTCAGTTACACACATCGTTTATTTCTCGTTCAAAAAGTTGAGCTCTGCTAAAAGCTCAAAATAATCAGTGCCCAAAGGGAAAACAAGGAAAGGACATCGACTAAAGAGCTGATGAGCCACAGGTAAAACGTTCCTCTACCATAATACAAGACATTGCAAGCAAACAGGATCTAGTTAAAACACCACTATCCATAGCTGCAGGGTTATGTCACAGAGATTTAACTGCTGTCACAAACATTTCCCCAGTGCTCCCAAGAACCAGCCAGTCTCTCAGGTGTATATCCTAGAAGCCAGCTCCCGAGGGTACCACTAAGTTAAAGCACAGCAGACTTCACCACCAAGGCAAAGCCACTGGCAGCGTGGAAGAAAGGTGCGACAGCCAAGTGGAAGATGTAAAAGGAGCAGATAAGCTCCTGCAGAATGAAGACTACCTCTCCCCTATGAAAAGTTGCACTTTTAAAATGGAGAGAAGAAAGGAGGGTAAAGAGTTAGAAGCACCCAGGTTGGAGACCATGGAACATTTACAGAATAACATATAAGTTCAACAAAGAGGAAACTGTGTTTTCACCATTGTTAATTCAGATTTTCCCCCAGCCAATCCCACCCGAGGAAGGAGAAGACACAAACTAACGACGGCAGTTTTAGATAGATCTATTAGCACTTGCTAGATTTAGTTGTTTTACCAGGAGTAAACTGGGGATAAGAAGGCAAAGTCCCAAGAAAAATATCAGCCGAAGCGCTCGGTCTGAAGATACAATTTAAACTCCCGAGTCCCAGCCGGGACACTCCTGGCACAGGGTAACTGGGACCCGCAGGGTGTTTGCCGCTCCGCTGCCCTTTTGTCCTCTCGCAGCGGACCTGCCCGAACACTCCTGCCTCCCTTCCCCGCTGGGGCACGTCCCGCACGGCCACCCCTGTCCCTCTCACCCTGCACTGGCATTTAAACGCTCCCGGGACCGAAGCACCGCGCAGCGCTCCCCACTCGGCACAGCGCGGTCCCGTTCCTGCCCCTGGGCACTCCCAGACCTCACCCCCGCCTGCCCCTCGGCCAGGTGTCTCCGGGGGCTCAGGTGTCCCCTCAGGTGCACCCCTGCTCCCACCCAGCCCCACGGCCCCTCTGGCCGGCCACCCTCTGCGGAGCCCTGCCGGGGCAAGTGTCCCGCAGCCACGGCAGCGACGCGGGGAAGCGCTTCCCACCGCGCCCCGGGGGAACAAGCGCTGGAGGCACCATCCCTCGGGCAGACCCCGGGAGTCCCCGCCGCTGCCTCGGACTTACTTCGGGCGGTAAAAAGCTCTTCTCCCGCAGCTGAAAGGGGCGAGCCGCGACCCTCCGCGGTGAGCAGCGGCTGGTTCTGCCGCCGCGCGTCCCTGCGCTTCCCCACGGACGGGCTCGCCGGCCGCCGCCTCACGCCCGGCTCTCTCTCCCGCCGGAGCTTTCTCGCCGAGATTTTTATACTGGAGGCAGGGAACCTGATCCGCGCCTTGACTCGGCGGAGCCCGGGCTGCGGCGAGGCGGCGAGAGGAGGGAAGGCAGGCGGGCGCCGGGGCAGAGCGAGCGGCCGCGCTGCCCCCTCGTGTGATGCGGAGGGGCCGCGCCCGCCGGGC
>VZSE01008989.1:218918-440829 GCA_013398275.1 Promerops cafer
CGCCTTTGGCTGTCAGAGTTTGGAGAGCTCTAACTTCGGCCTCGCTGACTTCCAGCTTGCCATTTTGACTACGGGAGTTAGGCTAGAAATATTTCTAGGGAGTGGGAAACAAGAAAATAAATAAAAAAATTAAAAACCCACAGCGGACCCCTTCTCCCCCCCCCCACCCCGTCCCCCAGCCCCAGCTTTTAATTTCAACTTGGCCTGAAAGTGCTATGAGAACAACTTTTGCCATGCCATTTCAACACTTTTGGTCATGGTGGTTGCTGGAGTTGTATCAGGGCTTTCATTTAGAAGCAGGCTTTTCCAACTTTTAGGTTCATTACATCCACTGAATAAGAGTGTTCCCCAATCCACAGCTTAATTTAAAACTAAGTGGACTTGTTCCAAACTCCAGGCAATTTCTGTTTAATTCCCTCTCCCCAGAGCAAGTCTTTGCCTTCGCTTGAAAGACTGGGCCCATTCACTGCTTAGGTCTCAGCTGGGTTTGCAGCTTGCAGCTCCTGCTCCAGGTTTGCACAGAAATCCAGTTCAGATTCCCCTCCTGTTTCCAGAGGAATGAGCTAAAAAAGTAATTTGTCTGGCACCGTACACATTGCATCATCTAACACCTACCATCTGTGACAATGAAAAGCACTGTACAGCCAGTCCCAGCGCGGGCAATTGCACTCACCTGGAGTCCTTCTTAGTAAAGTAAACTAACCCTTTCCATCCACACCTTGACATCTTCTTTTCATCACACAGTTATGTGTTCAGTCCTGGCATGGCTCGTGGTTCAGGATTTGCACCACCAGCAGGTTTAATGACAGTGATGTAATTTAAAACAACAATTTTGATTTGCAGTGTAAAGTGATGGCTTGAGGTGGAGAGAATATCCTTTCTAGCAGCTGGATGAGTGGAAAGGAGCACTCAACAGCATTCGTGTTTCACAGCATGCAAGGCTGAATGAATGCTTGCTTGCCAGCTTGCACCTTCCTGAGGTCTTCTCAGTGAAATCCTGGCAGCACGGTGCTAAGCACGACAAGCATCTAGAGAAAGAAACTTTCCATCAAAAAACACCTGGAAGCGGTTGACACTTTGTAGACCCAAGAAATCCTCCATACAACCACTATAGCACATTTCAGATGATCAATCCTTTCTGAGGAACAAAGTAGGAAAGAGAACAATGGCTCTAAGTTCACCTTGATCGAAACCAAAACAGATTGCATCAGAATGGGCCAAGAGATTTAATACTTTTCTCACAGAAATCTGAGTCTTAGCCAAAACAGTGCAAGCTTAGAATTTTCATAAAACAGTGGAAACTTCACAGAAAGCAACTGCTTTTCATATCTTTTCACAAAGATGTGCATGATGTTAGAAGCCTCATTGGGCCTCTAAATTTGGAAGCAATGTCAAGAGTTAATCTTTGACCAAATTTGCTCCCAGATTTTCTCCATACCTAGTTTTACATGGCTCAGACGTTATTTTCCTGAAATTGAGTTTACATGCACAGAAACTGGTTCTGTGTGTTATTTGACTCAGAATCTCCAAAATAAAACTGCTAACAAGGTTAGCAGAGCTTCTCAGGGGACAGATCATTGTTACTCTCACCTATGACTGAAAAAGGGAGTATCTCGGTTTTTGATTGCCAAAAATGTAAAGGTTTTTTAATGTTCATATTATTTGTTTCAATGACACCTTGAGGCCTAACTGAGGTTTCCATTGCAACAAGCACTGTACAAATACAGGAAAAATATTCTTTGCCCCAAATTGCTCACTGTGTTAGATACATTTGATATTAATGGAGCATAACACTTGAATTTCTTGACTGAACTTTTTCTATTGAGATAGAACCTGTTAAGACAGAGAAGACGATGAGACAGTGAATACAGCAGTCTTGAGAGGACAAATGCAACTTATTTTGCCAAGAAAAAGCTCACCAACTATATGTTATTCACTCAAAGATACCTGTGACACTGGTTCCCAGTGGGAAACAGCAATACAGCATGGAGAAAAAGGATGGATGGAAGATGAGCTATGACCATTTACTTTCACAGGGATGTTTTCCTTCGTAAAAGGATATTAAGGTTGGAGAAGCTTATCTCCAGATCTCTGCTGTTTTGTCTCTCCTGAGTTTTTTTTCTTAGACAATGATATCATTGCTGCATGATCTCTGGAACTGCAGACCAGTCAACATTTCTTGTGACATATAGGAAAATCCCCTCTGAAAAAAAATACTTTTCAACTATTACTTTTCTACTCTGAACACAAAGGTAACCGAGAAAAGAGACTTTGCTCACAGATTGTCAGGGATACTTATCTCTAAAATCCTTAACATTTGCTTACAGCTGCTGGTTCCACTCTGATCAAAAAACAGTGCTGAGGAATGGACTGGCAGCTGTAGAAGTCCAGTTTCTGTTTTCATGTATCCTCTTTGCTACCTAAAGCAAAAATGCACAACCTAATGAGTGAGACGGATCTGAAATATCTCTTAAAAAGGAAAGCTGAAGGTTAGGGCCAAAATAAGCTGTAAAAGGACTTTTGATTGATGCCAGGTGCAAATGGTCTCATAAACAATCCAAAAGTACTAGATCCTAATTAGAATCTCAGTTCAATCAGTAAAAATTTATGACAATTTTGGGGAAAGAAGCTCCCAAATTTAGATAAAGTTTTTGCCAAAATACAGAAAGCACACCATAATAAATTCCCTTTAATTAGGTGGTTTTTTCCCTTTGAAAAAAACATAAACACCAAGTTTTCTCTTTGAAGCTGGGGATTTTTGTTACTCTTAGGTAATCATTTCACAACCCACCTGAAGGAGATAGTTGGAACTTCTAACAGCAGTTTGCACTTTTTTCCCAAAGACGGCCCTAAAAATTCTGACTCTGAAGTTCAGAGAGCAAGTCAGAGGACAAGGCTTTATGCAATTTTCTCTCAAGAAGAGCTTCCCTGGTTTTGGTCCCACTGCTGAGTAGGTTAGAAGGTCAGCTGGAGCTGAGCATGCCTTGTTTGTTTCAGCTCCACTGTAAATATCAATTTCTTTCCCTGCCCTCCCCAGCCATCAGCAACAGCAGCTCCAGGAAAACGTAACGTGATTCCAGGAAAGCAGAGAGGAGAACTCCACAACAGTTTAAAGGTTTTTTCACCTTTTGCTCCATTGTTGTTCCCGAGCTATTGAGCTGGCAAGCCCTGGCAACTGAGTGCCCTGCATCCCGACTCCAGCACTCAGATCAGATTTCCATTAGTGATACTGAATTATTTAGTGAATGCATTGAAGACTGAAATCAACTGCTTCTGAGCTGTGTACCCTCTCACTCTATCTTTCATTTCAAGCCCGCACACTATCATCACAGAGACTATCAATCTTATAATTGGAGTAGAAAAATCCATGGAGTTCAGAAATAATAATTCATACCTCACTCTCTAATATTAAAGTAATCCAGCATATAAAAAATCAGATTTCCCAGAAGCATGTGGAAGACGACGGCGAGAGCATGAACCCAGAGGAGTTATTCTTTCATGCATATATGCTAAAAACTTAAGATATTTGAAAACAAAGTCAGTGGCCCAGAACTTGATCTTAAGCTTCAGTCAC
Source organism: Promerops cafer (assembly GCA_013398275.1). NCBI lineage: Eukaryota > Metazoa > Chordata > Aves > Passeriformes > Nectariniidae > Promerops > Promerops cafer. Next base: position 222,493 of record VZSE01008989.1, read on the forward strand.
CAAACCATGAATACGTGTCGTAACTTTACACATTTGACTGACTCTATTTTCTACAAGGGGATTAAAGCTCTTCTGCTCAAAATTATTCATGTGCATACATCTGCATGTTGCAGTCTGAAATCCACAAATATAATGCGACACAGCAGGCCCTTCCAGATCCCCAGCATTTAAAAGGCTGCTCTTCATATGTTGGCTTCTCTCACTACTTTCTTCTTTTGTTTGTGCTGGCAATCCTGGGAATGGAAGTCCTACATAGCCAGGATTTGAAGTCTACTGCATTAAAAATAAAACACCTTAGCTATGATGAAAAAAAAATTGCTTTGAGTACATGATCACTCTTTATTTTTTTTCCATAAACAAACATGTTCATTTAATTCTAGCTTCACAGCTTAGGGAGAAGTTTAAACCAACTGAAAATGGCATTTTATCATGAAGGGCTGAGCAACAGCTACCAGTTCAGTTCTGTTTTCTGGGGGTTTTTCCACTGTGCATTGTAAAATCGAAGCAAAATGCAGAAACAACATGCTTTTCCTTTGAAAAAGAACCAATAAAATTGACATTTTTAATTGATTCCAAACTTACGACAGAAAATTACTCTACAATTAGAATGCAAATTTCCCTTCCAGTTTCTCACAGGAAGAACCTGATTTGCTAATACCAATTTTTTCACAAGGAACTATACCCACGTGCCTAACTATTCTGTAAAAGGACTGGCTTTAGAAGTAGAGAAGATAGTGTTTATAATCCCACCAAATCAGACCTTGATGCTTCATTAAGGCAATCAGCTAGTATCAGACACAGTACTAAATAGCTTTGCCCTAGGCACCGGACTGAAATGGTCAATTTTACTCTCTGCCAAGCTAGCAATAACAGATTAGAGGCTCTAACTCTATAGCAGGCAAGTGATTAGAAAATTAGAAGTATTCTGATCCTTCCCCTATGAGCTAAATCATGACACACAACATTTTCCAGTTAAAACTATAGTAACCACGCTTTGAAATACATAATCACTAACTTTCAATCCAATTGTGCCTATTTAATTAAAAAAAAATATTTCTTACTATATTCCCTTTAGGATGAATAGGTAGCATTTTGGGGAGCAACCATTACAACACCCTTTGCATCCACAATATGAGGCAACCAGTACAACTCTGGGCCTGAATGTATGAAAAAAAGATGAAATTCCACTCACCAAAATGTTCTCTTGCCTTCTGATTTGTTTGTCAATTTGTAAAGAGTTCACCTGTGTAATTATAATGATGATAAAATTCACATTTAAAGACAAATATAAGTGGTTTTAACAAGTTTTTCTTATGCACAATCAAATGATAAGAGTTCTCTTTCAGAGCAACTGCAGAACAGGCAGCTAAATCCTTGATTACGAATCTGAGTGAAATCACAGCCACAGAAGGAACACTGAGAAAATAATATTGACAAATAATTATCAAACATATTCAGAAATACCATTGCTGAGAGTTCTGTATAGCTGTTTTTCCCAAGACTCTGGTGGCTTATTTTACAGTTGAGCTCATCAGCTTTCAGTGGTTATAGCACAAGCTTGCACACACTAGTGGAGAGATTTTTCTCCACTTTAGTTAGTAGCAGTCACTGTAGTAAAGGCAAGCATGCACTGAGAGTGAAAGTTGTGGAAGTGACAGTAACTCATCCATTAAGGAGGACATAATTAAATTCAGGCCCTAAAATGGTTACTTCCGAGGACGATAAGGTTGCAAAGCGCTTTAGGAGCTAGCTAAATAGATAGACATTTTCACAAGAGAATAAAATAAAAAGTGAAATTGTATCAAGGTTATGTAGTGCTCTTTCCCTGCTACCATTTTTTTAGAAACAACTGTGGGAAATTTGGGTGATATCACATACAGAGATAACGAGAAACCTACATAAAGGTCTGTTGTTAAAAACAAGAACTGGAGGAAGAACAGCTATAACCTGCACATGTGCAATACCTCATTAGTTAATGTAATGGCCAGGATTTTTTTGCCCATAAGAACAAAATTAGGTACATCTGTTCTTAACTTACTGGCAATTTCTTGCTTGAGATTTGAGCCAGTTGCATGGCCCTCATAAAGCACAATACATCTTTGATGGAAACTCCTGTGGGATGCTGTTGGCTTCAGTGTCAGCTTGATCTAGGTTTTCATGCTCAGGAGTTTAACAAAACGTGGCATCATCATTCACAGGCCTAGACCTGGAATGGCTGTTATTAAAAAAAATGTGCACATTAAAACCTTTTAACATCCACATTAAAAATTTCATTCTGATATCAAATTATGGGGATTACTGCAGGCAATGCTAACACTCCTTGCTAAATGATGTGAGTTTTTTCCCCAAAGACCTATTTCCCAGCATTATGTGATTGCTTTAGACATGCAGTTTTCAATAGGAAAAAGTGCAAACATAGGGGGGAAAGTCCTGATTCTTCCCCTTATGCTTTATGGGAAAATCTCAGAACATAAATGTTAAAACATTGTTAAAAAAATCCAGAGTTAACTAAAATTCTCAGAATATGTGTCAAACTGTATATCATAAACTTCTATAGTATAATATATAATATATATAAATGTTTAACATTTGGAGCCTTTCTCACAAGAGTTGGTGGGAGTTTTTTCACATTTTTAATTCTTGGAACTGTCAACATAGTGAGAAAGACTCGAGAAAATAGCCACACATATTCTTTTGGTTATTTCCTCTGGTACATCCTTCACTTCAGTAGCTGCCTTTGCATATCAGGAATTTGAAGGGGGTAAAACACAGGGAAAGGTATCTTCCCATGCAGAATAATTTCTGACATCACTTAAAAAATCCTAATTTTAGGCTCATTTCGACAAAACCACTACAGCTATTGCTTGTAATAATTTTGCCTTTACCGTTCATTCCTACAGTGACATTATGGAGGTTTTAAAAGGAGTTAGGTCTGAGCAAAGATACTTGGTTCTACTCTGAGGAGAGGGAACAATCAGGGTAACCCTGTTCTGTCCACAGCTCTTTTGGTCATTAGTCTTATTATTTCTGCCAAGAAGTGGATAGGAACAGGGTCTCATCCTGTTTTCTAAGATCCCTCAGGTACTTTAGGCCTCACATTTTTTTAGTAGTATTTATGCAATGTTTAAAACAGAGGAATCCAATCTTAGCTAAGGTTCCCTTTGTCCTAACTTTTGTATTAATGCTAATTAATTAATATATATGACATTATTGATGAAATTATATTCAGAACCTAAGAGGATATATGTACCTGTTCTTCAGTAGCAATATTGTTGCTTTTTCAATTTGCTTTTCAACACTCCATGAGATTTTTCAGAATTGTTTTTACCTCCCCAGGCTTTTCTTTTTCTAATTATTCTGCCTAAATGCTAAGATATTGCAAAGTAGACCTTTCCAAACAGTTGAGTTCTGTCTCTCTCTTCAGCATTCGTCCCTCTATCTTCAAATAACCTGCATCCTTCTCTTTGTCTAAATGATGCTAATATAAGATCTGATTAGGACAGCATAAATAATGCACATCTAGAAATTGCAAGGAGTTGAAAGAAGCAACACCACCAGATTTGTCTCAGGAACCACAGTTAACTGCCTAAAGGCAATATCATATTTAGTGGAATGCTCCCAATATTTGACAAAATTCCCATGCTTCTGGTACAATTTGCCTATCCACATTTCCTTCATCATATCTTTTCAGGAGGTAGAAAACATGAGTCTTTAAACAGGAGTTCCTATGAGTCTGTGACCCTGTATCACTGTAACCTGAATTCTTTCTTTAGTGACATGTTTTAGATTTTGATTCATTTTTTTCCCTTTTTTTTTGTTTATGTGACATCTGTTTTGTTTCAGCTGTCTGGGATAGGAAATGAGGAGCACTTTTCCTAGCTGCATTGCCTGTCTTTACTCTAGCATCTATGGGTACCATTCATTTTCCAGATGAAATATTGTTTCGGAATGTTGTAAAATGATACTCCCTTTATGTTTCAAATTATTCCTACAGTGTTGGTCCAAAAAATGAAAAACACCTAATTTTGAAGCATAGGCATAGGACCAGGTCACAAATGTAATTCAATGCTCTTTATATAGTGTTTTTCCCCTGGTTGTTCTGATGATGAAAGAAGTGCTGGGAATCCACGAGCTTTTTTAGCAACAGTGTCTTTTGTGGGTTTGTTTATTCATGAAATTGAAAAGTGAAGATGGGTGAAATCCATGCAAACCAATGCCCTACCTGACCTGGACAGGAAAAAAGTCATCCTCCATGGAATCCTGGTTTATTAACAGGGATAACCTTTTTATTGAATCCTAGATGAGCCCCCCCAGCTGGATTCCCCTGCTGCCCCAGCCTGGCTAGGATGTAGATTCACCCTGTAAGGAGTGCCCAGATCCCACTGCAGGCACACTGCCTCTGGGCTCTCCTCACTGGGGAGCTGATTCTCACCTGTGATTTTCCCCACTAACACAATAAGCCAGCTGTGACTGAGTCTGAAATATTACCTGGTACTTTGCTACAAGAATTGTTCTAGGAAGGGGATTCAAGGCAAATTTTGCTGGACTTATTGTTATTAAAGAAAGAAAGAAAAAAAAAACATCCAAAACAAAACAGAGCAGGTAAATTCATTGGAATTTACACTTTCTCAGGCTGCAATATTAATATGTTTATAAAACTTCACCATTCCCTGGACATCAAAAGGTATCACCCAAGATGTCTCAAAACCATTACTGACTCAAACTTTCCTCTGATTACAACCATTCAAAACTGAAATCCCACCCACTAAGATTGAACAGAATTTGAGAGAGGCCAACAATAGCGTTTTAACATTCAGGTGCCTTTTTATGCGGGATGGTTGAGAAGAGGAAGAGTGTTGGATTTGGAACCTCTTCAGAATTCAGACCATTCTTAAGCTCAGGCTGTCTAAAAAATGAAGATGAATTAAAGAAAATGGAAAATGATTTCCTGTAACCCTTGTGCAGAATTACTTGACCAACAGCGTTAAAATTTTGGCTTTCATAGCTGTAAAAGTCATTAACCACATGTCCTCCAGCTTGCAGAGGTCTTGTTTCAGACATCTCATCAATACTTGAGACAAAGGGCAAGACTGAGCTGCTGGTTTTGGCCCTCATTCTTGTGCCAAATTTTTCACCATGAACTCTTAAAAGCCTTTGTGTAATTAACATATGAAGGGGATTAAATTAGTCACTTTTGATCAAAGTTTGGGTTTTTTTGGTGCAGTTTTTTGTGTTGCTTTTTTTCCCCTTAATTAATATTTCAGAGCAACATCTAAGAATGGGCATAATATTTCTGAGAGGTAAGTTTGAAAGATTGAAGCAAATGAAAAAAGAAGGCTTGGAACATTAGTTCTGTCTTAAGAATAATTAGTTCTCTTCATTTTTTATTAAAAACAGTAGCACATTTCATCTGAGAACTGAAAGCTTCATCTATACTACTGCATGCTCTATACTGGTGCTTATCCCAGTGGTTAAGATAAGTTAAAGCCAATATTTGCTTTTTTTTTTTAATTAGTAATCAAAATAAATGCTAAGTTCAAGCCTCTGGATGCTGGCTGGCCTCTGTGAGTATATATGTGAGACAGGAACTGGCCCCTCTGCTGCTGGAGCTTCAGCCCATGCATTTTGCCCTCTCCCATTCCAGGACAAACCATGGCTGCTCTTTGTCTTGTGGCTGCACCAGATCTCATCAGATTCCCTTTCTCTATGGTTATTGAAGAAAATGATGACAAGAAGAGGACTGACAAGAAAGACAGTGGTCACTGAGTCTGTTGGCTGAACTGTACCTACATCATGACACCTCTGTGGGAAGCTCCACCTCACACCCTTGTGGCAGGAAGATGAGGAATTACCTACCTGCTTACCTGGAAATTCGATGTGCTCCTTCCAGTCAAACACACTGCTCCTGCACAGCCATGTTTGGGTAAGCAGGAACACAGCTGTACCCTGAAGCAGATCATTTTTTAACTGTTAGGTTCAGCTCACACTGAGATAAAACCATTTTGTTGTTGTTGTTGGCCAGTACAGTGGTACTTGAACCTGTGGAGTAAGCAGCTCTCTCTTTTTCTACTGACTGACAGGGAACACAAGTCTTAGACCAGGCCCTGTTGTGCTTTTTACTGCTATGCTCACATTAAGATGGACAGAAGAAAAACCAAACAAAAGAGAAAACATTTCCATATCTATTGTTTTAGGGGATCAGGATCAGACTTTTTCCTGGTGTCCATGTGTATCAATGGAAAGAATGTGACAGGGCTGCAGGCTGTCCCCTCCTTCTCCTCCCAGTTTCCATTTAAAGACCCAACACATTTGAGAAGAACAAATCTGTTTCCTATTTTCTGCACAATAGGGATGCAACTTTTAGCTTCAGGGAACAAAAAAGAAAAACCCACAAAAAACCCTAACAACTGAAAGAAAAGTGCATAAGTTCATGAAAATACCTTCAGCACAAGAGACTGCGGAAACTAGAAAATTCAATAGGAGACACACAGTGCAATAGAATTTGCCAGATGTGAGGTTAACATAGTGGGAGTCAGAGGACTTGCAGGTCTATTCTTTATACCCAGCCGTGGTTTCCTGGGTGACTTTGAGTAAAGGAGCCTCTCTTTAGCTGTCTGTGGTGTGTTCAGCACCTGATTCTGAGAATCATACCCATTTTGTGTTTCCATTTGTCAATTCATATTCCCTGTTCCCTATAGCAAGTACTTTTTTCTTTCTGCTTTTATGAAAATCCAAGGAAGGCCTTGGTAAGACCTAAATAATGGTCCAAAATGCAAGGATCCAACCCTGATGATCCTGCCCTAACCTCGAAGTTGACCCTGGTTTGAGTGCAAGACTGGGTCAGATGTCCCCACCAACATAAATTAGTCTAATCTGTATTATACAATTTATATATATATGTATAGATTATATAATACACACAAATTGGGTCTGTAATCTAGTGAGGAAACATAACAAAGAGCTGCAAAAAAAATCTCATCTTGGTTAGGAAAAAAGGGCAGCAGCAACAGGAAGGTTCAGTATGCCTGGGTAGGACCAAAGTTCAGATCTGAGACAACTGGAGCTGGGCATCACAGTCTGGAAACAGAATGTTAATTTCTCACACTAGAAAGTTTTGTTTCCTCAAGACACAGGTAGTAAGAAAGAATCTAAAGCAGAGAAACTAACTTTGGCCAATGTCAATGATGTTCCTGAATTATCCACCATTCCCAAGTCCTTGGATCCAAGATCTTTGTAGGACCACAGAATCATTTAGGTTGGAAAAGACCTTTAAGATCAAGTCCAAACATTAATCAAACACTGTCAAATCCAGGACTAAACCACATCACTAAACACCACATCTACACAGTTTTTAAATGCCTCCAATGGTGCCAACTCGACCACTTCCCAGGACAGCCTGTTCCAGTGCTTGTCAACCCTTTTGATGAAGAGACTTCTCCTAATATCCAGTATAAACCTCACCAGGCACAACTTAAGGCCATTCCCTCTTGTACCATCACTTGCTTTCAGGTAATTGCAGAGAACAATAAGATCTCCCATGAGCCTCCCTTTTTCCAGGCTGAACAACCTCATCTCCCACAGCTGCTCCTCTTAAGACCCTTGCTCCAGACCCTTCATCTTACACATACATATGTCCATTTTTATAGATGTCTTTTTTATTGGATGACTGAGTTGAGACATTGAAAAAGGCTGCCATTTAGAAGGAGCTGTGAATTGATACTCTGGAAAGATTAATCTCAGTGTTTGTTATTAATAATAATAAAGAAAGAAGATAATCAGATCCTGTATTACTGGGTTTTCAGAATTAGAAACAGGAAATTACAGAAACTTAAAAAAAAAAAAAAAGAAATCTTAAATGAGAAGGTCAGAAAGTATTGGCATTCTAAATCAAACAGCGCCTCATAATCCTAATTAGCCCTTATTCTCTTTCCCCCACATAAGCACGAAGGTGCTTCATTTCTGGCTACAGGCTAGACCTCCTTCATTATTAAAGGGTGAAAAAAAGCCATGGATGATCTCCAGAGCACTGCAATACTGACCTAGCTCTCCTATTAGGAGGTCACTTAGAGATGGGAACTGCAAGTAAAAATCAGCTTGACTGCAAATCCAGTATAAGAATTTCAGGGTGACTTATGGAGTGAGACATACTGCTCACTTGGTTTTGTATTAGGGAAAACTTCAAGCTACAAAAAAACCCTCTAAGTGACTGGAAAGACTAACAAGAACTTTTAATAGCAGTGTTACATGGAGAAACTGCTGGTTATCCAGTGACCCCTCACTGTACAATCACCTTATTCAGCTGGACATCACTGTTCATATCTGCCCTTTCATTATACACTTCATAAAAGGCAGAAGGGAGGAACAAGGAAAAAGAGTGAACAGCCAGAATAATAACCCCTTATATTTACATGGAGCCTTGCATCCCATTAGGATGTATCCCTCAGGGATGATAGTGAGACCCATTAGCAAAACACAGATACTCCTGGAGCTAAGTATGTATTCATAAATGGCCTGAGAAAGACCAGAGCTTGTTAGAATATCATCAGCTCTGTCAGCGAAGAAATTTATGAGGTACATATATGCATTACCAAAAAGAGGCAGGTAATCATACCCTGTTTAAAGCAAGCACAGTCCTCAGCCTGTTGGCTGATTATATCAGGAGCAAAACCCCCAAAATCTAGACACCAAACACTAGTCTGAATCATCTAACACTATTTTTGACTCAAAATCACTCAGGCTTGATGAGCTCTGGGAACCAAAGTATTCAGAACTACATTTTTAATCTTATTCTTTCCTTTTTAAGTCACTTCTTCATTCCCTTATCACCCTTATAAAAGCCAACCAACCAACAACAACAGGTTCCAACTACTCTGTGCCCTCCGTGTTTTGTGGAGAGTAACAGAACTTCCTCCTGAGCAGGTCTACACCCATGCTTTGGTGAGAAGCCTCCTCCTCCCTCTGATTTTAGCAGAAGGTTTCATCCAAAATCTGAAACCTCTTTGGCTCCCTGACAAGGTGTTATATGCTTTGGAGGCAAATGGAGAACAATGGAGGCTGCAGTCAGGAGTTCTTCTGACAGTCAGTCCTACTGATTTTTGTTAGTTCCCTGATAGCAAACTGTTTACAGGCAGTGCTTCATTCTCCTGGCTTCCTACCATCTACAGATTGTCCATCTGAATTAACACCCAGCAGCCAGCTCCTGTTTCTTATCCATGGGAAACAAATCCTTCATTTTTCTGGGTCTTGGAAATCACAGCTCACCTTTAACCCTGCAGAACTGCTTTCCTTACTGCATGAGAGCAGCAGAATCCGTGCACTTGACCCACTAATACTTTTAACTCCACACTCACACAGCAACAGTTCCTGACAAACACACACTCACACATCCCTGGTGCCAATTAAGATCGTGGATAGATGGGGCAGATGCAGAGGAGGTGCACCTCTGAACGTTTTCTTGTGCTGCTGTGAACTAATACAGCTGCAAATACAATACTCACCTAGTAATTTTTTTGAATGTGAAAATACGAGATCAAACACCTTGAAATTATGGGACTGCTTCCAATATTTACCTATTTTTAGACTTAACAACCTTGGCAACATGTCTTACAAGCATCACTACCTAGTTTAAAAGGTCCCTTGTTAGGGAGAAACACATTTTAACTGCAGGGAAATACTGAAATCACTTGGCTGCGGTGAAGCTGCAGGGGATTGGGGGGCAAAAGGTTTCAAAGCAAATGATTCCTGTCAGGATTGGGATTTTTCCTCCCAAGAATGGGGTTTTATTGTTTTCATTGTACTTACATTCCTACTATGAAAGCCTTAGCTTTTTAAAGAAACATTATTACACTTCATATGTAAAGAAAGGTTGCGTGAAAAAGGGAATTCCTCACTTAAGTATATTAGCCTATGAGAGATGTTTTAATATATTTATAAGAGTGTGTGTGTGTGTGTGTGTGTGTGTGTGTGTGTGTGTGTGTATGTGCATGTATAGTTATGAATTTCACCAGCTCTATTAAAGACTTTTGTAGGGAAAGTTGGCAAGAAGCAGCTCTGTGTTACAAACAGTTAACAGAGCTGAAAGGCTGAGTAACAAGGGCAAACTACAATGGATGAGAAAAGAGCAGTTGGACTCTCTTCAGAACTACTCACATGTGTAAGGCCACACACATTCAAGAATTTGGGGTGCAAACCCAGTAGGATGCAAAGCTGTTTTCTCATTTTTTTAGATGCACCACTGAGCAGCTCTGCCTGCAGGTGGTGGAACACCTCCAGAGGTTGCTGTGGGGGCAGCCCCGAGCACATCAAAAAGCACCTCTTCTCCACAGACATTTCCAGAGAGCAGCTGGCAGCCATTTGGTGCAGCTGGTGGCTGTGAAGGACCCCAGAGGAGTCAGTGTTTTGTACCACAGGGCTCGTGGATGTCAAAGCAGTGCTTGGTAGCTGTTCCTTGCTGTGCAGTGTAACTCGTGACTAGGCTACATCCTCATCCAGCCCCAGCCAGTCCTGCACAGGCAGAACAGTCAGTCCTCTTAGCACTATTCTTATTAATAATAATAATATTCCTAGGCTGTCTGAGACAGCAGGAAAAAGGAGCTTAAGACATCCTTTAAAAGAGACAAGCACACAGCTGGCTGCTGGCAACAGCAGTGAGCATCAAAGAGCTTGGAATGGAGAACGGAGACAGAACCATGTGTGAGGGAGGTGTTTTGGAGGCAGGCACTGTCCCAGAGAGACAGGACAAAGGAAACATCACAAAACAATTCAGAAATACAATTTCAGGGTGGGACAGCAGAGGCAGGGGAGCTGTTAGGAAATATCGACTTGCACAGAAGAGAGGTTACAAAACTTTTGTGTCAGAAATGGCACAGAAACTCCTGAGTAAAGCAGGGAGCAGAGCTGCTGAAGACAAGAAAATGAGCAATGGCCATGAAATTCTCAAAAATTCTTCAATCAGACAAAGCTAGGCAGAAACAAGCAGAGTTTCATTATATGCTTATGGGTTAGTCCTGAGATAATATGGAGGTGAACCAGAGAATGCACTGGAGAAAGTCTCCTGAGATGCATAGCTAAGATCCTGAGGTGACCTACACACCTACATTACAGTCCTGCTAATCTCTGCTGGATCTCTCCTGCACACACTGAATGCTGTGCTGACAATCTGAGTTTACTAAGGGACTGAGAAGATGTTCCTGGAAATATTAAAGGTATCATTAACGTTTTTCTGTACCATGAGCTTGAAGTTGATTTATCCAGAGGCTTAACACTCCCTTCTCTAGACTATCATACACACATATGCAGAATTTTGAACCCTGGGTCCCTTTCTTCCACTTCCCCTAACACAACTTCCAAGTCACACCAGTTCTTTCCACTCTGCCAGAAGCAGCAACCCAGCTCTGCTGGCAAATAACACAAAGAAACTCAGCCCAGCCAAGGCATGCGCTTCTTCACTTTTTATTCTGTACATTTCCACACAAGTCACAATACAGAAAAAGTGTCCAAAAGGAACAGTAACCAGCTCTTTCACTGTATACATATTTCTTCCTTCCCTCAGTTTAAAATCTCCTTAGTTAGCAACACAGTGATCAAGAGACTTTGTATAAATAGGAAATGCAAGAAAATCATGGAAGAAAATACTTTCTTACTTTGTTACAAAAAAACCCTCCTGATGATTACCTGTGCCTTGATTCTCTGTTAAACATATATCCTCCATTCAGGGGCACTGCTGCGTGCCTTGGATTCCTTTTGCCAGCTGGCAGCCTCAAGATGTTCCAGCGCATTATGCACGGGGTCAGGTAGCATAAAAGAGCCCTTTGAGATGTTATTACAGCTCCTGGAACAGATGTGGGTTCAGATAATAAGATATGTACAAATATTGGAACTCTGGATGCCCACAAAATGTTGGTTTAAAATACTCATTTGTTATTTGAATTTACTGCTCTGTTCAGGCGGCCAAACACGCTATGGAATGGTCCAGCTTCTGACCTCAGTCACATCTTGGTTCACCAGGAGTGAAGCTAGTGCAGAGGAGATCAAAATCTGCCCATTGTCCTTTCTCCACCATCTCTAGGAAGCACCACTATATATATATATATCTATATATATATATATATATGTGTGTATATATATATATCCTGATGGAACTCAGCCTTTCCATCAAGAGTCTGTTCATCACCATCCCACTCCTTCCTGGCCTTGATGACTCCTTCCTAGCCTTCTTCCTCTTTGCATGAGACACTTCCAGTTCCCTAAATCTTTGCTAACCCCTGTCCTTGTTCTTTACTAATTTTCACCTCCCATTTGCCAGGTGGCCAGAGGAGATGTTGATATGAAGGCCAGAGAATCTGTTCCCTCAAATGTTTCTCTCCATTCCCCAGAAACCTTTCGCATAAACAAACCAAAGTGGTGATTTCTGGACTCTTAGGCAATATTCTGTCGTGCCAGCATAATAGCAGAGAGGTGACAGAAAGAGTTATTTCTGAGATGGGCAGTCCCAAAGGAAACATTCTGTGCTCAATGAACTCAATATGATGGAATAAAGCTGCTCTAAAGTTCAGCAACATACTCTTCTCTGAAGAGAGATAAACCACCTGAATGCTTTTGTTGACCTGAAATATTACCCAAGTTACAGCTTTTAATACAAGATAGTTCAAACATGGAAATCAAGCATGAAAAGTGCAAAATAGCTCATTGGAAAATTGTCATTCTCCATCCCTCTTACTATCTCAACTTAAACCAGTTAAACTAAAAAGCATGGGACAGGGCTACTCTCACTGTCTCTCAAAAAATGGCTCCAGAAGAAGCAGCATACTATAAAGGAGTAACATTACAAGACACAATAATAATAAAAATAAACAACTAGAAAAAAATACAAACCGAAAAACTCAAACCACTAAACAAAGCCCAAACAAAAACCAAAACCCATGCAATTCAAAAATAGTTAATATACAGCATATTTTGGGCTTGTAACACAAAGCACCTTACCTGTCTGTGTATGGGGAGATGATATCCCCATTTTACAGATAAGAAAACTGAGGCACAGTAAGGCTGAATAATTTACCCAAAAGGACTCAATGGAAGTGGCAGGAATACAATCTCAAACCCTTGATTTGCTACCTTTGGCTCTATCTCTTTGACCCCAGTACCTCCAGAGAGAATTCTGATAAATTCTGAAAACAAATACTTTCCCTATTCTGTGACACAACTATGTGGCACACAGTTAGACTTGTTAACTATCATAGGACAGAAGCATACCATTAAACCAAGTGATTATTTTTTGCATAATCTTCTTTGTTTTGCAACAAAACAACAAGTCAGGTCTTGCTGGAAATAAATCCTCACCGAGCTAGCTGTGACAGTCTCATAAACCAAGTCTTTACATACGTTGCATTTTTATTAGCACAAAACTGCAGCTTGAGGAGTGTTTGTGTCCATAGGAAAAGTGTGTTTTCCCCCACACCACTGTGGATTTTCCTAGTGCAAGGCTGCAAAACCATAGCTATTCTAAAAGCTGTGCAGAAGCAAAGTAGCAATAGCAGTGTCACAAAGGCAGGCCTGGAGCTTGTAGCAAAATATTCTGCTCACTGACTCAGAGAGGACACTGAAACCTCCACGGACTGCCAGAAGGTTTGTGTGGGAGCTGCAGAACACAAGTCCTCAGCTTCATCATTGGCTAGACTTTCAAAAATCTTTCAAAAGCCTCCTGCTTCCAAAAAGCTGTCTGCATCCAAAATGACTGGCACAGGGTTTGCAACACAAAATAATATGGGCAGGAGAAAAATAACCTTCATTTCCCACTGTAAAAGCACACTTCACCTTGAGGAGATTTCTTCAGAGAAATGTTGGCAGTCATATTCCATTCCATGTTCCCCTCCCCAGTGCACTGCACCCTTGGTGGGTCGGTGGCCAAGCTCCTAAGTCCATTTTGAAAGGGATTTTAACTCTTGATTATTTGGTTTTCCACTAGAGTTACAGGACACAGAGCACGTGTAACACATGGTGTGAGGGCAGCTAGGTGGCACCCATTACAAAGGGCATTCTCAGGATGATTTCTCTGGGAAGACACAGGCAGGAATCCCTGTCCTGAGGCAGCAGGAAGAGAATCTAAAAGAGCTTGGAAGAGCCCTTAAGAAAGGAAGTCAGCTCCTACAGGCTTGCTGATGCCCATATGTATTTTACACTCTACCTGGCACTGGTGGGGTGTTGGAATAGGTACCTTCAAAGAGTTGTAACTTTTGCCAGTAAGGTGAGAGATTGATCTTTGTGCACATAAAGCATCCCCTGCCTTCCCTCTCCCAGCCTTGTGAGGTGCAACAGCAAGCTACGGAGAGACAAAACTCCCAAGAGCTGCTCAGTGCTTTGAAGGCTCAGCCACTTCTTTTCTTTTCTCCCAAAGCTGTTGCTTGATCAAAGGAGGCAGATGGAAGAGAATCACTCTGCAGTGACATGTAAACGGAACAAAAAATCCTGATAAGCCCCTGCCATCTCCCTGTGATTTCTGTGAGGTGCATGCTGAGCAGAAAACTGTACAGTAGCAAAGCCAGCCATTTTGCATGAGAGACCAGCACACTCACTTGCCAGCTGGAAGCAGCTGCCTCTTCTTGCAAGCATAAGCACAGAGCAATATAATTACATTTGCCCAGGCAAAGATTATTTAACAGCAAAATCACAAAGGGAAGAAACATGAGAGTAGAGAAAAAAAATATACATAAGAATTTTCCTATTGTTATTAAAACTAAGTCTGGAAAGGCTGAAATCAAGCCCTCAGGTATGAGAAACCCAAGTCCATCATACTTCCCATCTGTTTAATCCTGAGATTACAACTCAGGCATTACAACTGCCCTCAGAGGAGCATTTAGTACTGCACATTCAACTCATTCCTAGTACAGAGTATTTCAACATTCCCTACCCATGTCTGTACATGGTCAGAGGACATCCAGCCATCTGACTGGTCAAGCAGAAGTGTCCCAAGGGTAAGCACATGAGCAGGATTTTGACCTTTCCAGTCAAAAATGAAGGTAGAATGAACTAAGTAAAGAAGAGGTGATGAAAGATTAAAGACTTCAGTACAGAAATTCCAAAAGGGAGGGAAAAGGAAGGAAAAGCAAAGAGTACTGAAGAATATTTAAATTAAATTTAAATAATATTATATTCTATTTTCTTCCTGCCATTAGCTGCCAGCAAGATCACTTTTTTCCTTAGCTTTGACATGAATGTACTCCTCCCCTGTGCCATGCAGATAAGGTGAGTATTACAACAGTAGCAAGACCACAGACAACAACCACAACTGCACCCATCTTCCATTAAAACAGGCACATCAACAGACTTCCCATTCATCAACAGACTTCCCATTCTGATGAAGGGAAAATAAATGGTCCTGGAAAAGGGCTGAAGCAGGGGACAGGAGAAGAAAGACAGCTAGCTATTCACTTTGTGACCTACAGCAAACATTTATTTTGATGTGGCATTGCCTCCATTCAGTTGGGAGGAAAACCTCCAGCATGGCTCAGGAGCAGGGAGGGGTGTCCTTGCACACCTTGGGGCTCGTCTCTCACTTCACAAAGCCTCCAGCTTTGCAAACAGAAGGGTGTCCCCTCCAGACTCTCTGGTGATCTCTACAGGGGCAGGAGCACCTCTGCATCTGGGTGACATAAATATTGGACACAGGGAGCACCCACCTCACTATTAAAATTAGATATATCTAATTATGATACATAATTATTCATTACAGTGTTATTCAAGAAGCAGCACTGCAACTCCTTATCTAGAAAAGAGCCATGCATGTGGAAGCCATTCTGTAGAATTCCCCATTCCCAGGGGCCAGCTTAACTTTGCTTTTCTAATTTTGCCATCTTTCATGTTTTATGTGAATGTCACACAGGAAAAGCAGCCCTAGAGAAGTGGGACTGCTTATTAAAGCCTAATTAACCAGGAAATCACTCATGTCTGCTGCATCAGACTCAAGAGCTTCTTGAGCTTCTTCTCCATACCTACAAACCTAACTGGTTTGTACAGTTCCTAGACAGGCTTTGGATTCTGTAGGAACAGGGATTACCTCCTACCTCTTCTTGACCACAGGTTGAGGAAAAGAGTGGAAATTGAAGGTCACTAAGGTAGCTGGAATCAGAAGGCCATTTTTCTCATTAAACTGAAGTGCAATACTGAGAAACGAATTGCGTGTGGTTCATGCGTTCGTAGTTGGGTAATTGCAGCAGCACTTTGACATTGGATTGCCACAGTGCACACTTCACTGAGTGCTGGGTTACTCATCAAGCAGCCTCCCAGACAGGGTCTAATTGAAGAGCCAGGTGTGGCACTTCACCAGCAAAAGGAGTCTGGCAAGAGATGAGGCAATTACATATGTAGTATTATATTGCTCAAAGAAATAGTGCTTTATTTCTTGCATTTCAAAATGCTACAGCTTCTATGTACTTTGCATATGAATGCTGAGGCTGTTCAAATATTGGTGAACTCTGAAACAGCATTCCCAAATCAGGGTTCCAATTCTAGTGGATGAGGGTGGCAAAATAGAAATAAATTTTTGAAGAAAGCAGGTTTTTTTGGATATTCACCTACCTTCATGTGCCTGTCAAGAGAATTACTGCCTCCTTAGATTCCCCAAATCTCTGATGCATAGGAGATCTAAGAACATAACCTGACTGTTTTAACCTGACTTAACATCAAATTATTTCCTGAAATATAGATGTGTTAATATTGAAACAAATGTTTTTATTGCAAGACTGCAATAAAAACTGCTCAGACTTTAGAAGTCATGATGTGCTACATCAGAATGAGGGGATTTTAAAATGATCTGCCTGTATTCCGCAGTCTCTGGGTAACTAGATACATGTGTACTGCATAGGATGGATTGGTTTTTTGTCTTCTGGTTTGGTTTTTTTTTGGTTTGGTTTTTCTTTTTAAATCAGTCAGGGAAAAAAGAAACTGCAGCTGAGACTGGAATGTGGCACCTTATAAATAAGGCAGGAGACAAGATGCACTCTGATGGCTGAACACAGTAAGGTTATTCAGCTCTAAGCCTGCCTAATCACTGAAGTCAAATGTAATGAATTTACTGGTGTGATCAAGGCCCGAGGGAGGGAATTTTCCCCTTTTGCACAAATGGCACCATACGTGGGCCAGGAAATTCCTTGGCCAAGGTAGGGGGTGTTGCTCCAGTGCACACGTCCAGGGGATGAGAGAACACCCCTCTCCGTGGGCACCGCCACGCGCAGCGGCGCTGGAAACGCGCCGGGGAGGGGAAGCCCCTGAGCTCTGGTACCTGCAGGGGATCTCGGGCAGGCACTCCAGAGGAGCCCAGTGCCATGGCACAGCCTGGAGGAAAAGCAGCCATGGTCACTTGCTGTGGTCACCCGGAGGAACTTGCAGCACATTACTGAGTTGCCGTTGCAAACAACAGATTTGGGCAGGCAGATCGTGGAATTTAAGGCTGTAGCTATACATTGCTAAGAAAAATAGTTGTTAAGAAAGCAAAATGAGGAGTACCACAGTGAGAGCTCTGATACTGCTTCCTATAGCTTCCAGAAAGGCACAGGAATATAAGCTGTGTCCAGGACTGCTGTAATGTCCAAAGATACTTACATTTGATGATTTAGACTAATTAGGAAGTAAATAAATCAGTGTTACTTTGGCTCAGATTCACTGAGGAAAATAAAGAGAGGAAACAATATTTTATGAATGGAAAAGAATAGGTAAAATGTTACTTTTAGCAAGCTTAAAAACAATTCTTATAAAATACTTCTCTATAGATGTTATTTTGGTGCAAAAGAAGCGAAAAGTGGGAGAAGGAAAATGACACACCTCAAATGGATAAGCACAAGGAACTGCTTTTTTCTTCTAGTACATAGAGTATGAGGACAGAATTTCCTTGGGGTTTTTTCAAGGCATTCAAATTCCAGCATGCCCATACATTTCTTGGGTACCATTAAACTCCCTGAAAACTTGAGGCTACTGATGTACCTGGCCCATTTCATACCCCAGAGACAGATCATGCCAACATGCTTTTGTCATCCTGGAAGGGTCAACACACAAGCGTGTCCCACAGAAGGCATCTGGGATGGCTGAAAGGAAAATAGCCACCTTCTAGATGAATTTGTGTTAGAAACTTTCGCTACCATGCGTTTCACCATCACAGCAAAGACAAAGAAAAAAATGAGCCAAAGAGGCCATGAAATATTACTGAAACAAACCTCCCACAGCCACACCACCAGAAAAACTATGTGCCCCATCTATTCTTACACAACAGCACCAGTTCAGCACATACACCTGGGAAGATCAGTGGCAATAAAACATAATTTTGTACTATTTTCCTTGTCTATGGTTCTTCTGTACGACAGTCCTCATGGAGCAGGGGACATCTCATGTAGACTGAATCCAGGCTACAGCACCATGAGTTGAGACTGAGCAATTCTACTGCTGCTGGGGAAAAGCAAGAGTGACAGGGCTCAGTAAAAACACCTACAGACATCTTAAAGTGCTAAAACACAGACAAACAAGACGCCACACGAAATGGTAGAAGGAGCCACTGGAGTCTGACACCTGTTTTGTAACAGGCAAAATTTGCCTTGAATCCCTGTTTTGCATAAGCAAAAACTCAGCCTCATGTCTCACAGTATTGACAGATGCCCAGAGAAGTTGTGGATGACCCATCACAGGAAGTATTCAAGATCAGTTTAGATGGAGCTCTGAGCAGCTTGGCCTAGTGCAAGGTGTCCCTGTCCATTGCCATTCTATGCTATAATAAGTGAAAAAAAAAAAAAAGTATGACATCATCATGCCTTGAGTAACACATAAAAGATACCTCTAGCACTGAAACATGAAATAATAAAAGTAAATGATGCTATTAAATTACAAAATTAAATTTATTTTATCAACATTATAAATACTTTCTTTCCCTCCATTTAACTCCAAAATGAGATAGTAAAACCAGTACAATGGAACAATTCAGAAGCTCTTCAGTTCTACTGAAAAAGGTTCCCTTTAATAACAAATTAAAATGGAAAATGATGTTTTGTCAGTCCAGCAATCTCCGTAGCTGAGCATCCCTAGGGTCTTTGTCATTCAAATGTCACAATTTCAAGTGTGTTCACATGTGTATGTGTGCACCTATATACATGTATACTGATATTTATAAATATACATATATATAGTATTATACACACATTAACAGACACAGCCACTGAACAGATGCTTTAGTAAATCAAAGTGCTTTACATGTAATTTAAGTGGACTCCCAGCTGTACACTGGAATTTGGGCCCTGCCCAGTGCAGGCACAGCTGTACTTTACTAATCTAGACCCCAAGTGCTCCAGAGATTCAACACATACGTGTCACCTTTAACTGCTGCAGAGTCTGCTTGCTTCTGGTAATCCCATCACACTTGAAAAGGGTAAGGAACAGTCCTGCAGCATCCTGGTCCCCAGCTGCCCTTAGTGAACCAGCTTCTGATATTCCTTGCCACGCATAGGCCATTGTAGAAAATAGATGTGCTCTGTTACCTACAGACACAAAACATCACCAGTGTCTAGTGCACACCGTGTGCAGCGCTTTAGGACACCTTGAACGTTAAAGGCACTACATCCAGCCAGTTCCTGTCCCACCTCCAGTGCTGGGGGCTATTTTTGTCATACAGTAGCTGTCTCCTACTGAGCACACAGCACAGGCAGCTTTCCAGAGACACAACAGGCTCGCTCTGATCATAACATCCTGCTCCAGCTTTCAGGGAAAAAGGCAAGCCACGCTCTCTCGTGCGCTCTGAGTTCCTCTGAGCAGTCCAAATGGCACAAAATTGCTCAGGAAATCTGCCCATCCTGACAAGCTGCTCCAGAGCCAGCCACAGCTGCAGGGACCTCCTGGGTACCAGGGATGAGCTGACAAGGGGAGGACAGCTGAGGACAGAGGGACCAGAAGCAGCTCCCTTATAATAATCCACATCTGGCTTCTGGAGGCTACCTGTGATTAAAGCAAGCCTTTACTGCTCCACCTCCTGCATGGGACTAAAGGATCAGGGAGCTGTCACTGGCTCAGTGACCATACTCAGCTTGGCCTCAGCACAGGACAGAGCCAAGCTCCTGTGCTATTGAAACTTCCTCCATTTCTCAGATCAGTAAAGCAAACCAAAAGATTAAAGTGATGATAACATAATTCTTACTTTCATCAACTGTATAGAAATATTACAGTAATGTCTTTCCTCGCAGCTGGGAAATGATGCAAGGCATACCATAAAACCAGTGTGAGGATCTTTCCTTGTGGAAATATCACATACACCAAAACTATATTCTGATATTTTATTTTAACAGTTGCCAAATTCTGTTCTAATATATACACATACTTCTTTTCTCCACAAGCCCCTGGATAATTATCAAGGGAAGAAATTTGGCTTTCATATTTTATTTTTTAAATGAGAAAGGTAAAGACAGAAAATAAGACAAAATACATTTCATGTTGCCATTGATCTATAGATTACAAATATATATAGTTTCCTTCCAGAGGAAGAAATACTAAAGAAATATTTTGCCCATATCAAATGAACTTTTGAAAAGAGGAAAAAAAATTAAAATATATTGTTCCATTCCCCCCTCCCTATCACAACAATCACTCATGGTTAAAAAAAAAATGCATTCATTTGATTTTCTCCACTTCTACCAAAGAAGAAAAACTTATCTGGATAATGACCTGAGTTATTTTCATGGTTTCCAAAGGTATGTAACCCCAATGATCACCATCTATCAGAGAGCTACCCTTATCAAGGCGTGCGAAAACAAACACTGGTGGATATTTTCAATCAAACAACAAAGCAAAATTCAAGAATGTATTGCAAGAGTTATGCCAAAAGTCAGCCATGACCATCTTCATGGGCACTGGTCTGACAAAGTAGAAGTGGAAGCTCTGCCATTTTGTCAGCTGAGATATCTGTAGCAATTGGAAACTCAAAGGTGAAACATTTTGCTTATGCCTGCGTATTTGTTTGCTTTCTCTTCTTTTATGGTTATAAGACAGAGAACAGATGAGTGCAGAAGACACAGCTGGTCTTTACAGCAGCTAAGCTTTACATTTCAAACCTATTGTGGATAACAAGGCAAAGAGCTGCTGCTTGTTCTTCTCCAGGGACAGAATCCCCAGATCTTTGTTCCCTTGAAAAATCAGACAGTTTGCAGGTTCAGCCAAAGAAGGTTTTCCCATTCCCAACACGACCGGGCCAGTGCCCATTTGTTTGTTGGCAGCAGCGAGCCCAGGAGGGCTGCTGGTGTCAAAGGTCTCCTTCCTCCCTCTGGCTGTGTTCCAAGGGGGACTAGGTCTGTCAGTCAGTCCATCAGAATTCCCTCAGTCTTGCACAAACTTCTCCCCAGTGTAAAACCCATCTTTTCAGAAGTAAAGAACAGCTATTAACTTCTAGGCAGGCCTGAAACCTGAGAAGAACTGAGGTCAGCCGTTATACACACAAAAGTGATATGAGAAACCTTCCTGGTGACTTTCTGCTCTGCCATTCAGCATGGTATACCCCATATAACTCCTTTCCATACAAATGCCTGTCCCATGAGGATACCATAACCATACGCCCAGCGACGATGAGGTTGGGTTTTGTCTATGCTGAAAATCTAACCAAGCCCCACACCCTGGGAAACAAGGCAATAAGCAGCAACCTCTGAGAAAGCAAGGAAACTCCGTGGTGGCTGAGTACTGACAACACAGCTTCCAAGAGGATGGCAAGGGAGGAAATGTAGCTGGTAAAAACACTGGATATTTCTTAAGGGCATCCAGAGCTCCTCAAATATTTTGCTACTGTCTGACCATTTGTGAAGACAACACAGAGATAACAGGTAATATTTAACAGATGAGAAGTGAGGGCAACAGGAGAATAAAAGCAATGCAGGAAACTGTAAGGATGGAGGAGAGCCTGGTTGAGTGGCTTATTGTACCAGTTAGTTTGGATTTTGTTTCCCCACACCCTCTTTACTCTTTCCTTCTTTTTTTTTTTTTTTTTTTTTTTTTAATAAATTGTACAGATGAACATGGGAGAAGTTCATGCTACTTGCTGGAAGCAATAAAGGTAAATTGTTGTGGCCTATGGATTCCACAGACCTTTGAGTGTCCCACCTCATCCATCATGGGCTAACTTATGGAACATAACCGTTCCGTGGCAAGACTCAGTAGCCCTTAGAAACTGGTGGCATGTCCTCAGGTATTTTCCTCGAGAGTGAGAGACACGTGGATTCCATCAGTTTCTTCCTCACACGATGCCCGAGTGCCTCAGGTGCAGTCTCGAGATTTCCAGGGATCCTCTTGGACATTTTCAGACATCAGACTGCTGTCTCTAGATCCTCGTGGGAAACCATTTGATAGTTTTGTCGACTCTCCAGGTAGGAGGCCAGATCTGGGTCGCCAGCTTGCTGAGCCCTGTCACGAGGGGTCTTACCCTGTAACAAGAAACACGAAGAGAAAGTCTTGCGCTAACATGTTTAGAACAACAGGTGATTTCTAGTCAAAAAAGACAATTAACAAGTCAGAAGCCACTTGTCTGGATTTAATCTGCTTCAGAAAGCTTTCTGCAACGTACAGTTCTGTCATCTGAACAAGAGATGATAGAATCATAGATGACCTCTCTTCCCATTATAGGCTATCTCAGAGAGCCCAAGAAGGCAGAAATTGGTTTTGATTGCCTGGCTGCAGCAAAGGTTCTTCTGACTCTGGAGTCCAGAGAAACAACTCACTCTCAGCTGCTGACCACAAGGTGCTTGTACTCAGAATCTCCAGAGATGCAGCTTCTGGACCATGTGCCTAAGCAATCAGTGTGTTGTAATGACAGAATATTCCTTGGATTTCATTTTTCCCAGATTTCATTCTCAGTCAAGCTTACACCAAGAGAGTGCCGTGGTTAGCATCACATCAGCGAGCATAGGGGCAAGCCAGGGCAAAAGAAAATAGTTATCCATCCTCACAAAGCAAGTCAGCCACAATAATCAAGCCTCACAGATGCTGTGCAATCAGAAACCAAGGCTCCTGCAGGTGGTCCTTGCCCACAGGCCTCTCTTTTGACCACACAGGAGGAGGATACTGCTGTGCCACGGAGATGTCTCATTCACACCCAATGCACCGAATAGTTTGAGGCCAGGCTCTCACTGTGGTGACAATGACCCATGCTGGGGACTGAACTGAACTCGTTTAAATCAATACAGTTTTCTCCATAAAAATATCTTGCTAAGAGGGAGCTGCCCTGGGCGCACAGGAGGAAGCCTCAGTCATGCAAAGAGCAGGGAGGGATGCTGAGGGGTCCTGCTCGGCTGCAGGAGTTGGTGAGTGGTTGGCGGAGCCGCGTTACCTTGGAGTCTGTCTTTCTCAGAGAGGCTCCCGCATCCACCAGGAGCTGGCAGACGGCGCGGTGGCGCTGGCAGGCTGCCTTATGTAATGCTGTCTCACCCCTAGACCAAAGTACAGAAACCAGCAGTGAGACACATCACACCAATGTACATTTACGAAGCATGAGGTGCAGAGGATAGACACAGAAGGATGCTGCATTTCTGCGAGGCTCCCTCTTGCTGGCAGAGGTAGGCTTGTGCACTCTCTCCCTTAGCATCTACATCCTTTGACTCAGTAGGAAAGCCTGCAATGCACAAATAGCAGACGAAGAACTTCTGAGGGGTGGGAAAGAAACATGCACAGATTTTACGTATTCAGAGGACTGAATGTCACATTCCCATCCAACCACCAGCTCTGTTAACTGCTGCAAAGGCAAGCTAGCCACCTTCTTATTTCACAGCAGGCAAAACAGCAACAGGGTTTGTTTATTCCTGCAATTTCTTCCCTCAGCCTCGTTCTTGGAGTCATCCTAGAAAAATCCTACCCATCATAGCTTTGATGCACTTGCTGCCCCAGTTCTGATAGCCTGCTCTCTTGGATGTATGAGAGCAAGAACTGTCATGTGTTTTCCACCGCTGGACTGCTGAGCTGCTGGGGAAGGTTAAATACATGCTTTTCAGAAGAGAAGACTGTGTGGTGGGAGCACATTTGTTGCAAATCTTCTCACTCAGACTGGAGCGAAGTCTGACAGGATTCTGAAACTGACTGAAACTGACTCTTTACTGAGAGTAAAGAAATCTATCTAGATTTGCCTCGGAAGAAGAGGAAAGCATGCTTTGAGTGGGTTGAAAAGGAGTCCTTAATACCAGTATCCAACAAGTAGGGCCATTACATAACCTGTGAAATAACAAATTACAAGAAATACATGTAGCAGGACAAATCTTGCACCTACCTACACAGAGTGCATAAAGGAATCTCAGCCCCCATCCATGACAGGAATGTTTAAATATTAAGAGGCAACCTTGTAATAAATATGCCCTTGCTGCATGAGAACTAGTATCAGAATAGGATACTATCCTATTTCCCTCTGAGGACCAAAAGACAGATTCATACTGCCAGTGACCGCTTGAACCTTCCCTTTCCAAGAGTTAGAGGAAGCTCTGTAAAGGGAAGCCCTCGTAGCTCTGCTCACTTTATGACACTTTATGTGGCTGTGCTACACTCCTGGATGAAAAGAACCAGGCAGTCCATCCAGTTCCTGTCACCTCTGCACTTCACTCATGCACCTTGTGCAAAAGGTGTTCTCTGCTAGCAGAGGAGGGCACTGTGGGATGAGAAATGGTAGTCTTGATCCCTATGAGAAAGACTGCTTTTGTTTCACACATGTCACACATATTTCCAGGATTATTCATGCTTCCCTTACAAAATTTTGTGAAACTTTGATTATACAAGGTTTAAAAAATTAGGAACTGGAAAGGAAAGTAATTTATTGTGGTAGGGTTTTTTTATATAAGAACAGAGCTGGTTGGTGTTTTAACTACTTGATGGAAACCTTCAACTACACAAGTACTGGCCACTTGGGAGAGCTAAGGCAGAGCACCCTGGATGAATCAAGAAGGGACTGAAAAAAAAATGTGTAGAGCAAGAAAAGTAATTTCCTGACTTTTGGAATTTACTCTTCAGGTTGATCCCTTAGTAGCTGGAGGCCAGAAACATCAAAACACAAGTCAGGGCTTCTATTCCTCTAGAAAGATTAAGGAAGCATGGGAAGCAATAGGGAGAAATGTTTGTTTTAGGCAAGAAAGCCACATAGGAGGTGGTTGATGTATGGTTTTTAGGGGGCCTTCTGCCTGTTTGTTTGTTTTTGAAGAGTTTGTGCCATTTTACAAGCTTTTTCCTATTTAAGAGTTTGCACTTGAAAACCAAGAGTAGTCTGCTGGTTTAACACCCATAATGTGAAGGTCAGAGTAGGTTGTACTTACGTTTCACTGTCTGTCATGTCCAATAATTCAGATGGACCTGCAAAAGATAGGTTTGTCATATAGGATTTGTCTGCATGACTAAAAAATATGTCTACCAGAAGAAGATTCCCAGTAAAAGTATATAAAAGAAGCCAAGTGAAAGCTCAACCTGCACAAATATATCAAAATTCAATGCAATATTTGCTTGTGTGAGCCCTTGCACTAATAAAATTCTGAATGCACAGTCACTGCTGGAGCGTCAGCAACAGGGAGTAGCAGCCTCTAAATTATACTGGGAATGAATATTCATGGAGTTTATTTTCTCACTCTTCACCTTGCTCAATTAAGTGGTTCACATAAGTACAGTACATTGAAAATGCTGATATAGTGGAAACCCTGATATATTGCAAGTTAAAATCTATTGTTGGTATTAGAGGGAAAATGTCATTAGGAAGTTGAAATTAGCCAAATTCCATCCTGAATGACATCCCTGTGCTACTCCTTTTAATAGTGTTATACAAAATGTAGATCAGGGTGGAATATTCCCAGCGGTCTTTATATTGATATGCAAATCCTGTACTCTACTGGTTAGCAATGATCAGGAAAGTAAGATTAAGAAAAACAGAAAAGATTTTTGTTAAGTGGGAAAAAAATAATACATTTATGTTAACGTCCTTTTATCCTTGGTATTCACTACAGGCAGATATTTATAGCAGCAAATTCCATCTCTGAATTACAGTGATATGGAAAGTCTAGG
The DNA here is from genome assembly GCA_013398275.1 of Promerops cafer. Taxonomy (NCBI): domain Eukaryota; kingdom Metazoa; phylum Chordata; class Aves; order Passeriformes; family Nectariniidae; genus Promerops; species Promerops cafer. The sequence continues at coordinate 248,521 of VZSE01008989.1, forward strand.
GTCTGGATATAATTTGAAAAAAAACAACTTTTCCTTTGCAACTTTTCCTTTCCTTTCCTATTATTCTTCTCTCCACAGCTCTGGAGTGTAGTATTAGATGGTATAGGGCAGTTAGCAAGGGGAACAGCAAAACTTTACAAGACTTTTCCTTCCTATGCATGAATATTTCTCTCCAGCACACAGTGACTTTGAAATTCAAGAGTCCTCAAGAACTTACAGCAAATCTCACCTGAAACTGAGGAATTTCACACTACTTGCTTACAAGGGCCTACACACAACCTCTCTACACTCCTTTCACTCTGAGTGTGTGTCAAAAAGGATCAGGGCAGCCTGTCTTTGCCTCACTGCTTTTACAGTGTACACATGGAGTATCACTGGGGCTTCACTTCATCTTCTGTCATCATGAGAAAGGGTGGTGCTTAGTCCTCAGTCACAGGGCATTGTGTACCACTTCATACTAGTCATGACAGCTCTCCAAACTCAGTAGCCACTGTCAATTATTTAATGCAGCCTGACCCTACCACCACACATCCTCATCTCCACACTTGGCAGTTGTGTGTTCACTCCTGCCTATCAAAAAGAAGAATCAGTCACTACCCCTGAGCTCCCAGGATCGTGAAGAAGGATAAAGGGGGATAAGCAGAGCCTCTTGTTGAGAGGAAAAAAAGAAAATGCCTGAGAAACTAAAAACACAATTAAAGAAATACATATGAAGAAAAGGAATCCTTTACGTTTCCTAGGAGAAAATTGTGTTCTCTCAAAAATAAAGGTAATTCCCCATAGCTTCCTGCAATGCCACATCCCAGTGATAGGTCAGCAGGAATGGCTGGCAGGGTGTTAGAGAAGACACTGCCATCTATTATTTCTGCTCATGGCTGGAGCAAGGAAGGTTGTCTTGCCAAGGTGGAACAGGATGACAGGTCTGGCTTTATGGCACATCGAGGTATTTCCCAGGTAACTGAAGAAGCTGTTAAAAGGTAAGTAAAGGTAGTAAAACAGAGAGTATTCAGAAGAATATGACCTGACAGGGAGAAGAAAGCTGGGTCTGGAGAGAAGCCAAGGGTAAAGGAAAACTGGTGTGAAGCAGGAAGGAATAGCAGGGCTAGGACAGAGGAGCTCAGTGCTGAGGACCGTGAGGGCAGTCTGTGAGTACAGACCTGAGGAGGACACGTCACCCTGCCTAAGTGCAAAGGGTGCTCTCCTGGATACTGTCCCAAATGAAGCATTTCGGGGAGAGCCCCGACTCCATCCCAGTCATACATAAGGGCCAGATACTGGGGTTAATGATTAGCTGCACAACATGGTACCAGGATTCTTTAATTCCATTCTCTCTGGCCTGTCTCTGAAGCTGGAATGTCCCAACTCACAGCCTGAGCTGTGCCCTTTACTTCTTTATTTTATTTTCACTTGTGCTTCTCTTAAACCATCTCACGCCCTCCTCCTAATTCCCTTTCCCCTCTTTTTTGGACCTCATTTTTATATCAGTCTCCCTGGCGCTGCCAACCGACCATTCCAAATCCCCCTCTGCCCGGGGACAAAAGCTGCACAGATGTGGGAAGGGCTGGCACTGGGAAAGCTAACGGCACTGTCATCCTGACCCAGCGGGGAGGCGGCTGTTTTACTCCGGGACAAGAGGCAGAGAAAGAAAAGGGGACCAAGGCACAGAGAGAAAGAGGACAAAATAACCCAATAGAAATCCGGAAGGGAAATGCATGAGTGAGATTTCTATCAGGGAAAACAGCAGGGGGGGAAATAAAAACAAAAGATAGAAATGTGTGGAGAGGTGGAGGGAGGAAAAAAAAAGAGAGAGAAAGGGAAAAAGAGACTGGGGGGCTGAAGAATGGCAGGATGGGGACGGGGGACGGGGTGGGGGGAGAAGTTCACATGAAAGGAGCTGAAAAGCATGACGCACTGAGGGGAAGCCCAGCTGAGAGCACTCTTTCCTCAACATTGCCCGTAGACTGTCTGTGTAGAATTATTAACTTTTTTCCTTCTCTCCTTTTGCCCTCTTTCACTCCACCAAAGCCCTTCTCCGGTTTCTCAGAAGGCAAAGCAGCCTGAGCTGGGTATGGGAGGAGGGAAGGCAAGGAGACACTCAAAAGCAGCTGCTCCTTCACTGAGCTCACTACAACAAAAAAAACCCACAAAACACTTTAAGTGACCATGTTTCAGAGGCATTTCCAAAATATACAGCTCCACACATTCTTGAAAGGCCTCTGAGCCCACAGCATAGCCCTCTCCAATGGATGTGGTTACAGCTACCCACAGATATTAACCCCTGCCAGTCCCATGTCCCATCAGTCCTTCACAGAACCGGGGAAGAAGGGTATTTACTCTAAGCAGTAATGTCAGACATTATCAACATTTCTGGATGTTTATCTGTCAAAACCCTCTTTGTTTAATAACCTGATTGAGGTTATTATCTGGGGAACAAAACTAGATGTGGATCCTTACCTTCAAAGTAGGAGTATTTTTAAAATAACTGTAAACTGGAAAGTCAGAACTATTTCTAGCCTTTCCCCAACTCCACACTCTTTTTTTTTTTTAACCTGATCTGAAAATTAACAGTGGGGTTTTTTTTCTGCTAGTGCCTTTTAGCTCAGAATTTCCACTGTAAAATATAGGCTAGTCAGGTTATGGGAACATTCCTTCCTACCTGTCCGTCAGCCACGTTGCCCTAAAATTTGCTAAACTTGGAATTAAAATAGATATATTATACCTTGTGCCTTCTAGAAAAACAAAACTGTTTTCTGCTGAGGCCCCTCACAAATGGCCACTACCCTAAAACATTCTGCAAATCTAGACATACTAACAAGTGTCATACAAACTCACTCTCGTTCAGGCTTGCTTTCTGATGGCTATTCAAACTTTGTCCCTGACACACATCTCTGTCACAGCAAAATTTGATCTCCCAAAACCTTCCACGGAACTTCTGAATCTGGTCAGGATGCAAATCCAGATTCACTGATGGCTCTTAATTCTGGACTTTGCAGTGCTAAGATTAATGAAAGCATCATCTTTTTTTTTTTTTTTTTTTATCAGGGGATGCTTTCTAGTGAAGCAAGGACACTGCGGTTTGAGAACTCAGAAATGTTAAGGATGGGATGCCCTCCATACTGTCTGTTGCATCAGAAGTTCCCACCACAAACTCCGAAGACAACTGTAAACATCTTTCCTCTCTACTGTTTAAAATGAAAACACCATAGATGAACTATAAAATTCTTGCTTGTTTTTTGAATGTCTAGAGAAGACAAGGACGAGGCAAATGGAATTATTTGTATAATGTTCATAAATTACAAATTTTTCACAGCTGCAAATACAGATTATTTAGGAGGCTCCTTTTCTAACAGAGATTCTCAAGTCTTCCTTAATTCTGCTCATGTTAAGCAAGTAGACAGTTAACTCTTCTCTAATGTACATGCATTAGGATGCAATGCAGTTGCTGACTGCAGCATTAAAAAGCTGTGGTTCTGACACCTACTGAGTTTGGCCCTCAGTTCCTAGCTAAGCATTTCTTACCTCAGCTACAGACAAGTTTTTAAAGCTCACCCTTCTACTAAAAGCAAAAGACTCCTGATTTTGGTGGGCAGTCTTGAACGAGTGATAGGTCTGTGTCTCTGTATGTCTGCCCTTCCTGCACAGGGAATAGAAACAAACTGTTTTATTGGAGCAGCAGCCAGCACAACTCTTCCTGCAGCAGCAAGCAGCTTTGTCCTGACACCGACTACATTGCTGCTTCAGCTGCTGTTCCAGGCCTGTGCTGGGCCACTGCGAATTACCTGGTGGTATTGCACAGCAGCCCCCCTGTGTGACTCATCTCTGCTGTTCCTAATTTAGGATAGGTTATTTTCCTCCCCTTAACATCTGAAATCATTCTGATCATGATCACAGAGTAACCTTTTGTATAAATGCGCCCTGCATGTTTGCAGGAAGCCATCTCCACAAAGGACAGCTTTAGCACCACTACACCATTTTCCTCCTTCTGTTCTATGGGTACCACTCCTCTATTGCATTGGATTCACCCCACTGTTTTTCAAACTAGACAGTTAAAGTTCCTGGAGCAGTGGGTTTTGTCTTCTTTTGTTGCTGTTGTTTTTTAGAGATATTCAGAAGATTTTTCTCTGTGTGGTTAATAATAGATTTCCTGTTATTAGAAAATAACAATAAATTAGAATATAGAATATTAGAATATAGAATTTTCTAATATAGAATATTAGAAAATAATAAGTAATGCTGTGTGCTTGAGGGTATTTTACAGCGGAACTCCTATTATCACTCACTATCCTCAGCCATGTATGGGAAGCAGACAAACTCCAGAGGAAGTGTGACTGGGCAGAGGTAATTGCCAGAACAGAAGTAAGACTCATTTTTATGAAATTGTTATGGGTGCATATCGGCAGAAACAAGAAGCTCCACACAGGCAAACCCTTAGATATTAGTAGCACTGGATCAGGTCATATACAGTAATTAATTCTGAGAAGATGCCAAATGCCAGAGAATGCAAAGAAAAACAAGGGAATTATGATGATGATGATTCAGCAAGAGAGCTCATTTGTGGCTGAGAAGTGCTCAGAGTAGAAATGAGTTTCATTAATTGCTTGGTGGGAGAAGAGAGGAGGCCTCTATTAGATTGTGCATTGTCCCATGCACTCCCTGATCCCCAGAGAATGTTAAACAAACAATGCCTTTGGAGAAGCCCAGAGGACATATGTCTGGAAAGCTGCAAAAGCTTCCTGCCGTCCTTGGGGATAAAGAAGGGAGAGAGGAACTGAGCTGACATTTGCTCAACCTTCTGATTTGTCTTTGTCTAACAGTCTGTAATCCCTCACATTTCTCTATTTACTTAAAAAATTCCCATGGATTCCCTGCTTACATTCTTATCAGTTTAAATTATCTCACTTTAAACCTTCACCAAAAGAACAGTAACTGGGTCAGACTATGACTAAGTTAAACTATATGTGTCTAATAAAAATCCTAGAAGGGCATCTATGACAGTGAATTGGCACAGGTCATGTGCAGTGTGAAAAGAGACCAGGGGCAGTAAGAAAATAAAGCAAAATTATGCCTGTCTACAGAATTCAGTGGCACATATGTGCACTGTGACTAATACAGTAATCAGAGGAGTTAAATAGGAGGTAGAGTTAGCACTGGTAAGGTTTGCCAGAACTGGTGAGAAAACCAGCCATTATTTGGATATAAGGCCAACTGCACTGACCTATCCATGTGTAGGTGTCTATACACAGAGAAGTAAAAGAACAATTCAGTGCCCCCTCAGTAAGATTTTTGGGGCATGGTTCAGTTGTCCACACACAGATATTTTGTGTCATTTGATATACCTATGGGCAAGCCTTGGGATGCATTTGGAATGACAGAGATGCTTGCTTGGGCCTTGGCTGTCTGTGCAGGTCAGGCCTCCTCTGGGCCTTGTGTGTTATCTTTTAGACCCAAGCAGATGTCCTGGATTCCAAGGGCAAATGACATTAGACATTTATGTTTATCTAAATGAATAAAGTGCACAGGTAACTGTTGCCCGAATCACTTTCTGGGTTCCAATGACTACCTTGACTAAGATGTCCTTTGAGTTAGTCATGCTAGAAGCCTGCTCCTATTAAGGATGCCCTCCTCACTTCCCTCTGCCACCAAAAGTGCCTCTGTCATACCAGAGCAAATGAGCAAAGTCCCAGAATGCTGCTGAGAGTAGGGGAACTTGGACCTTTAGAATACCTGACACTTATATGTCAATACCTAACTTAGGGGTCAAGCTTGAAGAGATGCATTGTTGCTTCTTCCTTTCTTATGAGTTGTGCTTTTTCCTTTTCTCTGTACAATTTGTGCAATACCTTGGAGGATTAGCTAACACTTATTCTAATTGTCAAGGGCAGTCTCTGTGTTCACGCTAGCACTGCTGAAATAATGTAGCTGATTTTGACATTCAGAAGCCAAAACAGCCATTGATGTTTTGAAGTGGGGTCAGAGAAGAGTTACAACTAGAAAACTTTTCCTACAGTGAAGGAGGCTGATAACTGAGACTTCAGCTCTGTGCAGGGCAGTGACTATATTACTGTGCCACTCTCCAGCAGTGAGGGAACAAGGCTACAGTGGTTCAACAGGCAGAAGCTCCTAAATGTGACTGCATCAGACAGAAAAAAATTGCTGCAGATCCTGCAATCTCTGCTACTGACAAAGATAAGAAGAGTCAAAAGGAAAAAAGGGCAGTGGCATGATCACAGTCCATAAATACAAAATGGAGATCATAAGTTTTTTGCTATTGGATGGTCTTGAATCTAACAGACAAAATATTCTAAGTTTGGAATGGAAGCTAGATGAATTCGTCTAGAAGTAAGGAAGCAGATTCCTGACCAGTGTGTTACTAAATGCTGAAATAATAACAATGGTTGTATGGGCTCTTTGTCACTGTAAATGTTTTAGTAGAGATTACATGCTTTCTACAACATATGCTCTAATTGAAAAACAGTTCAGAGGATTCCTGTGCCAGACATTTCAACTAGAGCTTCACACTGCTGCTTCACAGCTCCCCAGCTGATGCAAACGTGAAAACACCATCCTCCTCAAAAGCCATTCTAATTCTTCTTTTCACACTTTATCTGGAGCCATCACTCTCATTGCTACCCCATTCCCAGCCTCCTGCTCACACATGCTGCAGGTGGACATTTCACTGAGGAACACCACAGATGAGTGAGGCCACTTCCAGCAGCCCTGTGTGGTTTTGCCTGACACTTGGCTGAAGTACAGCTCTCTGTGGATTTGCCCTCTGGGACTCACCATGCTCCAGGATGTATTTCACAATCTCGCCATTCCCAGTCTTGGCAGCATGGTGCAACAAGGAGCAGTGATCAGGTCCTTGGATTAACAAATTGGCTCCTTTTTTACAACATTCTATGAACTGGAAGGGAAAAAAAAAAAAAAAGAGAGAGAGAAAAAAAACATACAGAAGGATAAGATGGGAGGAACAGAAAAACAAATATGTCAGTAAATTCTTTACTGGTTCTCATTGTAAGTCACTCACCAAAAGAGAATAAAATATAATAAAATAAAACATTAATTTAAAGCCAGCTTTTAGGCCCTGATATAAAACATCTGAAACCAGAAGTATTGACAATTATATGGGTTAAGGAGAACAGTCTGTATTTCCTAAACAATGAGACATTGCTACTCTACTGGTGATGATTTATTGCTTGCTAGGAATGCTTGCAAACCACATCTGGGAACGCTGTTGGGATATATTAAAATACATGTGCTTTATAGAAAATTCTGGCTTCTTTGCTGAAGACTGAAATTTTTCCTCAGCACAGGAGTCAAAGATTTTCTGATTAAATCAGAAAACTCCAACTCAAAATTCCACAAGGAGGTGCGGTGACTGTCATGGACCTCCCTTCTCACAGTGGCCCCTGTTCAGGGCTGGCTGAGGAGAAAGCACTACATGGGGTAAGAATGAGAGGGGAACAGCAACCAGGCAGGTCTCAGAAATGCTGCACACTTTGGGGGAGAGGGGGTGGGATTTGCAGTGCAGACTGCAGCAGAAAAAGGATAGAATTGCTACAGTGAGGACTCGTTTATGATGCAGTACATCTGAAGAAGGGCAAGGAGTTTCTCCATCAAAGCCAGCTCAGGCAAAAGGTTTTCAAGAAGTGTAAAGGAGACAATATTTTTATGACTGCTTGAAGGACTGGTCCCTAGATGCTGCAGCCACAAGTGCCTAGGCAGTGGTATAGAAGGGAGGCAAAATACCTGCAGGCAAAAAGTTGGCCTAACAGCACTGTCATTTTTACAAATGGTTCCAAGCTGGCTTCTCACAGATAAATTGCAATCATTAATCACAGTCCTCATCCAAATTCGAGGGCATGTTTTCAGATCCTGCCTTGGCTACTGAGACACGCAGCCTCATGTGGGACTTCAGTCACTGGCACAAAAAATTTTGCATGAGTAGTTTTGCCTCCCAAACTTACTATACCAAGGCACTACATGTTTTGAGACATCCATCAGGTGATAAAACAGCCAGCTGAGGTTTATTCTGCCTGCTCTGGTGGTTGCCTAGGTAGACTTTGAGCAAGCTAGCGCTTGGGGGTTTGGCCACCAACCTCACTGGCATAAAATATCCTTTCCTGTGTAAGGCTGCGTCAGAACTACCCTGCTGTTCAACACTGCCAATATAGCAATTTCCCTGTTAGTAACTGGCACATTGCTCTGTGCAGTGGGCTCTGAATCCTGGGTAAAAAGGTTCTGCCTAACACCAGATCCTTTTCACACAAATTTCACACCTCACCCGAATGATGTGTTCCCCCAGTATTCAGGTTTTCCTGGAAAGGCTGTAAAATGGCACTTGCCAGAAGTCCCTACAGCAGCTGATTTATGATTTGAGCAGAGGTGTAATAAAATTTACAGTATATCTGACCAGAAAAAAACTGTGAATAAGTGGGCACTCAGTGCTCTGTACCTACCTTCAGTAGATCACCAGATATGACTGCCTGTAAAAGTGCTGCAAAAGACAAAAAGAAAACTGATGTCAGGCAGAAAGCATTATGCATACAGCTTCACAGCTGAGGACATAGCTCACAGCATGTGCAAGTTAAGACTGACATCCCTCAGTCCACCTGCATTCTCAGGTACTACCCAAACCAGTGCAAGCTCTGCACTGACACGTATTGGAAAGGCAGAAGACAACCCAGGGTGATGAAAGCTGTATGGACATCAAGCTATCATTACTAATGCTGTCCTGGAACTGCAGGCTTCTGTCTGAATTTTTCACTTGAGACACTTCTGAGACCTTTCAACAGTGTCCACAAGGTGGACAAGGTCAAGTCTCCAGCACCTGAACCATCACTGAAAATAGCAGTGTCATCTGCACAGAGAACCTGAAACTATCTACAGACCTGTCAGACTTTGTCATACTGATGGTGGTCAGTCAGTCCCCAATACACTGAGAACCCCAAATTGTAGATGACTGAGTGACAAGAGAGAGGTTTCTTAACAATTACTTGTATTACACAAACATTTTGAGATGCCAGATGGGAGCAAGTACCCTGGGTTTGGCAGGCAGGGTCAAAGACAGAGCAAGAGCCAGTCCTCACCTCATCAGCCTTTGTATTTTAAACAGACATGGAAGCAAAAAGAGACAAAGTGGACAAGGGCTCACAGCAAGGCAGGACAGAGCTGCAAACAGCTGTGAGCTTCTCACTACCACCCACTGTCTGCCCTGAGCCTGTTAAAAAACAAGGAAGGCAAAAGCCTGGGACCCTCTCTTGCCCAGAGAAGCTCTTACAAACCTATCACTATGTGCCTATCTCCTTCTTTTCTCTTCCTTCTCCCTATCATGATATATATTTTTAAAAAAAAAAAAAAAAAAAGATGAATTATCTTTCTGAGAAAGCACTTACGTGGTTTGCATCTTAGAAAGCACTAAACATCTGCCTCAACTCACACTTTTTCAAGAGTGTCTAAGCCCATTTCTATCTTTGCATCTAGGCAGTGCAATCAAATTAAGCATTTGCTCAAGTGCCATCCTTGATAAAGATGCCAAAATTCACGTATGCAGGAACAAGGAGGGAAAGAGAACCACAGTATAGCCCTAAAAAATAACACACAGGAAAGTGCACAGTGGGAATTCCATTATGAGCTTGCTACGCCTTCAGAAATGGCATCCAAGGCATCCAGGCTAGACTCTGCAGAAGAGGAAGGATGTCCAAAGGCAACTCAGCAAATGTCCCTTTTTTGAAAACACCTGGGGCTACTATGTGGCTTTCTGGTCTCGGTAATGTCTCATGCCCTGGCCACGCAACAGTGGGAAAGGCAAAACCCCATTGCAGCTAAGTTCTGTCTTGAGAAAGCAGTAGCAGCAATTCTTGCAACTTTAGATTTAGGGCAGTTTTTCAGTGACCATGAGTTAAATCAAATCCTAAAAATCCCCCCGGTATCTGTGAGAGTGAGGCCTCACAGATTTTAGGAATGGAAGAAGGCAAACACCAGCAGGTAAGAGCTAGAAAATTCTTCAGTTTTTATTTTCAGTGGTTTATATCCTTCTTTTTTTTCCCCCAATAGTTCTAACAATTGCTCAGCCCAAATTAATAGCAGAGCAGAATTTAACTCTTGTAATTTGCTTTATCTATTTCCCTCTCTTTTTTTGGCCAATCTGGTCTTACCAACAGCTTTATTCTTTTGGCTACTGCAGTCTGGACTTGCAGTAGCCTAAAGAATAAATATTGTGTACTCCTTGCACGTGAAAATCAAATGAACTGGTGACACGAGTTTTTCATTGCCTTCAACATCCAATTTTTTAAGACATGGTTTCCCTGAAGTCACTTTCTTAAGAAGCAGTGATACATTTTCTTATGCAAGCCACGCTGAAGATTACAGCTCAAAAACACCAGGAGAGAGAGCTATGATTTTATGAAAAGTCTGACAAGATGTGAAAAATCTACACCGAATATCCATAATCAGAACTCGTCTGGTGATAAAGCTATTAGGATAAAGCAGCTCTAAAACAAATTCAACATAATTAGACCAATCTTTTCATCTCTTTCCTAAGCCTCAAATCCAGCAAAGCATTTAAGCAAGTGCTTAGCTTTGAGCTAATTACATTCTTTTCACGCCAGGCCTACCTGCACTCTTAAAATTAAGTGCTTTGCTACAGTAGAACCTCTTGGATAAATGAATACATTACAGATCAACAAAACCAGCTGGCATAACAAGAGATTAGACTACAGGAAAATAATTCAGAGCTGTATGCCCTGACACAGGAAGATTTAGAAGCTATTGAGCTAGAAATGGAGAAAGGTTCTTTAGAATCAGGAGCATGTTTACATAAATATATGAATATTGCTTAGCACACTAACCCCATAAACCCAAATGAGATTACTGGGCATATTGAGGAGGAGGGTGAAGATGGCAAAAATCACCTGGTTGTTAAAGAGGTGGTGAAGCAAGCAAGCAGATGGCATTGACAAGAGAGAACAGACTGAGAAGTTGGAGAAAAATGCTGTTAACATGCAATGCCAGGCTAGCTTAAAATGAGAAACATTAAAGTGAGAATTGTTTTATTTCTTCTAAGCAACACTGCACTGCTGGTGTAATATATAAAATGAACTATGACACTGTTTTATCATATATAATATACCTTCAGGTCTTAAAGATGTCTCAAAAATCACTTGATTTAATTAATATTTTTATCAAGTCATTTTTTTATCAATTTCTCCCAAGAAAAGCATTTCTCATTACTAATAAAATTGTTTTATTACTTTTTATATTTATTCAGCAAGTAGCTTTATTGCTGATGTAAGGTGACAGCTTGGCAAAACTGGCAACTGGAGTGCTCTGTTCATGTATTGAGGAAGCACTTGGTCCCCAGGCTGCCTCCTCAGCAAAGCTCTGACTACCCAACTTAGAAAAGAACCTTCATTAAAAAAAAAAATAAAAATAAAATAAAATAAAAGAAAAAAATAAAAAAAGAAAAAAGAAAAAAAGAAAAAAAAACAACCCCACAAAACAAAACAAAAAAAACCCAAAAAAACACCCTACCCAGGCCTGCAAGCAAACACAAAAAAGTGACTAGCAAAACAAACACCAGAAAACCACCCACTAAAAGCAAACCCCCTCACAGACACACACACACACACCTGCCTTATAAATTATTATTGATCAGATACAAGTGGATAATGCACCAACAGAAAAAAAGCCCTGTTGAAAAGGCTGCTAATTGAACTGTGGTAATGCTGCAAGCTAATACAGCTTGAGACACAGGATAAACAACTACTAGTACACACTCATGCTGAAAACAATACTTTTCCTAGGGCATATATCACTCATCTAATTTCTATGTTAGTGTCCACTGCTTCCATTGGAAACAGCTACTTTTATTTCATATTCTAAAAATCTATGTTAATGTCACTGAGTTAACAACAAACAAATTTTGTCTTGTTTCCCAGACAAAATTAACTTCTGAAATAACAATTTCTCTCTGGCTCTGCATGTGAAGCCAGCACCATTAAAACAGTGCTGCAAAGTCAGTCATTAAACACTGGGCATCAGAGAAAGAAGAAGTATTCATACTCCATAACTTCAGAGGCTGCAAGATGCCTGAGAGGTCTCACAGGGTTGCTTGGATGGTCAGAAGAGAAAATAACTCTCCATAGAAAATAATCTAGTTTGCCCTGCAACAGTTCATGTTGTGCTCCACAGACTAAAGGAGCTGTAGAGTAAATTACCTCCAACTTGCAGCACCTGAATTAAGAGTCAAACTAAGACAGAGAGGGGATCTTCAGAATGCCATGACTCCAGGAGACAGGTCTGATCACCTCCAGGAATGACCACCAAACAAGGGCAAAATGAGAGGTCTTCTTTTAAGGTTTTCCAAGGTGTGATACTCCTAGCACCAGGCAATGCTCATGGTCTTGGAAATTTCAGTTTTTCATACCCCATACAGGCGCAGAATGAGAATGTCTCATAAATGTAAGGGTGAAGGCCACGATTATAGCACATCAGAATAGAGCAAGAGAGGGGCAGAAGTCATCACCATCACCTCGCTCACTTCAAAAACCATGAAAATTCCCAGAAGCATCACAAGCAAGGAAAAACCTCAAACAACTACCCCTTCCTGTGTGCCCTGCAGAAGAATTTTCCCCTAATCTCAACACCAAGGACAGAGGCAGGGCTCATTGCCAGGTTGCTATCACACCAGAAACTTTGCTGCTAAAACACTTTCAGAAAGAACATGAAGACAAAAGTTCTTATGAAACCTCGTAAGTAATATCTCAGGATCGCAAGGTTCTTAGCTTTAAGTAGGTTGACATGGAAGATATTAATTTAGTTGAATAATCATTAGTGAGACAGTAAGAGGAGATGGTCTGCACTGGAAAGAATCTCAAACAGCAGGGTGGTTCTACAGCCTGCCATTGTCAGCAGTACAGGGGTAACGTGTCTTTTCACTTGAGTAAAAGTTATCCATAAACCATAAATAACCTCCAGATTTTATTGGTCAGATTGCACACCTGATCTGACTCTTTCAGTGCCATATTTGAACCCAATATTTCTATACCAACTAAGCCACAAGGAACGCTGATAAAAATGCACAGCAACTTTGAAGTTTTCAACATTTACAAGCAATTCTTTAATAAAGATCTAAAAATTGTGACTGAAGGGAGCAGAATTATTTAAAAGTATGTTATAAAGTATAAGTACCACACCAAGGAGTTGTCACATTCATTACTAAAATGCAAGGCATTTTAATTACTTATTAAAATTTATTTAATTATTAAAATGGCAGGCATCTGCAGTGTGACAGCAGAATATTATTTGCAATACTGTATCCTACCAAGAGTTAAAGAATACCAGGGTATCAATGCATCTAATCAGAGTATGACAGTATTTAAGCATATGGGAAATTATGGCAGAATTCAGCTACCATAACTCAAGACCTGGTTGGAGGAGGGTGCTTTGACTAAACTGATTTGGTGGGTGGCATCCCTGCCCATGGCAGGGGAGTTGGAACTAGGTGCTCTTTAAGGTTTCTTCCAATCCAAACCATTCTGTGATTCTCTGATCTCAAGCAGAATTAGGGCTCATAAAACCTTTAGCTCTTTCAAAAGACACAGTTAGACAGTTGATAATCTGAAGTGATCAGCTCCTTGCAGAAACCTCATTTAACAGACAATGCCTGCATCTGTCCAGCCCTTTCTAAGACACATCTAATGCACTGATTCAGCATTTGGAATTGATATGCCATCAGCATTTCAGTGCTGACTGCTTCTTACTGGTTGGAGGCAGCTAATAAAGAATGTAAGAGCTTTGGTGTGGAGCACCCAGAATTTGAGTGTCAGTGTTCACCACCATCTCCTAGTAGAGTGCTCAGGGGAGCTCTTAAGGAATACCTCATAAAATACTGCCTCATTCAAACCTTGTAGAGCTGATAATGAAGAAGAAACTATAGGAGAAGGTGACATCATCAGATTTTTGAGTTATTAAACTAAACTTAGACTATCATTAGCTTCCAGAACATTTCCAACCCTTTTTTGCTGTTTTAGTCTTTGTGCAATTCATAGAGTCAGAAATTTAAAGTAATTACTGCTTTACACATGGAGAAGTTAAAAGCTGACCCTGATTAGGAGAGTACTTTTACGCAGTTGGAGGCTTCTGAGCTGTTAAAAATCAGCATTACAGAAAAGATAACAAAAGAAGCCCTCAGGGTTTATTTTTCACCAGTTTTACAGAAATCAATAATAACTTCTATTTCAATCACTCCAAAAGCTATGCTCTCAAAAGACTGGAGTCCATATAGATCATCATTCAGAAATACACTCTTTTCCCTGTAAACAACAATTTGCTCATAAAAGTTTTATGACAAACTGACAGTAATATAACTTACCCAGAAATGCACAGAACTGATTTTTTTCTACTCTAGCCATCATCTTCAGCCTTGACCTGCAGATGAAAGGGGTGGGGGGTACCACAGGGAATTGCTTTGGGGATTACTTCCCCTCTGAGACGATTGTGAGAAACAGGCACCTGAGATACAGAGAAGTGAATTCACTTGGTATTTCTGAAGGGCCTGCCAGTCCCATAGAACAATTTTAAGGATCCATGAAGAGAAGCTGCAGATCTCTGCACTTGAACTTTTACAAAATCTTTACCTCTTTCCAACATTTTATCTGCTTTTAAAGTTACAGAAGTAAACACAAACCACCTATAAAATACACATGCCAAACTGTCTACATAACTGAGAAATTAAATTACAAAACTAATAACACTTTGTTGGAATGGCTGTGAGTAGTCTTTGATCTACAGACAATCTCAAGTCTCACCAAAGCTGATGATGCTTAAATTTTTCCTTTGAAGATAAGCTGAATGAAAGGAGCAATTAAATTTTCCTTCACGTATTTTATGCACTTGCAGGTAGTGGAAGTGACAACTGAAGACCATGAAAAAATTAAATAGAAATTAAACCTTGCAGGTTAAGGGGTCTTCTAGATGCTGGAAAAAATAACTAACTAACTAACTAGCTAGCTAGCTAGCTAACTAACTAACTAAATAAATACATATATACATACATACATACATAAATCCAGAAACAAATTTTAAATCACTTCTTCTCTATTCACTGAAAAAGTACTTTATACCAAACACGGAATGGAAAAAGATTCCTGAACTTGCTAGAGGAGTTCTACCTCAGCCCAAAGAATGCATAAGAAGCATGATGGAAATATGACAGCAAAAAATACGTGCAGTTTAATGGCTTCCTGCCTAAATCATAATATCCCTTGTGCTGAATAAAGCAAAAATTCATTGATTTTTAATTTTTTTCCAAACTGTATCTGTTTTCTGCCACTGCCCTAAAGAAACAGATGTTAAACAAGGGCTCTCCAGAGGTTTTCAGATTCTCAAAAGTCTTGGGCTGCTTTTGGAAGCTGAAGGCAATACCACCATTCTAGTCAATTCACAGCAGCTCTGCCGTGAGGCACTATTTCCATGAAAGACAAGAAAATAAAGAGCCTGAGAGCTCAAAACACTCCCAAGAGACCAGGAAAACTGACAGTGCAGCAACCCACTGCAACCAGGAGCTCAGAAGCACATCAGCTGAGCAGCAGCCAGGCACCACATCTGACCACTGTTGAGCAAGAGGGATGTTAGGAAGGCCTTCACACAGCATCTTGAGCTATTTCATCTGGAGGAAAACAAGCATAAGCACACATCCTCTTGTGGTTTGAGAGACCCTTTTGAAGTCTGCTGGCTCTCTGAATAAGTCATGCCTCAATAACATCTATTTCTAGGATTGCACAAAGAGGTAGAAAACCCTTCTAAATATTTGAGGGATGTCCTTTAGTTTCAAAAGCACTGCATCCCATGCAAATTTAGAAAACTGACACAGTTTTGATTACACCTGTTTGCCTAACTTGTGAATAAGAAAAAAATTTAACATGTAAAAAAAACAATCATTACTCAGGTGGCTATAAATATGCATTATGAACATTTACCTTTCAGGAATTTAAAAATTCAAACAACTGCAACAAAATACTGGTAAGACAGAAGGAGGGGATGGGGGGGAAAGGCAAAAATAGCCACACATGCTTGCTGAAGGGAAAGAAAGGCTAAATTCTCACTTACACAGAAGTCCCTTCATACAACTCTGGAAGGATAAAGAGGCTTTCAAGCAGATGTAAATTACACTCAAGCTGCCTTTAAAGCCCCATTTTCACTCAGACTAGTTTAAAGCTACTTTGATGCCAATTAGAGTCCAACCTGAATTGTTTATGTGGCACTAGTGCAGAGCTGAGAGTGCAGTTGATAGTTAGGAGTGGAAGTATTCAAACCCTAATGTTGAACTTTCACTGCAAGACCATTTAACTCAGATTTACAAAAGGAAAGGATGGTATAAAAAAAAAATAAAAAATACTTCCTTTGTAAATAGTTCAGAACCCCAAAAAACAGTCACAGATAAACTAAGCACCATCTGGCTCACATTATCACTTTTTTGCCTTCCTTTTCCCTTCCACCACTTTTATTTTTAAGGCAAGACAACAATTAATGTCATTCTCAGGAGCAATGCAGTGGAAGAAAATGTCTGTGATGATGTGAGAATGCAAGGCAGGGAAGACTTTGGCTGACTAATGCAGTAATTTTATCAACAGAGTGGCACTACCTTGGCCGAAAGAGAATTCTAGGTAAAATAATTAAGCAGTGGTTTGTTTCTAATTTAAAAATAAATAGGACAGCAAAAAAGAAGCATTGTGGGCCACACTGTTCCTCTTCTCTGGCTTTGTGGACCATTCCCATCACAGGCACTCTTAGCACACTACCTTCAGGTTTTTGCCACTGCAACACTGGCTGCAGTGCCTTTGCCTGGCAATATCTAAGTAACCCTCCCTCAAAAAGCTAGGGCTTCACAGGAGGACTAAATCATCCAAAATTCAGTTCAAGAATATTTTTTCTGGCCAAGTTCTTCTGTGGGTGAAGTGATTGGCACTCTTATGAGCAACCTCCATCAGAAAAAAAAAAAAATCAGAAGCAAAGTAGGTTGCAAGGTTACCCAGAGCTTCTGCTTAAAAACAAGCACTCTGATTCAGACAACATATTCCTTACTCATACTTCCTGCAGAGGGGAAAAGGATAATGGCAGTGGATATTGTGAAATGAATGTTTTTTCTGTTTTCATCTATTACTGATTCAGATGCCCACATTTGCCAGACATCTCTCTCTCAGCTGCCTGCTGACCCCTCAGGCTGCTTGGATATGATGAGAGGTAGAGTGTAGGCACCTTTTAAAGGTTTTATCCAGAAAGGACCTCCCTCAGCCCTAGACATGTGCTTTCACAGAATGCTTCCTCTTGCCAGGGGGACCCTGGGTCTGCATCAATACCAGCCTCTGCAGAGCTGAGAAGCAAATGAAAAAACCCAGAGCAGATCCCCAAGGCATCATTGGCACAGCTGGCCACAGACACTTCCAAAACACTGTCCAGGAGGGCTTTCTTCCCAAAGTGCCTAATTAATCAAAATAAATACCTGCAGTCAGGAGCCTCCCTCCAACCCCTCCCACACTCTCTTTAATTTGTACAGAGAAAGCATTCCAAGACATCTCAATTTGTTGCTGGGTAAACGGCTACAGCATCACCGTGAAGAATACAGCATCTCCTCTCTCTCTTTTGAAGGTCTCTGGTGTACAAAATAGCCATTCATATTTTATCTTTATTTTTTTATCTTTATTTTTTAAATTCTATCAGCCCTGAGATGCTTGGATTCATCTGCAGCACCCTGCTCATCCTTTTAATCAGTATGGCAGACTGCTTCAAAACTGTAGAGGAGAACATCCCTTTGCAGACCGTGACTATGAAGGTAAGTGGAGAGTGGCTCCAGGAAGAAGACAGGAGGCTAAGAGAGTAAAGACTGCATTCCCACAGGTCACCACGGGCAACAGGAAACCCCATCTTTTGGAGGTTCCAGGAAGTGTTGTTCTTTCTTGGGCTATTTTCTGGGACTCCTGCAACCATCTTGCTCTTTCCATGTGTTTAGATTTCCTCTCTTTAACGGAGCAGACGGCGCTGGAGCGAATACCAGAGTGCACAGGGCGTTCTGCCTCCAAGGCAGGAGCAGATACTGCAGAGCAAAGCATTTTCCCGAGTGGGATGGAGCCACCACTGCCTTCCATGCACACACTTGATCAGTCCCTTCCTTACAACTCAGAAAGCAGCTCCCTCTATTCAGACGGATGTCCGGAGACAGAATTACACCTCCCACCTAAAACTTCCAGTTTGAACCCACGCCAAGCAATGCCTGTGGCAATTTTTTTTTCTAATAGAGACTAATTTAGAAGTCACCATTATAAACTCACTTTACTTCTGATGCACTCCTGGCTCTACGCAAATCCCTTCTAGCTGTAGGATGTCCAGGCTGGATGACTCCAAGTCGTGGAGTGACTCCATGGCATGGAGCCAGCATCTGGCAGAATCTGAAAGACCTTTGAGTGTTGCTATTTGTCTTTTCAAGCAGAAAGCCCATCCTTTATCTTAATCTCTTGTATAATATTATTACTTTGCAATAATTAACTGTCTTCAAAATTGCTCCATTGAATGCATGTATTTCCCTTGTCTTAATTTCTCAGTTGTCCCCTATTCCCTCATGAATTTTGAATCTATTACACACAAAATGACCAAAACCACAAACCCTAAATCACAGAAATTATGCTGATGCAGCAAAAATCACGTCTGCTGGAAACAAACAGGGCAAAAAGCCCAATTTCATTCGTTTATAGAGAAATGAGTAGGACAGCAGAGACATAAATACTTGAACCTTCTTGTCTCCTGATCAGAATGCAACTCAGGTGTTTAGGGATTAAGCTCTGGTTGACTGCTACTTGAGGTGCATTAGTACAGCTACTTAAAACTGAGTAATTCCATCAAAGGCAAGGTTCTTCTGTTTGAAGTTAGACACACAAATATTGAGCAGCATCAGCTCCAAGTTGCCACGACATGAATAACACACCAATGTCCCTACCCCATTAACAGCAACACTCAGGAATTTGCTGGGTTTTTTTCAGAATACTTGAAATGGAAATAGAACTCATTGTACTCTTTTTTAAGGCCACTTCCTTCAATTGCTTGCGTGATGATGAAGAATCAACTCAAACATCCAAGGTAAACAAAGAATAGTAGAGAGAACCTAACTTTGGCCAGATGAAAATACAGACATGAATATTTAATGCTGATTTCTGCAGGGTGGCTGTAAATAGGGGTGGGCAGGGCATGATCCAGTGTGCACACAAAACAGAGTGCAGCTCTGAAAGGTGCTGAGTGAATGAAGGGTTTGGTAAACCTCAACCATTCACCTAACAATAATCAGACAAGTGTGCACTGGATAACCAGACAATGACTGTGTAGTGGCAACACAATGTAGTAGAAGTCTGCATTCCCATCACACTACCTTACCTTTTCCAGAAACAATGGATCCAATAACCTCCAACAGTGTCAGACCTCCTGAGCATATCACCAGGACTTTTTATACAGCAAAAATATAGCAGGTGATACCCTTCAATAAGAGATGACTAGCCTGGCCCTCCATCGTGTCATCTACTAGGTCTTCTGTGGGCCTGACACTTGCCTATTGTTGAGTCTCATCTAACCCCAACACCCAGAGAAAACCACTGTCTTCCAAGGCTGCAGGGCATGTAGCTGCACCAGGGCATACCTGACAGAAGAGATCATTCTTCAGAGTCATCAATCCCCTGTCTAAACTACTATGCTTTAGAATTTACTTGGCTTGTATCATTCTGTCAATCAGTTAGAGCATTTGAGGGTTAGGGGTTTTGTCTACTCCTTTTGTTAATTAAAAAAAGAAAAAAAAAAATAAAGATGATGGATTTCACTCTTTAGTTATCTATTTCCTAGCTACCTGTACCAAGAACAAAGACACAAACCTTAAGAGGCTTTGGATATTTTTTCTTTTGAAGTTTGGGATTTTCTAGCAGTGTTCTTTCCCTTTCTGTGACAATTAAAACAGCTCTGTTTTGTAACTGATAAAGGTGCCTCTAACACGTGTCCACAACTGGGAGCATTGTGTGCAGTTACAATTGTTCAATAGATGCCCAGTCCCAGACAGATGGTCCTTTATCTTCACCCACTTGTCAAGACAGCATAATGCATTGTCCTGCCAGGGATTAATGGAAGTGCCACTCACATTAGATGCTAATTCTGGTACAAGTCTGTTAGAACACTACAGATGCTACAGCGACTGGTTCACACTAGTGCTTGCAGCAGTCAGTCCACACTGGAGCAGAAGCAGGACATTCAGAAACTGAGGTGAGGAGCACAACGCAAAAATCTACCCAGAATGCAACCTTGTGGTCAATGGGAAAGAGTCATTTAAAAAGCAAGAAGAGGATGATAATAAAAACCCCACAGAGAAACAGTAGAAGAAAAAGTGACAACTGAATATTAAAGCAGACCAAACAAAGATCAGGAACCAAGAGGGAGGTTAAAACAAAAGATCCAACACAACAGAGAAAGAGCCTTTTCTCAGTAATGATCAGCACATCACATCATCAGAAAATCAGCACTAGAATGGTGTCCATAATAGGGAAGAGCAGTTCTAATACAGGGCTCAGAATGCAGGTACAGTGAAGGTACATTATTCCCACTGTTGGATCTTTCCTCACCATGTAGCCCAAAGCATTATTAAAAAAAAGTAAGTGTTTAACATATTGAATAGGTACACAGTTGAGTACTGATTATTAATGAACTTATAAATCTCAAAACTGGTTCCAAGACACATACTCCAAGAACAATATGCCAGGAGATATCTGCATAAACACTATAAAAGACAGGCAATGCAGAGATAAGTTTTCAGCTCTCTCATGGACCCTCTTTTTTGTTTAGATAAGATATTTGAGATCTAAGGCTAATTTGCGATGCTCCACACATGCAGTCTCACTGGACTGAGAACCTTCTAGACTCTAAAGAGCTTATGCTGCAGCATTTTTATCACATTTTCCTTTTTGTACTGTGCCCATTTACCATGGTCTGTAGCTGGCATAGCGGGATAGAGGAAATCCAAGTATTGGACCCTTCTTTCTGCAAAGTCACTAGAGAATGGGAAATCTGTGCTTGAGAGAAGCTCCTACATATTTATATGGATGACAAACCTAGTTAGATACTCCATGGTCACAAAACTTCTAATAACTGGCACTATCATGTCACTAATTGGTCAAGGCCTTTCACTCTGCATTTCAGAAGAGGTTGCTTGTAAGAGAAAGAGAAGAAAGGCAAGGAAGAAGAAGCTATTCAGAGCTGTTGAACAAACCTGAAAAGCCAAACCATGGCAGCAGATGGTAGATGGCAAACAGGAAGATTTTGTGAAAAACTAGAATAGTATAAAAATAGTGGGAAGAAGGAAAGCATTCTGAGAGCATGAAATACTAACCTTTAAAGATACACAAGGAAATGCATATACACCGTCTGTTGCTCCATTAATAGATAAAGATGAAGCAATAGAGTAAATGCAAGGGAAATGAAACAGCAAGAGCAGCCTGTCACTAACAAGTTTATGCACTGAGATACAGCTTGAATCCAGGTCCTGAAATAGTATATTAGACCATAATAATTTCAAATCTCTTCTGAGAGTTGGAGACATGAAGTATACTGTTAACTTCTCACAGTCCTGTGAGAAATCATAAAAATCTAATAGGGCATACCAGGAAATTAAACCTGTATACTTCTGCCAGTCTCATACTTTTATTTGTCACAGGATCTGCTGCTACCAGACGCTAGGAATGGACTAGATGGGCCAGATATATCTTTGGTTTTGCATGTTCATTCATTTTTATAGCTTTCCTTACAACTTTTGTTACTGAGAAAGGACTCACCAAGGAGACAGAAGAGAGTTTATTAATGACAATGTGTTTGACATCCATTATACTTAACTGAAAACCTTGGCTGGAGCCAAGGACAATGTAGGTTGATACCTAACTAGTCACTCCACACTCCAAGTGAACATAGTTCAGTGACACACTTCCAAGCTCAGACCTCCTAACACCTCCATTTGCAATGGTCCTTACTATTCCCATCTGGTCCTTACTATTCCCATCCCATTTCTTGAGTAATGCTTATGGTATTGGCCAGAAAATGTTCTGATTGTGTGACTGCATACAAATTGGATGCCAGAAGAAAATAGGTATTTCTGGTTTGGACCAAAATAGTATTCCCAGTTCAGAGCCACATGATGAACTTTCTCCTCTCAGTCAGTCTCCTTTTTCTTGTTCCTCATTCCTTATGCAACTCTGGCAGTGCAATGTCTCTGGATTTCAGTACCAATGTAGCCATATATTGATATACTGTAGATGGACTCAAGTTTGCCACATTATTAGCAGCTGGTCACCACGAACTCCTTCTTTAGCCCATAGGGAAGGATCAGCTCCTTCAAGTCTCCCTCACAGCAAGCATATTGCCATAACCTGCAGCTCCTGCTTCTCAAGCAGTGAGATTTTTCCATGTAGAAGAGCCTAGCTGTGCTAAATTCCATACTGTCCTACTAAACTGACTTTACTGCCAACCAAAGATCATGTGTGTTCAAGCCTTTAAAACACAATGCACTCTCCTCTCAGTGCCAAAGATGCTGTCCTATGAGAGTCATAAAAGATGTGCTTATCTTTTACAAAAAACTTGTATCATCCTTTAAGCCACACATCATTTTCCACACGTGAAGCTCTACATTGGATGCTTAAAGCTGAAGCTCTAATTGGATGAATAAACTGTAAACTCTTGCAATAGTTCCATTTGATTAAGCAAGATTCATTTCACAAATAACTCAACAACTTCTGTCAGTCCCAATTAAACTAGCTAAATGATCAAGCACTTAATGTCTAGGGGTGAACAAAGTTTCATCAACATCAAAGTTTCATTTTTATAAAAAAACATTTTTCTGTGTTAAACAGAGCTTACTCGCTAGTCTTTGGTCTCATTTTTAATATGCTGTTAGTATCTATAAAACAGATCTTACCTTGATCTTCTGAAGAAACTGGTGACCTGGAATAAAACAACAAAATCCAGTCAATCTTTGGTAAAAAAAGGTCACAAATAAAGTTCAGTCTCAGTCTGGAGAGTGGGATATGGAGTAATTTGAAGTTTTTATTCTTTAGTCTTTAGAAGAGAGGACTGGAAGGCATCTGACAAAATAAATTAATAAATAGAGCTGAACAGGCCATCTAGCAGCAGATTCTGCAAGCCAGAGTGACCATATGGAGCCATCTCTGTGAGGACTGGTGCAAAGACTGTCTGTAGATACTTGGCAGAAACTCATGTGCTACTGCCACTGCCAGGAGAAAACCTCCCAACTAGGGGTGGTCAAGGAAATTACATCTTGTTAGGAACTCACAGTCATTACAGTGGCCATTTTTCATGCCATAAATCAATTTAGTGGCTAGCCTAAAACAGTAGGCATAATTAATAACAATTCATGCCATCTTCACAAAAGTAACACAACAGATAAAAAAAAAAAAAAATATGTCTGGGCAGATGTAAGTACAGAAAAAAGCAACATACCAGCAGCAACACAAGAGTTATAGGATACCCTAAGCAGTGGATTAGGACTCTGATAATACCCTGAGAGAGAGAAGGGTTATAAAACACCGGTGACCTCTCAGTGTGCCTGCTGATAAAGAGAAGAACCCCAGTGAATTCCAGGGATTTGTGTCACAGTTCCCATCACTAAGGATCACTCTCCTCATGGTTTTGGTCACCACCCAGAACAAAGGAACACAGAAATACTGGCCCTCCATTTTTCCCTCTTCTGCAGTAGCGTGGCTTAGCAAAACTGAGGCTAACCATGGAGCTGAATCTGGGATGTACCTTCATTATTAAGACCAGACTGATAGCACACAGTCCAATGGACTGGACCATTCCTCAGCACTTCCCCAGCACAGATTTCAGTTGCATACACAGCCTTCCCACCCAAGTAACTATGAGCTTGTTCCTGCAGTGAGTGGGGCAACCCACGTTTCCTTTCCAAGATATTTAATTTCACAACAATGTACAAAAATAACAAATTAGAAAAGATTTAAAAATGTTAGTGTTGCCAGCAAACAGATCAAAGCCAACATAAGAAAAGCAGCCGCAGAGGGTTGAAGGGAAATGAAGGAACAAAGGGGAAAAGAGCACATGTATATTTAACGGAGTCAGCAGGGGGGAAAAGTGAAGGAACCTTGGGTTAAAGGAATAAAGGAGCTGAGGAAGGAGCCATGATCTCATTTCATAACCAGGGTTTGAAAATGAAGGTTGAGGGATTATAGAACATCAGAAGTAGATATGCAAATACGTAGATGCAAACAGGAAAAGTTGAAAGAAAAGAAGGAAGCTTTCCTGCCAAAGTATGTAAATTTTTTTTTGCTGTAAAATAGAGAGAGATTTGCAAATAAAGAGAGGAAAGAATTAGAGCACAGCTGGAGCAATGGTCACTGTGAAAGGAAAAAATTTGATTGCCTAATTAGGATTCTGGCTGCAAGAAGCCAATGTGTCTGTATGGATCAGAATTAATTAATCCTCTACTCCCATTAAAGGCTCTGATTGCTGCTGAACATCCTAAGCACGGATCCTGCTCTGCTGCCAGCCAGGCCAGCTCTGCCCTCACCCTTCAGCCATGTGTGTGGAAATACAGCAGGAATGCAGGTAACCCAAAGGATTTAGCAGGCACCACTAGAACTGTCCTGCTTTGACCAGTTAATTACAGACTTTTGTCCTTAACTCCTAGCAGAACCCCTTCTGAAGATCAAAACCAACTGCATTTTCTACAAAGTTAAACAATTCAGAATGGGTCCTATCAAAAGGTGAAAATTTTTAGATACTTGAAAATATTTTTACATGCAAAAGTCACGCAAGGTTCCTTGGCTCACTCTCCACCCATTGCTAAGGTAGTATTTCACTGCATCAGCAGAATATATTCCTTTGTTTTGTTTTTTAATTGCCCAGTTTCATCACTTTTCAGTTCTTTATTTGAAACAATAAAATAAACAATACACATTATCCTATAACTTGGCTCTTCTTTATGCTTGGTAAAACAGATGTCATTAGTTCCTTAAAGCATCAGCAACAGGAGAAACGTTATTACAATACTAATGTCTTCTCAATTAAAACATTGATTAAAGGGAAGGATGAAAAATATGATTATGCATATTTTGTGTGCCTAAAATTATTATATATTTTTCAAAATATTACTAGCTTTTTGCTTTGTTGCATGCCTCAAATACAGTGTTTGTAAGAAATTTAACATTACTACTGATGCTACTGTCAGTGCTTTTATTTGAAAGGATCCATCAAGTAAATGCGTAGCCTGGTATCCTGAGAAAACAAGGTTTATATAACCTTATTTATATCAATGTCATCAGGTTCATATCTGTATCTTGATGTGTACATATGCACGTCTCTGCCTCACCCTGATAAACTCTGAGCTTGTTGGCTCATTTCATCCCTTGTTAATTGACAGAGAGTCAATTCCTGCTTTCACACAGCAGGAAACAAAATAGCATAACCTCAACTTTTCTGATGTAGTGGCAAAGCCACAAAGGAAGGTTTTGAATACCCCAGCCACAGGAAAAGCCTCAGTGAGAGCTTCCACCACTGGAGATACCAGAGGCTCAACCACAATAAACTGGGCTTCCTTTATTCCACTACTGACATGAAGTATTTTGGCAAAGAGCAGAGAGGACTTTCAGCATCCTCCTACAATTCCAGGCCATACAAGTTAGCAAGGGGGAAGCTTTCCTAACTGCTCAGGTCCTGCCCTGACTACACCAAGGGGAGTCTTGTTCATAGCTATGATGGAAGGAAGTGAGACTGAGGAAACCTCCACACTAAATAGAATTGGGCATTTTATGCACCCCATGCTTATGAGAGGCTCTAAGGGAGGAAAGAGAGAAAGCCTAATGACCTGCTCCAAACCACATCCACTCACTCCACAGCCACAGGGGGCTTTCCTGACAGGAAAAAAAATCCAGTAGATGCTCATATTTCCGGTCACACATCTTTCTCTCAGGTCTGTAAGAAGTGTGAGAGATATACTGTGGCAGCACTGGTCACCAGACAGGTGTTCCAAGAAGGGAGGATTCTCATCTGCTAACAAGCACACAGGAACCATCTGTCTAGTGCCTGTCAGCTACCCTCCCAGTATGATCCTGGCTATGTGTTTTACTGTCATAAAGAAGCAAGTTATCATCTTCACAGCCTGCATGCCTTAAAAAAAAAATTAGAGACAAGTCAGAGATACTTCAGGAAAACTAATACGCTGTCAAGATCTGTGGTCTCACCTGGGTCAAAACACTTTGCCAAAAGACATCTTGAAGAGATTTTCATTTAAACAAACAGAAAAAATCTTCAGGAAAAGGTTGAGGCACTGCAATATCCTGTTCTTGGCAATCTCAGAATGGAATAACTTTTTTCTTTATATATATATACACAAACACAGACACATAACTGGGTTTTTCTTCTGGTTTTATCTTGGTGTAAAATTAACTTGTAGAAAGAAAGGGTCACCATCTCCCCAAGAGAGTAAAGGCAGGCCAGATTGTCTGTGACTGGCTCCATTTCCAGAGGCACGAGATTCAATTATCTCTTCTACCAACAGTGATATTTATCTTCCCATGCATAAATGAAACTGGGGAGCATGATTTCACATATTTTCACCAAAGGCTTTAATCTGACTTTCCTCCTGCTCTGGTTTTACAAAGAGCTATTGTTGTAGCAGATAGTTCGAGTAAAGACATATTTCTATGATAGGAAGAAGGATCAGAAGGGAGGAGGAGGAAAAGCAAGTTGTCAAGATAGGTCTTATCACCTCTGTTTGCTTTCCACGCTGTTCATAGCCCTCCTGTCTTACAGGTCCTGCAGCAGTGTTCCCCTGTTGCAGAGTGGCAAACTCAACTCAGAGGGATAACAGAACTTGCAAGCCTCAGCCTGCAAGGGGAAGCTGTGCAAGGTCTGTTCCACCACCCCTTATGCAAGCAAAGCAATACCCTTTGGGCTTAACATAAAATACACAAGCAACTTCCAGAAATCAAGGTACACATATTTAGAAATGCATTAAAAAGCCATAAAAATGGTGTAAAAAAGAGCCTGATCATACATACACTAGATGCATCCAGCAAATTGGAATACTTACAATATTGAAGACATGAGACCTGTCCACCTAAAACCATGACAGGCTTCCAAGTTCACTGTCTGATCCAAAGCTCACTGGATTTTTCCCACTCACTCTTGCAGGGTTTGGATGAATTGCTGCAGAAATCTAATCCTCAGTTTAGCCAAGGCAGCCTTCAGTATCATACAAGCCTCCCTCAAAGAGCCAAACAGTCAGAGCTGTTTCCAAGTGCACTCTCCAACGTGCAAGCGCTAGGTTTGTTCAGCACTAGATGGGTGGAAGAAGGAATATTCATTTCTAAAGAGGGAAGTGCGGGGAATGTCACAATTCCTGAGACTTAGGAACCTAGAGTTATACAGCCAGACTCCAGGAGATGAATTCTAACAAAATTTCAGCAAAAGAGTACATTATTCATGAAGACAAAAGCCTCTGGAGAAACAAACTTGGAGCTGATGTAAAGCAGCTATTTTAATCAATAAACCTGTAGCAGAAACCATCTGCACCAGGCCTATTTAAAACCAGCCATTTAATATTTAAAGGCTGAATAACAATCTCTATGCAGCAATTATACTGGGGTTTATGACCATTCTACTTTTTTCCTGCTTAAGGAATGTATTTCTGCAAACTTTCTAATTCAGTCTGACAACAGCTGCCTGTGATGAGGGGAGAGGAAGAGCTGTCAAATTAAACCCATTTCTTCTCATTTTGCAAGTGCATCGCTTCAGAATCAAAAGTGGCATCCCTGCTGGGATTTATTCACATATCTCTTGATTGCAAATGAAGAAAATTTTTAGCACATCAAGTATTTTTAAAATATAGGTGAGGAAACCCTCTCATTTAGCAATTTGTATCAACACATCTGTAACTGTGAGTCCCTTGCAGTCCCAGCTGCAAACAGTACATCATTTTACTGGTAGAAAGGCAGAACTGCTTGCTTTCCTGGTCCCTGACCAGATAATGTTCAGTCTGGGCATCACCATTTTCTGCCATGGCACTTGATGAAAAGCAAAAGCCTAAAAATTTCTGAGAGCTTCCCCACACTTTCACTTTGACCCTATACATTCCCAGATCAGAGTGACCATCAGAGGTTGGAGAAGTACAACAAGTTAGCAAGTTCAGCAAAGGCAAATGCAAAGCCTTGCACTTCAGGAGGAGTAAACCAATGCAACAAGACAGGCTGGGGGTCTAACACCTGAGAACAGCTTTTCAGAAAGGATGCCTGATATTAGCAAAGTACAAGTTGAACATCTGTGAGCAGAGTTCCCTGCGTTAGGAAGGGCCAATGACACACTAAACTGTATTTGCTAGAGCAGAGCCATAAAGTAGATGGAAGTGATTTTTGACCCCTACTCAGTGCTTGTAAGACTTAGGAACAAGACAGACATTGACAAATTGGACTGAGTTCCAGAAGGGGCTGCAGAGATGGTGTGGGCATAGGAGGATAGGCTGTGGAAGCTGGGTTTGTTCAGTAAGAAGAGAAGGTTTGGGAAAAACCTAATTGCTGCCTTCAACTATTTCACAGGAAAGGATAGAGAAGACAGAGTCTGCATGAAGAAAGAAGCAACAGCCACAAGCTGGCACATGGGAAATTCAGATGGGATGTTAGGGACAAAAGATTTTACCATGTGGATGATCAAAGAGAAGAACAGGCTGTGTAAAGAGATTGTTGAATCTCCAGTTTTGCAAATATTCAAAACTCATCTGGAAAAGGCTCTGAACTTCATCTAGCTGAATCTGTTCTGAAGATATGTATTTAGATGACCTTCAGAATCCCTCCCAACCCAAGTTTTTTCTGCAGGTCTTTAAGTCTCTCTACAAAGCTTTCCGGTTTTACTATCCCATTTTTCCTGTCATTCTTTCAAATATTTGTCATAGACAATGACCATACTGTCTCACACACATGGGAAAATGGACCAGCAAAGTGCCCTGAATCTAAGAAATTCCATTCAAGTTACGTATTAGTTTGCAGAAATCTGTTTGGACACATCCTGTAACCTGCAACGACAATCTAGAGACAAACACTAGAGATATTATTCTTTCCTAATGCTGCTAAAGGACAAGATCAGTATTCCTTCTAGCACCTCTGTAACTTCCTTCAGCAGCCTCCACCTGCACAGCAATCACTGCCTCAGGCTATTCACAGGCAGTCCAACATACAGGAAAGTAATTGGTGCTTCTTAGGGAAACCAGGGCAGCTCAGATGCATTCCATGCTGGGTCTCAGGCATGTCAGTGCGCCCTATATTGTCACGTATCTTTTTTCACTACTGCTTAACTTTTTATCTCTTACCTTTCCTCTGTTCACTGTGCAATGTTTTAATGAAGACTTGTACCACAATCTAGCTACACCTGAAGCTGTACTGACACCCAGAGGTGTTGTCTGGGAATTGCTGCTTAAAAAGGGACTAGAAGATTTTATTGCGAAATCAGATATAAACCTAAACATGCCTCTCGTTAATTTTTAAAAAGGAGAAGAAGGATAGAGAAATGGTCTATGAAATTCATCTTGGATAAGATATTTCCACCTCAAAACATGACCTGAGCAAGCTGGCTTGGTATTTACTTGAAAAAGAAGGTATTTGCAAATGAGCAGCAGGATTACAATAGGATAATCACATTTTGTTTGCATTTGGGTTTTTTTTGTTTTGTCTTTTATAAATACTTGGCCTTTCTTTCTCTAATCATCACATGGCACCAAAATATCTCAGTGAAATTCAAGAAAATTATTTTGAAGAGGGCCTTATCCCAGCTTCTTTGAAATGCTCTTCTTCCATTTCCAGATTTTAATTAAATCTTCAAAATCCTCACCGACCTATAGAAAGCAAGATTTAGGCACACCATGTAATCCTTTAGTGAAGCAACAACCTGCATGTCAAGGGATTGGATGTTGCCTGACACAGGTCATTGTTAATACCTGGAACAGGAGCTGAAATGGCCACATTCATGCACTTCCTTAGCATTCTACATGAGAATAAAAGCATATCTATTAGGTAACAAAATATTGGGCTTTTCCTCAACAACAAATCAGTGCACTTTTGCTTCTTCCAGGAAAAGATTAAAGTGGAGGTAACTTTGCTAGGACTTCAACTTTTATTTAACCCGGAGAAAGAAATTATTTTGCTAAGCACAGTGCCATGACAGCCCCATTTTGAGCACCTCAGGTATAACCTGGTTCATAAGACACATCTCCTCTTGGCCCTCAGGCCAGATGGAGGTGAAGCACATCAGCTGCTTGGTGTCTTGAGATACTACCCAAAAAATTTTAGGCCACTTTGGGTTTCTAAACAATCCAGAAGCTACCCTAAATGGTGTGTTGATTACAACAATGCAAACCAGTCACTTTTGAGAAACAGCATTTTGTTCCTGAAACACATGAATCCCTCAGAAACAGATTCTTGCAATTATGTTAAAAAATAAGTGGCCCGATCTTCACAAGTGCTAAGCACTAAGACACCCTCACTTTCCTGCCATCTTTTAAAAAATAATCTAAAAATTTTAGAACCACCTTAGTTAATATGCATAACACACAGATCCTAGGCAGAGCAGAACTGCTGAGCCATTTACACTCCTGCTATAGACTAATTGATGGAGACAAAAACTTCTGTTGGGAGCTTCAGATATAGCTTTTGTGCTGCACTTTTAGATGTCTGGCACAGAAACAGGAGTCTAGGAGTCAGGGTTACACTGGCTCCAAGCCACCTCTGGCTCTCTGATTTCAGCTCTTGGCATAATTCAGCCAGGTCCATCTGCCCCTGCTTGCCCATGGGCATCAGCACTGCCAGAACCTCAGCAAGGCTCTCTGCTATGGCCCTGCTCCCCATGTATTTCCTCCCTTGCACACACCTCTGTGCCAGCACTGCTAAACACTCTCTGTCTCAGCTACCAAGACAAAGCTGTGGGTTTCAGTGGTCCTTTCCTAGTGCAGAGGAGCAGCAGGCAAGCAGGGACACATTAAATGCTTTTAAGCTTTCAGAAGTTTCTCTGCTCACCCAAGTCCTTTGGCAGGCATGTTAAAGAGGCACTGCACCTCCTACACCCTGACATATAAGCCCAGAGCCAGGAGACTCAGACACACCAGACATGGAACAGAAAGGGCAGCTCCCTGCAGAGCAGCCATGCCAAGACACACAGCCCAGGAAACAATGAACTTTCCAAGCAGCCCTGGTGAAAAATGTCACTTTTTGTTCCATGAGTCAAGTGAAGGCTCGTGGCAGAATATCGTTCCCAGCCTCACCCAAACACTAATCTTTGCAGGTTTAAAATACTCCATTGCAAACCTCAAAAGATGACCTATTTTCACACAACTGTCCTTTGTCTTTAGCTTTTTGTTGCATGGTATTTTTGACAGTTCCCAGTTTTCAGCACAGCAGAAATACAAACATGAAGATATCTGAAGGATTATGGAAAAGTTTGGCTTTTTTGAGTTTAATTCAGTCAACTCAGGTGAAGTAGTACTTCTGTGTGATAGCTTAGAGCAGCTATTTTACCAAACTACATTTCTATTCTCTTTGAAAGCCTGTTAAACCAGAACTTAGGGATATGAACAGGAATAGAAATACAGTCTGAATGCATATAATGAGATGTCCAGGTGTGAAAGCTTGAACACAGCATGTAGCCCAATGTGTGTGTAACACATGTACAGGGCTGTGTTTCTTACCCGGGCTCTGAAGCTTACTAGTTTTGGCTTTGATAAGACAGCTTGGTAGTGAGTGAGAACACATTAAGAACCAGTCTCCTCTCCAAGCAGATGGCAGCTCCTTATGGCAGGGCAGAGCACATGGACACAGGCTTGCTATTCCTGTGCAATGCTCAGAAAACTAGGACTGGGAGGTTTGGGGTTTGGTTTTCATTGTTTTGGTTGGTTTTTTCTCACTCAACTCTTACAAGGGAGTAAGAAATACACATAAATACAGCCATACATGTCTAAAACTACAAGGTACACAACTTTTCCAACCTTGATTGGCTTGTAAGTGTGCCATGCTGAAGAATATTTGACCTATATTTATAAGAGTGCTTAAAGTATACCCAGAAGAATAGATCTTTCTGTCAATCATCATTTATCACCCCAGTAAACCCATCCATCCCCTTTTTCAGTGCCTTTAATGTCACCGGGGACCACAGGTCTGTTATTTCCAGTCCATAAAGCTGGAGAGAAGGATATTCACATTCTACAATGGCATTGTCAGATCCACTCTTGCTACCCTGCTCCTGCCAAGTACAGTTACCACATGTCCAATGCTTGCAGGGAAAGCAGTAGGCCCTAAAAATTAAATTATCAAATGTCATTTTCTTTTACCCAGACAAAAAGAAAATGAGATTATGAGAAGTTTTTCTCTTGATATATTCCTGCCTTCTTTGCTGAAAAGCTGTTTTACTTCTCAGAGAAGATTCATCTTTGCAAACCAAGGACTAAAGTAGGCAAGCAGGGATGGAAGCAAAGGGGGAAAAGAACACAGCTGTTAAAAAAAAAAAAAAAAGAATAGAGACTCTACTGCTTCAGTCTTGGCTATCAGCCAGAGAGTGGAAAGCAGATTAATATCTGTTATGGTAAACCACTTAAAGGAAACCAAGGTACCCAGCTATCTCTACTTTGACAACATCATTTTTTTATCCTTTAAATGCACTGCAAAATAAAAACTTACATTCCATATGGGAAACCTGGCTTTGTCCCTTTATCTACTGGAAATATTCAAGAGGCATTTTCAAGCTAGGTGGTAGCTGACTTTTTAACATTCAGGTAAGATGGTTCCTTTGTCAAGTACATGTGCATTCTGTTGCTTGAAGTTGCCCCAAGGAGAAGAGGAGAGCTGGATTGCTTGCATTTCCCTTTTGGAAAGTCAGATGCCAGTCAAGAAGCAAGATCTCTCTAAAGAAGCCAATTTGTAGTCTCATCATGTGTGGGAGTGTTTTGCATGTCACTGTCTGTCAAAATAATTTGTCAGCAGGGTGAATTTCCTCAGCTGTGCATCAGGTGTTGAGATGCCACAAAAGTTATTAAGAGGGGGCAGGTTGGTGAGAAAAGAGGAAGCTAAAATTCCACCCAATCCACTCTGGGGAGCTAAATGCTGGATGATAAAATGTATTGGTAATAAGTACTGATGAGAAAAAAACACTGTACAGGATACAGTACAGGATGTGCTCTATTTCTGCAGTCTGTAGAAGGGGTGGATGCACAAACCCACCTCACATGTGCCTACTGTTATTAAAACCCCTTTGCCTCAACAGCAAAGGCTGGAGACCTCATTCTTGAAGAAAACACACTCTTTGCATTGCATTCACATACACAAATAAGGGTATAGACATGCAAATCTAAACAAATTTCTGATTTCTTCTTTTACCAATTATTAAGAAGAGCAGAAGCAAAAGTTGCGCCTTAAAGCTCAGTATTACTGGGCTGGGGTTGTCAGGATGATGTGTAAGTACCAATTACTAATGACTGTTGCAGTAAATTTTAAGTAAAATCCATTAATTTTCTCCAGCCCAATTCTCTGTAGATAAGGCCAGACTTGACAGTAGTGACATAAAAATTCTACTAATCAAAACAGAGGAAGAGATGATTAAATAAGGTTTTGCCTGTATTCAATCACTTAAAGGTAACACCAGAAGTTGCTGGAAGTTTGTGTTGTATAGTTTCCAGAACCATCTGACCCTCACTGTTTGCAAAGGTCCCTCAGGTCCAGTGCATGCAATCACCACAAAGCCGTGGCTCATCCCCTGACCTAGCAGGGCTCGTATGTGGCAACACTTTCCTTTGTTCTGCTTTTGTGCCTTTAGATACAAGAACTAAATTCCAGGATCTTTCCTTGCCCAGAACCATCCCTGAGATGGTACCACTCCAGCTGAAGTAGCACAAGGCCTCTTGAATCCTGAGCTGAGAGCATCTGTTCTCACGTTTTACTCACTCAGGATAAACCAAGAGCATATCTCATGCAGGCCAGTCTTTGCAAAGGTATTTTAGTATGAATATTCCTCTCCATTCTCTCTCATTTAAGCATTGTTTTCCTCTCCCAATACTGCCTTTCTTCTACAGCTGAGTCAAGGTGTGTCAGACATGGCCAGGAGTCCCTCAATAATTCTGGCATTTTTCCCCACTGAAAATCTCCCAAAACAATGAACATGGCTAAGAATTTGATATATATAGAGAAATCGGATTCACAACAGAAGCTTAAATTACATGACATTGTTTACCACACCTGTGCACTAGACTGAAAAAATTAACAGACGCCATCCTTGTCAAAGAGTTCTTCATGAGTGTGAGCAAGGGAAGATTTATAGAGGAACAGAAGAAAGGTTTGCCTAATGATGGATAAATTGTACCTTCTATCTGGGATGTGTATGAGATTTTAAGTATTGCGACTACATCATGCTGACAAATAGTAAAAGCTTTAAAAATACAGGACCAGATCCCACACCAAAATGCATCACTTTTTTCACACTCAGTCTCACGTAAGGAACTTGCTTTTCCTCCAAACAATTTCTTATTCATATTTTGTATTCTTATAATTTTTTTCTTTGCTTTCTTCAAACTTCTTTCCCTATTTAACCCATGTTTACCTTCTTCTGAATAATTCTAAGTCCTCTTTGCATCACTTTCCCTCTTCTTTGAGTCTACATCTTCCTTTCCAGTGACAAGCCCCCCCTTTTTGACATCACTTTCCTAGTGAGAGGCAGAATTGCTATAGACAAATCTCTCATGCTCCACTTTGAAGTATCAGAGAGATGCCTTACAAGCTATTTGTAAAAGTATACAAGACAACAGAAGAGAAAGAAAAGGGAGAGTTGGGCAAAAAACAGTCATTGCACTCTGTTATATTCCAGTTCTATTATAAGGACTGCTCAGGAGTGTATAATAAAGGTAATGGTGATTTACACCTTCACTAAAATAAGATTTGCTTGAAAGCAATCAGTACTCATGGAGCCTCATCTGCAAAATGGAAAGCAATTCTTACAGGTGTACAAAAACCTGATTAAGACATACACACTTCGCTCTTGCAGTGGAATTTTATAAATGCAGCTTGAACTAAATCTGAACCTGAAAATTTATTCAGATTTTGCTATCAAATACACCAGGTAGACTACTCTGCCTTTTTAGGAGCTGATGCTGAGTTTTCCAATGCAACATTTTCCAGGCAAACCCTTGGATTTGTCAAGTCCTTACCAGCCTTTGAAATTTCAAAGATTCACTCTCACTAGACAGTTCCTGCCTAGCATGTTCTGAAACATCTCTTTACATTTTCTAAAATTCTACTAAATGAGCATTCTTCCTCCTTTCTACATGCAAATTTGTATCCCTGATGCTCGTCTCATCTTGTAATACATGAAGATTTCTCTTTAAAAAATACCCTAAACCACCTTGTAACATCTGCGTTGTCACACTGATTCCTGGGCAACGATCAGATTCTTGTGGCTGAATGAAACCCTTGGCATTTAGCCTTTTTCTTCTTCCCTCTGAGAAACTAGGTTATCATTGCTCCATAAAGCAATGCCTGGATGGTATTACCAGCTAATTAATGTCTATTTAATGGAAAGGGCTGCAGCCATCTTCCAGCACCTACAGGCGTTTTTTTCTTCCTCTCCCTGACAAGACCAGATGGCATCCTGGCCAACCTTCGCCCACCCTTCGCAAGCCATGCACTTGGTTCAGAAAATGCAGCCAGCAGCTTGGGAAACACATTACCATCACAGCTGGACAGATGCTAGAAAAGTGCTGGTTACTGCCCCGAGTAGTGGGAAAATTAATGCCTTCAGTTAAAAGATGTAGATTATACCTCTACCAAGATATAGTCACCTTTTCACCTCTGTATGCTGTTGGGGTTTTTATTTTTATCAGATTTTGCAGCTCTCATCATATAGCAGGGTGACAAACAACTAAGAAGAGAAATATATGGCCAACAACAAACACACAGCAGGCTGTGAGGTCTTCTGCATCTCACTGCACCATTTAATCATAGGATGTGATTCCTCATGTACAAAGGAAGGGTCCAATTATCTGTATCAGTGCAATCAGACCAGAATATTTATCTTTTTTCAAGATCAAGCACCTCTAGTCCTAGTAAATTTTCTTCCCAGTGTGGGGTTTTTTAATACAGTGTTCACACTAATTGATGTTCCTATTAAACTACAATCTGCCCCAGCTCCTGGTTACTGCATCAAGACACTGTTTCATGTCCTGTCCAATCCATCACAGATCAAAGAGCCATCAAATAAGGAACAAAACATGAAGTACTATTAATCAACTACTACCTGAAAATAACATGAAGTTCAGTTAATTGAAAATAAAAGCATAATTTTTCTCTCAGAAAGACCCCTACCTCAAAACCATTATAATCACACTACACTTTAACCAAACAAGCTTGTGATCAAAAGCAACACCTAACATTATAATTATTTTTAGATCACGTATTCTCTGCTTTCATTTATTAAAATAAGGGATCGTTCAACTTTGATTTTTTAGCTACATTCCTCACTTGACAGAAATAATTATTTCATCTTAAAGAAGTTTTATATGTATGTGTGTGTGTGTATATATATATATATGCATATACATACATCTATATGTGTGTGTATAGTGATGACAGATACACTCTAAGCATCCTGAAGCTATATTAGGACCAGCTGTGGTCATACCCTGTTTAGGAGAAAAATGACCACTGAGAAAGCATTCTTAGTGAGTCAACTATGACACTTTCACATCAAGTCCTCTGTCATTTGCCCTAGGCTATAGGATAATGCATTTTGGGCTGTACAATATTTCTGACTAGATAAAAAACATTGGATGCTGATGACTCTTAGAAGATCCATGACAGCTCTGTGTACAGGAGGAATTGACTCCTCTGTTCTCTGCCATATTCCTGTTTAGGAATTTTGCTGAAATCCTTTTCTCAAGTTTTAATTGAAAAATAATTTCTGAAGGGACAAATCTCTGCAAAGAACCTCTGAGCATCTGCAGCTGCCAAAATATAATAGCACTTTCTAAAGTACTAATTTTTTTCTTTAAAGTGCCATGTTAGAGGGATTTTTTAGATTACTAAGTCAAACATCCAGAAGCTTGGAAATTTGGGATCTCACATTATACTGCAACCCTGTTGCACTCAAATGTTATGCCAACTTTTAGTCATATTGCAAAGTTCTATTTTCTTCTACTGGACTCTTGCCTCACTGTTTAAGTTGAAACCTGCTTGATATCCCCCCGTATATGCACTGCACAGCCTCAAGATTTATTTCTTCCACACTGCCAAAACTGTGCACAGAATGCAAAATTATTCATGTGCTGCTAAGCATCTCTGACAGTCTCCCCATAGTACCCAGGTTTCTCAGGAGCATGAAATTTACCCTCACTGTGCTCCTTTAAGGTGAGGTTGCAATATTATCTGTATTCTGCAGCTGGGAAAGCAGGCACAAACTTTCCATTCATTTTAGTAATACAACCTGAGGCAACAGAAATCCTATTTCTC
The DNA here is from genome assembly GCA_013398275.1 of Promerops cafer. Taxonomy (NCBI): domain Eukaryota; kingdom Metazoa; phylum Chordata; class Aves; order Passeriformes; family Nectariniidae; genus Promerops; species Promerops cafer. Next base: position 286,089 of record VZSE01008989.1, read on the forward strand.
AGTTTCCAGCCCTCCACACTCTTTCAAAATCTTGTAGTGGCCTCCCAGTAACCAAACTTACTTCACAGTGGACATGCACAGAATGAGGAGCCCATGGTTAACCAGCCACTTGCCAAAAGTTTGTTGTAGATCTTCACCATTCAGAAATTCTGTCACACATGCTGAAAACAGAAACCAGTCCCACAGAGCATCATTCAACTGTCTTAAATTTAATAATACCTTGCTGCAAAAACTGCGGTCTCCTGACTCATTTACCATACACCTTCCACCTTGGTAGCAAGTGAGGCAGTGTCTAAACATATTTCAGAGCTTGCCCACCTGTGTAGTAACCTGCATAAACCCAGAATTCTGTATTTTGGAGAGAAACAGCCACAGAAACCCCCATGCCCCTAGCCTGTCTCACTCATGTCTTACCTATCTGTACCCCAGATAGGTTACCTATCTCCTCAGTTTTACTCTTCCCATTCTGACTCCCCAGTCACCTGGTTATCCTCTGTGCCCTGAACAGCTCCCATCCTTTAACCCTTTAAGCCCCAAGTTCCTGCACAGAGGCCAGCCCTGACTCCTCTGTGAGCATGTACAGATGGAAACTTTTGAAAGCAAAGCTCTTGAATCTGAGGTGTCTCCAAAGTGCACAAACAGCCTCATCAGCAGGACAAATTCAGGGGTAATTTTCAAGACAGCAAAAGGCATCTCCCTGGTATTATGATGACATTTTACTAAATGTCAGGCTTCCAAAATTTCATTCCAATGAGGTTCATTCCACTACCAGCACTAACATATCTCAGGAAAGAATCACTGGATTTATTTATTTGAAAGAAGGTCATTTAAAGGAGCACATTTCCCACAGATTTTGTCTTCAGAATGAGCTGGCTTTTTTGTTAAAGTTTTTACTAAAAAAAGAAGAATCAGTTATAGGCTGAGTCTTAGTGTGAAAAATTTCAGCCAAAACAATTAAAGTTTAGAGAAACTGTAAAGAAAACAATTCCTCACAGTAGGCAGTGACAGGGCCACTTTACTCTGAGCAATGCTACTAGCTTACTTTGTACTTAATAAATCTACCAAATGTAGATTTATTGTTACAGTTGTTACATATGTTACAGCTAAGCAAACATTTCCAGTCATGCTGATGTAAACAAAATCATTCTTCCTATCAATAAGAAATTAGTCCATATGTTCTCACCATCTCTTCACACTGCCTAAAATTGTCTAAGCATCATTTTTCTCACAGCTTTGCCAGCTTCAGATTTTGGGCCCTGCCATTCCAGCCTATGGAAAAATGAACCTGAATTTACCACTCTTCACTTTGCAAAGAATATCAAGAACTGATCCAGAATCTGTCAGGGAGAAAACCAGGCAATTTTCTCTCGGCAGTGCTACTTTGATCACCCTTTCTTGCCATGACATCTCCTCCTGACAGCAGTTTCCAGTTAGCTGGAAAGTTTCCAGTTGGTAGCCTCATGGCTAGACAGCATGCCATCCACACTGTCCTGGAGCCGTAGGCTCTGCCTGCCCTGTACCTTGCAGTCCTCTCCCACACATCCTGACAGAAAAAGAAGTCTGAAAAAAAGGCCACATTGTCACTATTCCTAATTTTTCTATACTAAGTTTTGAAACCTGACCATAGGGTTGCTGATAGGGTAGAACTACAAACACAATTATACATTATATACTTGGGGGATGGGGGGAATGCAACCCCAAAACACAAATAAATTTCAAAGCCAGCAATAGAGGTCCGACAGACGTTTCCCGTCTAATCTTTGGTAGTCATCCACTGATGGTTTTGAAAATCTAAAGTGAAATAACCAAAAAGTTGAGAACAATTTCTAACAGAGGTAAGCAGAATAAGAGATATTTTTAAATCAATCTGAACATAGTAGATAATACTATGGGGGTAAAAAATTCTTTTATGGGGAAATTATCAAAAAGAAAACCACTGTACAGCCATCCAACATGGTTCAAGATTATATGAAAATCATTCCCTACATTTTTGACAGCAAGCAGCAGTTCTAGAGGTTTCTGCTTTATCACATTGCATCAGAGCTGCCTTGAGGGTGAATGCTTTGACCTTTCACCACACCAGTTGCCAAGAAGATCTTCTTAGCTGGAGCTTCAGATACTCAAAATAAGGTATTTTCTTTGAAAAACTTGGATTTAGGTTTGTTAAGAGGGAAGGGTGCCACAGAGAATGAAACAAAGGCAAGAACATAAAATAATGAGCAAAGAGGAAGAAAAGAAGGGAGAAGCAAAAGAGAAATAGCAAAAAGTATTTGTAATTTCAGCATGTGGGCACAATTCATTGAGCTTAGAGGAGACATTAGGAGTTGTCTGTGGTGACAGGGACAGTGCATCATCAAGCAGAGAAATGCAGAGGGCTCTTACTGCAGCGCATGTGTCTGGCTGGCGTCCTTTTGTTTGTCAGGTACCTCGTAGTGGGGAGAAATCTTTCCAAGGCCGCTGTCGCTCAGCATCCTCTTCCGAACCGCAGGGTTCCACCGATCCGAAATTCTAAGGAGAGAAGGAGGAAGAGAAAGGCATTCACGCCCCTTGTGTGCTCCACTTCCAAGCTGTCTTATGCTCATTGGCTGCCAGCATTTTTCAGCCCATAGCAAGTTAAAATAGATTAATTCACTATGAGTACTGTTCCTAAGGAGGAATAGAAGCATTTCTGGTCTGTCAAGAGGATGATAAGGAACAGAGACACTTTGTGATCATTCTTGGACACAAAGGGCTTCATGGCCTTACACAGTGGAATCAGAACTCTGACCATGCAGAGAAGTTTGTAACTCAATCGTTAGAGATTTATGGCAGGATTTAGGGTCAGGTGGTGTGAGGTGGTTAACAGGTGCTGAAGTCCATTAGTCCTTCTGTGTGTTCCAGGAAGCCTAATGGAGATGTTACACCAATGTCCTCCTGCCCATTTTCACGGCTGGATTTGTTCCCACCTAATACCCGCCCTCCCACATCTCCTAATCCTTCAGAAAATGGGACCAGGAAGAGGTGCCCATCTCAAATACAACTGCTGAAAACCAGATCCCAGCAGCACTCACCCAGTTGCCTGCTCCACTACCAGATCAGGCATTCCTGGTGGCGTCCCCACCTGCTGAGACATTACCATCTCTGGGTCCAGAATAAAAATCTCGTCCTGCGAAATTTCTGTCACAAAGTGCAAATGTTCCTGTTGGGGTGACACAAGCAACAAATAATGAACCTGCAGCATCACTGGTCTCTCAGAGTACCCAGGTGCCCTAGAATGAGTTGAGTGTATGTCAGGTTCTCTGAAGACTATTCAAGGGACTCTGTGTATTTAAGTGTGTACTCCTACACACACACACATTAAAATCAATGTCACAGAAGTCACCAATAATATGTCATTGATTTCAAGCCAAACAAGATTCCCCATGAACAAGCTGCACAGTCACAGCAACACTTTAAAGGCTGTTACTCAATGACTATGCCATTCTGATGAAACCTGGAGGTCTACCCATAAAGCTGAGGTTTGCATTTTGAAATGAGGACCAACACTTGAGGTCTCTTCTTTGATGATGGTTGTCAGAATTTTTCATTGTTTGGGGGTACTCTTCCAGATCTCCACCACTTGTATATTCTGTTTTCACATATCCATTACCAAATCTCTCTTTCTCAATTCTTTCTTTTGTTATTGACACTGAAGGCTTATTGTCTTTCAAAAAAAAAAAAAAAAAAAACACTGAGTGTTTTCCCTACATGCCTGTCTATGTAGGGAAATGGGCAGGAAATTTGCCCCTGTTTGTGTGCTGGGACCAATACACAGTATTAATTTTTTTCCCCACAGAATCTCAGGATGGAGTAGGCATTAAAAATGACCATCAGTACACTGTCAACTATTAGAGAAATGCAGAATAAGCCAAACAGAGTCAAATTGCCCAGTTTCATCTGTAGCAGCATCTTCTTCACCCCCGCCTTCGCAATGTTAGATTACAACATCAAACCATTTATTTGACTGTTTGCAAAGAAGTCCCACGGTGTCTACATGCAGACACTGAACATGGGAACTCTGAACTAAAGTCACAGCTCCTTCTGCTTGAGTTAAAGCACCAGCTGCTTTTGCTAAGAAACGGTGACATGTTCCTGTGATTCAGAAACAGCTTACACAGTTCTCAGGGGGACCAGATACAAACAACCACAGTGTGAAATCAACAATTTGAACATAATGTTAAGCCACTAATTGGCCTGTTCTGTCTACAAATCAAAAACACAAAAGCCCTGTAAAATGTTCAGTGTCTTTTAGAAAATATATTCAGATTGTCAGATCTATGCCACAGGTTTGAATCCAGCTGAGATTTACATTGTTTTGGGGTTCCTTGTGAATATTTTATGCATCTCTGTTCATAATTCTCAAATTGTAACAACATCTTAATTTCCATAGCTATTTCATGGCACGCACACACACACACACACACAGAATCAAGACTCCTGGTGCCTAAAAACATCAGTGAAAAGATAAAAACAAATACATTGGTGCCACACAGATGCCCCTAGTAAGACTTGATAAGGAAAACAATTGCAGAAAATTCTGATCTGCATCAGGTTGATAGTAAACAGAATGGCAGATGGTCAGCAGATACAAGACTTCAATGAAACAATGTGAATTAGACCAACTGAAAAACAGCTCAGAATTTTTTTCTCTACTTCTTGGGAGATATCAGAAGTAATGTTTTGCAATACACAGGAAGAATGGCGGATAATTCATTTTAAGCTGCATTTGACGTAGCTTTAAAAAAAATATTCTGTAGAAACAAAAAACGAATAAGGATTTACCTGAGATCTGTCAATGCGGTAAAAACGATCAGCAGAAGTTGCTGCAAGACAGAGAAACAACAGCAGAAAATATTTTGAGCAGGACTGCATGGACAAGATGGGCTGCACTAACACCACTGGCTCATAAAACAGCCCCTGTGTCAGGGGAGTCACAGTGGCTCCACAAGAAGTTAATTCCTTATGTCCATATGAGTGGTGTGTCTCGGGTCAGTAGAGTGACCCAGACAGTAGGATCCAGCATGCCCTTGGCAAGTTCCCTGCTCACACCAGCCTTGGTGGAGCAGTGAACATGCTGGAGGAAAGGGACACCAGCCAGGGGGACCTTGACACACTTGAGAGGTGGGCCAGTGCCAACCTCATGGAGTTCAACGAAGTGCAAGGTCCCACACAGGAGCCATGGCAGCCCCAGCACACCTACAGGCTGGGTGGAGAAGTGATTGAGGGCCCTACAGAGGACTTGGGGGTGATGGCTGGTGAAAAACTCAGCGTGAGCCAGATGGGTGCGCTTTTAGCCCAGAAAGCCAACCATGGCCTGGGCTTCAGTAAAAAGGAGAGTGGCCAGCAGGTCAAGGGAAGGATTCCCTGCCTCTACACTGCTCTTGTGAGACCCCGCCTGGAGCGCTGTGTACAGTTCTGCTGCTCCAACACAAGAAGGACCCAGAACTGTCGGAGCAAGTCCAGAGGAGGACCGTGAATTTGGTGTGGGAACTGGAGCACCTCCCTTACAAAGACAGACTGAGAAAGTTGGGGCTGTTCAGCCTGGAGAACAGAAGGTGGCATGGAGACCTCAAAGCAACCTTCTAGCATCTGAAGAGGCCTACAGGGAGGCTGAAAACAGACTCTTCATCATGAGCTCCAGTGACAGGACAAGGAGTACAAGGGGTACAAACAGAAAAACGGGGACATTTAGGCTGGATATAAGGAGGGAATTTCTGTGAGAGTGGTGAGATGGTTGAACAGGTTGCCCAGGGAACTTGTGAGTGCCCCAACCCTGGCAGTGTTCAAGGTCAGGCTGGGTAAGGCCTTGAGCATCCTGGTCTAGCAGAAAGTGTCCCTGCCCATGGCGGGGTGGGGTTGGGCCTAGATGATCTTTAAGGTCCTTTCCAACCCTTAACGTTCTATGATTCTGTGATATTCCTATCCCATTAAATGCTGAATTTAAAAATAAGGCTTAATGAAACAGTAGTCACTGAAAATATTAACTTGAAATAAATATTTCTAAAATGTATAAAATGGATTTCAGTCTTATAAGAAGAATTGATTACATTCAAATATGTGACAGAAAAAGCTGCTTTGTTCTGATGAGAGTATAACAAGTATATACTGAATTTGATGGGTCTAAGGGGATTAATTCAAATTCTGAGTCTAAAGAACAATAATATGCTTGGGCGCTCTTTATAAATCAAATGCTCGGCCACAGATATTGATTCTGAACTAGCAATATGTTCAAGGAAAATTTATGCTACTCATGAAAAACACATGAAAATAGGAGGATTCACTAAATAAAACACATATTATGAATCATGTCAAATCATTTATATTACTAACCCCAAAAGTATTTATCATCTACAATGTGCTTCACCAGATGCAATATTTTTGTATCTACTTTGCATTTATTTGGGTGAGTGAAATCAGGTTCATTCACTCTGCAGTTTTGACATAAGAGCACAGTGATGTAGTATTGTAGGTTTTGGCACTTTGCAGGAATATCAAATACTAAAGACAAAAACTGAACACATCTACTCATCCAGCTTTCTCCAAAAACCAAACAAATTCTCACTAAGGCTTTTATCAGTGTCCCTCATGAGAGACAAGGAAGGGTGATTAGAAATTGCCAGGGAGAATTTGGTTTTGTTTTGAGCATTAAAAATTTAAGTCTCCCCATGCTGAAGCTTTTGTAAAAGCAGATGCCATCCATTTCAGCTGCTAATTCCTGTGCTCTGGAGCCTGATGTAAAGCCCAGATAAGTCATCTGCTTTGACAAAGTCTGGGTCAAATACAAGTGCAGCTCTCCAGTGCAGAGTTACAAGGAAATGGAGGTACTTTTCTATCACCTAAACACTGTAGTGCCTAAAGACTATAGCACCTGCAGAGAAACCAGAGTGAAGAACTCAGCCTTACCAGCAGCAGTGAATTACCACAGCTGGCTGCACTCTGAGCTCAGGCAGTTCATGCAATGAAGCAGGGACACTGATAAACCAAGCTTCTAACCTGCCTCAGGGGAACACCTCTCTGTGGGATGAAAAAGCTACAGCAAATATTTTGATTCTTAGATGAAGGGCCTGTTTCATTTTTTAGAGGGGAAAGGGGGGCACTCAGCCCGTTTTTTACCTGCTCAGTGTAACAAGAAGGAACAGTACCCCTCTCTAGTAATACACTCAGAACTATCCTCCAGAAGCACACCAGAAGCAGGCAGCATGCTACACAGGAGAAGGGAGATGCACTTACCATCTAGGAAGCACCATCTAGGAGAGAGCCTCTGAACAGAAAGTACTCTGGGGAAAGAGCTTTCCTGGTCCTGGGTAAGGCATGAAAATTACATTATTAAAAAACCCAACATACTGTTTCTTCTCTAAAAAGGACTATTTTCTAGACTTTGACTTTTTCATTTTGCTTTACTGACATTGCACAATGTGCAAAATCTATATAACCCAGGAATCAAATGAAATTACTGGGGAGGAATTAAGATCTTCTTCCTGACCTGTACTTATCAAAGCCTCAAACAGGCTACCCCATGTGTGTTTTGCTCTTACTGGAGAGGCAAAAGGGATCAAAAGGGATCTCAGAAAGCAGAGGATGATCATGGCTCTGCTCCATGCTGCCAGTGAATGGTCAGCCAACTTCCTAAATCTACTACATATAACATTTAAACACAAATATATTTACACAGGGCAAAACAGAGTAGCATGGATCTTTGGCACACACACTTTGTATAGAGACAGATTCTATTCTTGTTCACATCTTAAGTAGTACAATCAGAATATCTGTAAAGGTGGTAAATTCAGGTACATGTTGGCTCAAGATTAAACTTTACTCCACTTTCAGACAACAGACCACAGAGTAGTATACCAAGTCACGTGGCAGGAAAAGAAAAAGTAAAAGCAACAGGGAGGATTTTACTTGTTCCCATAAACCTTATTCTCATATACAGCTTATGGTATCCAGCCTCTGTGCATCACAGAGATGGAGACAATGACAGCAAAACATACCATAAAGTGAACTGTAACTGTACATGGGGAGCAAATACCACATCTCAGGGATTTCATAGAATCAGATTTAAAATACAACTTTGTCTAATACGGGTGAACAGACTTGTGGAATTTTTAGGTTTGCTTGCATTGCCACTGGAGTGTTTGTTGGAAAGTCAAGGATCTCTGAAATCCACTTGCTGGGGTCTAGGCTTGCTGACATTGTTTTATCTACATGCACAAAGCTTTATGTATCTTAATATTTTGTCCACTCTGTGTGGAATAGAGGAGATTGCAACTCAAAGGACAAAAGGAAGAAAACATCCAATGGTTTGTACTAAAATGCAGTTTATAAAAGGAGGAGACATGAGTAAAATTCATAGAGTACAAAATGCTGAGAAAATGAACGTAGGAATACTGCTGGTAAATATCAACTAAAGCCACAAATTGAGCATTGGGACATACTCCCTCCAAGACTTCATTAGAGTTCAACTACAGAACTAGCTTGCAAAGTCTCAGGCCCATGAGAATGATATTTTGTGAGCATTAAAATCATTAGAGAAACAAAACAGAATGAGAAAACACTTCAGCATATTTTTTCTCATTTGCACCTGGGTTTGCTAATATTTCTGCTGACTGCCTATGTTTTGTACTGCAGAGGAATGATACAAGAGAACTGCATTTATGAGACTTAAAAGTACCCATGACACTTTATTAGTGAGGTATGAAGACAGTTCCATCAGCTCAAGCACCCTATTCATGCCCTTTATCCCCCTCTTTTTCCCATTTCTGTAATATGTAGAGGGATACCAACAAATATGAAACAAACCTCAAATTAACCTAATGAGACAATTTGCAGAAATGACTCACTGAGAAAAAAAAAAAAAAAGGAATCCTAGACAAACAAGTACCAAAGACAAAACACAGAGAGGGTGCATTTAAAATGTAGCATCATGAAAAATGAATGGTATGTTAGGGATTTCACACTGCTGTGCACTAGAGAAGATGGGTAGGCAACTAATTTATAGACTGCTGTAACTGCAGAGGTTAGAGCCAAGTATGGAGCTGATTTCTGACATTTCATACTCTCTTGAACATCTCCCCATATACACAGATTTAGTTCTTCATTTTACCTTAGGCAGTTTCCTACACATGGAGCAGTCAGCAGCCAAGTGGGAGGTTAATTTATAATGAGTGGAACAGAATAATACATGCTGGTTTATTAGTCAACTTTCTAGACAGTAACACTGTTCTAAAACTCAGTTCCAGGGCAATGATTGATGGAAATGTCAAGAATATGAAGTTAGCATTGGATAGGGAAACAAAGAAACAAACCATGAACTGACATAAAGAAGGCAAGTCCAGAAAAACATGCCAAATTGCATTTTCTTACAGAGTCCGCAATCAGTACATCTACAAGTATTCTCATGAAACTGGAATTCTGTATCGCCCAAGTAATCACTAACCCCAAAGAAATTATCTACAATTTCACCACAATTGGTTCCTGTAGGTTGGGTCTCTGTATGCTTTCTCAGTGAACCCATTCCTGCTGATCCAACAAGACTTGCATTGTCATTTCTAGGAAAATGCTATCAGCGCCATGCAAACTTGCCCTGTGATCCTATGTCAACTGACCACGGTTTGTGCCAAGTCTCCATGCTAATATCAGATCATTTCAGGAGTCAGTAGAGTTAGGCTCACTTAGATTACTTCAAATTTAAGCACTCTACAATGAATTATTTTACTGAGAGAAACAGGCGTTCTTGACTGATAATTCCAACTGAAAAGACAAGTTCTGTATTGCATAAATTGTAGAATAAAGTTGTAAAACACAAGGAGACCAATTTTAAGAATGATCCACTTAAACTAAAACCTATTTATCTCATGCAGAAAACACACATGTGCTTAGGATGGACTAAAAAATTACCCTGAAGATTATGTAAAGGTAGATGACTATCCTGTACAGAATTATTAAAGGGTTGGGCCTGCTAAAACACCTTTTTTTTTCCTCAGTGATAGACTTTATTACAACGGTTATGCAACACAACATGTCACCTTTCAGTTTCTCAGATAGAGAAACAATTTTTCTTTTGTCATTTATCCTACAGGACACATTTTCTCATTTAAATCAATATGGAAAATACTGCTATTGCAATATCACTCGCATCATCAAGCTCTTCTAATTTTGAAGGTGGTTCCATAAAACTTGTCCAAGGGAAAGCCGAACTAGCTTCCGATATTTAAGGGTAAATAAGATAATCAGATAATTAGAAATTCATCTAACATATGGGTCTTTCACCCAAGAACATATGGGTTCAAAGGCAAAGAGTCATTCCCATTTTTAAGCCTCTTTCTGTTCTGATACTAAAAGGAAAGCTTATCTTACCTGGTAATGAACTCTTTGTGTAGTGGATGTTACTGACTGTAGGTCCTAGCAGGAGAAGGAAAGACATGGCAGCAATGAAAAAGATTAAAGCAAAAACAAGGGCTGTTTGTAGTCCTACTATCTGAGGTGGTTGGGCAAACACAAATCATTTTGCAAATATTTTTCACTGGTTTTAAGCATATGAAACAAACTCCACAGAAGAGTCAAGGAAAGCTCATTCAAAGTTTAGATTTGTATGCATTTGGCCCAAAAAAACAGTTTGAAAAAAAGAAGAGATTACACTAATGTATCTTTATCATGTTAAAAAACCTTTTTATTGTTCCAAGAGAACAACCTAAATTTACAATATCAGCAACAAAACTAATGAAAATATGTCAAAAATCTTTAAGACACTTTTGCAAATATTTGAGTGATTAATGCACTGAAGAAAACCACTGACAGTTCTCTCTATTTTGAGACAACCTCACTCCAAGAAGGTCATATCAGAATGATCCTGACATTTAACAGGGTTCAGGCATCTAATTTATTTTAATAGAGATTTTGTCAAATAGTTATAGTACATGACATAGTCTACTAAAGAGCCTGGCCTGCAGACCATTGCCCTCCAGCAGCAGGCAAGCTGGCAGAGCCCAGTAAACCTTGGCATCTCTACTCCCAGCAAATGGGACTGAGCCAAATCAAGCACACACACACAAAAATTAGTACAAACCCTGCAAAAGGTTGGAGAGACACGCTCCTCCACAACCACTATAGGTAATTCAACCAAAATATCTAGCTGTGCTTCCTTCAGGGGTTGCACCTAAAACTGCCTGCACTCAGTGTGAGATCACATTTCTAATCTGATGAGATCATCATCATTATTATTTCACTGTAATTTTCTGTACTGGATACTCCAAATATGCACCATCTTACAATATGGTTTTATGTCTGATAATAATTTAGGTCTGAATGTCCAGAAATGCATTTGATGAAGGGAATTCTGGCTGAAATGCAACGAAGTGAAAGTCTGAATTGAGATATGAAGTTTAATATTCAGACTGCAAGTGCAGGGTTCCAAAATCTATGTCAATGGCTCCCAAAGAGTTCAATGGAAGGGATGAGCTTCATAGTTCCTACGTAAACTAGACCAACAACTTATAAATTCTTATAAATATTCATATATAAACTGTTTTTAAATGCAATATCATCAGACTTGTTAATGTCCTTGAAAGCTATCACTAAGAGATTGAAAAAAATCAGAGACAATACATTAATGAAAATCCATTAGCTTTATCACTAAAGGGGTTCACACTTAAAATGATTTGGGTAATGAGGCATTTGGAGTCTGCATTTCCCAGGGTGTACTGTAGAATGAACTCTCATGAGGCAAGGTGTTTGAGAATAAGAGCAAAACTATTGTTAGCTGCATTAAGACCCATTTCTGTGTCTTTGAAAATAACTAGCTGATATTTGCTGTGTTTAGTGGTGTCTCAGTTTCCTCCATTACTAGAGAATGACATTTGCATAATTAGACCCACTCAAATACCACAATGTTTATCCTTGCATAACACACTTTCTTATCCATAATTTATGTAATTTCAGCAAGGTATATGGAAAGTCCTAGTATTCCATTATAAATCAAGGAGAAGTAAACATACCCATTCACTTTAATTCTGTTATCATTTAAAAAGAATCAGTATGATTTTTAATTTCCTGTTTAGGGAATATTTTTCAGTACTTTTATTATCATATCTTAATTCTAGAGTTTTTGTTTCAATGGTAGGCAAATTGCAATACTCTTGAGACATGGTTGTTGCAATTATTAGACCCCTGCACTCAGAACTGAAAGAAGCACAAAATTGGTTTGTGAATGATTCCTGAATTCACAAAAGCCTCACCTCTTGTAGACGGTCAATGTACATACGACAAGTCTCCAGGTCACAATCTCCTCGTACAACTATGATTCCCAGGGGAATGGCTGAGAAAATCAAAAACAGAGAAAAACCTCTTTAACTGAAGTCTCTTGAACTGTAACAGACTTGCAGTGCTTTCCAACTTTGGTTTTTTTTAATATCCTCATGAAAGCTTTCTGCTCTCTAAACCTTAACAGTTATGTAAAAGCAAGAGCATATTATTCATCATTAGTTTCACCCATTTATAATTATCAAATATCTCATTCTCAACCATCTTTCATGGTTTCATGAAAGAAGATAAAACATGTTCAGTTAAATTGAGTACTTCATTTTCAGATCTGAATATCAAATATTATCTGTAAGACAAAGGAACATACCCCAGAACAAGAGTTATGGGGGGCACCCTTATATCTTGAAATAAGAGTGATATTTCATTCTCAGAACTCAAAGTCTACAGATTTAAAGCAGTGGAAGTCACAGCCTGATTTCAGGGAAAACTATCCGTTGCCAGGTTATTTTGTTGTAAGGCTGCTTTTAAATCAAAACAGACATTATTCCATCTACACACAGAATCAACACATTTCCATATTTAGTCAGACAGGAAAAAAAAAAAAAATAACTTGTGAAAATACAGCAAAACCATTCAGGTTAGGGCAAAATTTTTAATAACAGGAAACTGAAGTTTCCACATTCATTCTGTTCTTGCCACCAAAAAGAGCACAAAACAAAATCACCAAAAAAAAAAAAAAGAAAAACACCGAATACAATAAAAGAGAAAAAAAAGTGAGTCAACAAGAAAGGTACCAAGAGAGCTACCTACTAAGATCTCATTAAATAAAAAGAAAACAAATGAAAACTCTTGAGTACCTGATTTTGTGAAAGTGAATAACTGAATTAAGTTCTTTTTTTCTCCCTGAAGGGTCTTTAATCAAATAATGGCCAAAAAATTAATGGGAGCAGTGGGGAAGATATTTAAATCCTCACATTAAATATTCCAGAAGCAGAACAGAATATCAACTCATAAACAATTTTGATAACTGGATAATGAGCAGCAACATAAACGCACCAAGGTTTCTGAGATAAACAGAAAACATAACTGTGCTGCAACCCTTCCTGCTGTTGCAAAGAAGTTGATTAAGTGGGAGAGATATTTAAATACTTAAAATTTCCTCATTCTGCTAAGAGAACAAGACAGTGCTAAAAGATATTGGGGAAGAGAGATCCTATTTTTCTGGTCCACCGAGGCTTGAAGCTCAAAGAGGAGCTCAGTGGTTTCCAGGGAGAAGAGCTGGGGAGCATTTACTGCAGTCAAGGTCGCTGGGGACCACCTGTGGCCCACTCAGAGGCCAGCACAGGGCTCAACAAGGCTGCCAGAATTGTGTTTGGAAAGCAAATTGAACAGCAGAAGAGCTACAGACCCAGGAAAACAGGAGGTAGGGAAAAAAATGCTGGAGTGAGAACAAGAACATAAGGAAGGAATAGGCAGGAAGGAAGAGGTCACACATCTCCTGAAACAACACTGACATCCAACAGTGATGACAATCCCCCTGCACCTTTTCAGAAGGGCCAGGTGGAAACAGTGCTCATGGAGGCCTCCCAGATTCTTTCACTGCAGAACAGAGACTGAGAGACAAGGGAGTGGAAGGATGGTCAGAAACAGGGCTTGCTTCAAACACCCCAGAGCTCTGGGTTACAGACTGATTCTCTTTGCTTAGTGTTTACTATTGCTTAACCTGCTTTGGCAGGAGCCCCTTAAGCTCTTTGCAGAGAGTTCTTAATGGCTATCTAGATTCAATTGAGCAGATCCCTTTGCAGCCCTTACCAAAAGAAGTGTTTGTTAAATTCATTTCTAGCACTAAAAACTGAATTGTAGCAGACATGGCTACACCTCCAACAGCTACAGAGCACTTAGGGAGTTACAGCAGTGGCTCCCAGACTGTCACCACAGATTTTTTCTCTCTTCTATACACTTAATGGGAACTAAAGCTTTGACCTGACAAAACAACACATAACAGAATTAGAATCCTTAACTATCACCATTCCTGACAGACCAAAAGAGAAGGACCTTAAAACACTTGTAATTCTAAAGAAATCCAGCAAAATATCTAAAAAGAAAAAACTAGCATGCAATAGATATCCTAGTGGTGATACTTTGTGAGTCTCATCTAATGATTGAAGAAGTGGTGATTCGCAGCTTTAATTAAATTATGTCATACTGGTTCTTAGGGGTCAAAGAACAGTTCTGAAACTCTGGGCTGTGTGACTTTGTCCTTGAAAAGAAAAGTGCTGCCTTAACTGTTTGGAAATCGTGAACTAGCATGATCTATGGCTTTTCGTGTCAACAGCTACCTAAGGGGTAATTGTGTGAGGTGAGTCTCAAGTGGTTCAATTCCATATGGTTCATGGCCTTTGAAAAACCTTTAAAGTCATTATTGGATAACACTACAGTAAATGCTGAAATGTTCCTTTCCCATTTTTGTTGTTGCTGTTGCTTGTTGCTTGGTTGGTTCCTTTTGCAAGATCCATTTGGCTTTCAGCAAGGAAAATGTTCGCAGTCCTCATTTTTATCATAAACCACAATAATCTATCAAAATGCACCACACAGTCAAGACTTGCAAAGTGCTTCACAACAGTTGCTGTTCTAAAACAAAAACAAATGCTTAGTGATTGATAATGGGATAGAAATTCTGGGGTTGCTGCTCATTCTATAAACAGTGCAATACCATGCAATAGAGGCAAAATGAGTTAATTTATAATAAATCAGTTAAAGGCCAAGTCAAGGTGCATAGCAGACAGTAACATTGTGGATACGTTCATCTAGGACTAAAGGAGCCTCTGCATTTGCTGTGTGGATGAGGATGTGGACAGTACAGAACTGTGCTGTGGGGCACAGGGATTACTGGACATGCCAGGAGAGAGGCACTTACATTAAGAGCACGGGCACTACAAATCCACTTTCCATGTACCCACACACTGCCCACTCCGTGAATATATGGATAAACCCACACATGTGAATATGCCAAAAATAAGGCATAGTCTCAGATCATGAGCCAAGCCACAGCATTCAAGTGCCAGAAATTTTTCTCCTGAGGCACCTGCTCTTCTGGCCACTTGCATCCATCTCCCAGTTCCTTCGTGCTCCCTGAATGATGAAAAAGGATTTTGTCCAGCAGCTGTGATGAGCAGCAGCGCAAGAACCCCAGGAAATGAGACAGGCAGACAGTTGCTTCATAATCTGAACCAGTACTGCAGAAAGGTTTTTTTTCCTAGCAACACTAACCAAAACCAAGGATCAGCAGGAGGAGGGTTGGGCAGTATGGCCAGCCTGGTGTTCTAATTAACTGCGGGATTAGGAGTGATTTCCTAAGTCCTCATGAAATTAGCTATGGAATTTATAAACAACAAACCAGTCTTCCTCCTATTAAGTGCCCATTATGCTGAATACCTAGAGCTAGTGAACTCTTTAATAGTATTGAGGACACAAATGAAGGAAGCCCAAATATACTTATATATATTATAAAATTCAATTAACTTACCTGTTTATTGTTATGAAAGAATTCAATTTGTGATCTTAATACCATGATTAACCCACTCAAATCCCAAACAAAACAGCCTTGAGACAGAACATTACAGTAGATGTGAATGCCAGGAAAACTCATTCTGATTCTGACATACCTCAGGGGACTGGAGAGATTAGACATTGGACTGTAAATGTTTAATGTAACAAATAAAGGATCCTCACTACTGAATATGCCATAGGAAAGCCATTTTCCTGAGGGGCTTCCACTGATATTAAGAATATGAAGGACCAAGCAAATACATGGTAGAGAATTATAAAATATTCAGACATTTATATTAAAGGGTTTGGCTGTCACCAGTATGGTTTTAATAAAACTGAGTTTGTACAAAAGGATTTTCTTACCACACAAACCTAAGCCGTGTGTCTCTTCAGATCCCTTCTGCTTATTACACTGAGAAAACCCAACTCTCCCTAGATTCATTGGTTACTATTTTTTTAGCCCACTTGCAAAATTCTCACATATAAGAAGGTAAAATAGTGGAGGTTATCAGATTAAAGCAGACCATGTTTGAAAAGGCAGTCATCCCCTCCAGTCTCTCAGTGATTTCTCCAGTACCCTGCCAAAAGGGAAGAAGCTGCCCAAGCCAAAGGAAGAGAGAACCTGTGCCAAACACAACACAAAAAGGAACAGATTACAGAAAAAAAATTTGAAGAGCTGGGAATGGAAGATGGCTGGGAATGGACATGGGGACTAAGAGCTGACAGCAGAGATCTGGATAAACAATGAATAAGTATTTAGGGTAAAGAAAAAGAGCAGGAATCTGAGCTGTGAGGTCTGCAGAGACAGACTAAGACAGGCAGGAAGGATGTGTGTGGGATGAGTAACCCAAAGGGGACAACGAGGACTGAAAAAGTAAGAGGCAATCAAATCAGAAAAGCGCTAAGGAAACACGCAAGTAGAATATGGACAGAAGAACCTCACAGAAAAGCCTACAGAAGAAAGACAAACTACAGTGTGATTTCCTGGAAAGTTTAAAAAGGAATTTAATATTCTTGCTTCTCCCCACTTCTCTAACGTAAATATAAATTTGTTCCTATTTGAAATACTGCCTATCTCTTCTAGTTTAAAGAAGATGACAAACTTAACACATGAAAATTTCCCACTAGCTCAAAGGGCAGAGGACTGTACTGAATATGCCCTGTGAGGTGTCAAGACAAGGTAAACTTAGATTAGATATTAGGAAGAAATTCTCTACAATGAGAGTGGCAAGACACTGGAATGGGTTGCCAAGAGAAGTGGTAGATGTCCCACCCCTGGGAGAGTTCAAGGTCAGGGACTCTGAGCAGCTTGCTCTAGTGGAAGAGGTCCCTGCCCATGACAGTGGGTTGGAACTAGGTGATTTTTAAAGATCCCTTCCCACTCAAATAATTCTATGATTCTATAGCTCCATGATATGAAATTTCAATGGCCTGGGTTTACTCCTTCCCCCAACCTCAGGCAATAACTATTTCCAATATTTAACTCACTACTGACTTCTAATCCTCTTGCTTTCACTTTGTTGGGAGTCTTTAAGCAATCTATTCAACCCCTCTCAATTTCAGGTCTCATGAAATCACTGTGATGAAGAAATGCCTAAATTAGTTAATGTGTACACAACACATATTGACAAAACAAAGTTGTTAGAGCAAGGCACTGACTTCTAAGCAGAGTGAAGGTAATTTTGTCTTTTATGGAGGTTCTGCCATGTGCCCAAAGAGATCTCCTGACAAATAAATGTCCTTGGTGCATCCTTTACAGGATGAAAGAGAAGTTTTGTAGCTGCACAGCCTGCCTCATCTAAATCCATCTAGTTCAAAGTTGCTTCCCAATACAAACACATTTCCTTCTTGGCCCATCAGGAAGTCTTCTGCTCCCCGCTGACTTTTATGTTACATATTCAGGATTTAAGTACCAAGTCCTAAGTGTTGACCCTTTCTTATTTAGCTAGTTGTTCAAAATCACATGAACTAGTCTCCAAATTAGCTTCACCTGTGATATCCCTAAGTTTTAAAGAGTCAGAATGGCTTTGATAGATGTAGGATTCTAAGTGCATTTCTGGTATGAGGAAGCTACAGTATCACTGTACATGCACACATCAAAATGCCTCTCAAGCTTGTCCCTCTGTGTACCCCATGTATTTGATAAGAACTCCTAGGATGATCCCAAAACCCTCAGATAACCCATAGATATCAGAGTCACACACATTATAGACATTTAACTACAGATAATCAAAGAGACAAGAATTCAAGGTTAAGATCCCATCATGTTACAGCATCACGCACACACAGAGAGCAAGGAGGCTGCACAGAAAAGGATTGTAAGGTTACAGACAGCCTAATCATTAAACGCAAGGAACTAAATTTTCTCTTAAAATTTGAGTCTAGTGTGCTATTTTATTCTAGAGGACATAAGGAGCAGCTGCCTCTGTAAAAGAAAGTTTAGGAAACCCAGAGCTGATACAGGGCTGAGAGTTATTTCTGATACTGTCATCGCTGCAATTAGGAATGACTCCTCCTTAATCTTAGTGGTACTGAGGAAGCTAAGATTGTTCTCCATGGCTAGGGCACACACAACAAGTTAAGGGCAGTAAGGGCTGACATACCCTAATAAAAAATCCCACAACTGTTCAGTTACTGCTTATGGTGAGTTATTTCTCTGATATATTTTTATGGTGCAAATCTGAGATGGTGTTGCTAGGAAGAACTAAGAAGCACTGAAGAACTCTAGGTCACTAGCTAGCTTATGTTTGGTTTGTTTGTTGTTTTTTTTTCCTTAAACACCATTAGTTTCTGCATATGCCTCCATTGTCAGGAAATTATTAGTTATATTGGAAAAGAGAAAATAGAGTGTCACACAGAAAGATTTTGCTGTCTTAAAAATAACTCAATTGTTCACCCACAGTGCTGCTTTGGATCACATTTTCCTGCTATAACAGGAAGCCAGGGAGCGTGCACACAAGATAAGCAGGCAACAGAGGCAGAATTAAATTCTGTCCACCTAGAACCATCAGTCCAGCTCACTCATTGAGTAAGATAATCTTAGTTATGGTAATTGTAATGTACAACTCTCATATTGGCCAGAGATGGTGAAGCTTGTGACTAAGGTGACAAGTGCTTAGGACATGAATAAGGAGGTGTTAGAAAAGACAACTACATTTGCAGCAAAGAATATTACAGCATAACTAAAATGTCAACATATATCCCTTTCCTAAAATGCTGCATGGAAGCATTCATCCCTCCTCACGGAAGGATCAATAAGCATCCTCTGTACCATCATTAATCATCGCCCACACAATACTGAGATGCTGACAGGAGAAAAGAAGGAGAAAGGGGAAGAAAGGGACAATTCAGAAACAGCATCTAGGTTAAATGCCAGCAGCATTGAAAAGAAAAGTAGAAAACAACAGAAGGAGAATGATCTAAGGACAGTCATGCCCTTCAAAGGACAAAATGACATTCTTTAATTGTTCTGGAGGCTTTCAAAATGAGGTGTCTACCTCCAGCAGAGTGAAGATTAATCTTCATGTAACAGTTTGTATCGTGAGCTCCTCTATGTCGGGAAGTGCAATCAGGTGAAATAGTTGATAGATTCAAATCAGTATTTCAAGTAAACAAGGGGGATTAATGTATTCACTGTGAGTTAAAATGATCCAGATTATTACAGTGAGGTCAGAGTTTTCAAAACTGTATTATGGAGACATGTAACAGGCAAAAACCATAATAGGTTCTTTGCTATTTTTCCTTCAGGGATAACTCCTTATTAACTGGCTTCCTTTTCCTGTTCAGACTACTGTGAGATGCTGCTTTATTCTCAAATTATTTAGGGAGGTCAAAATGCTTTTAATCCTTGTGGATGGAGAATGGATATTAAGTATAGCATTCTGGATTTAGTTGTAGGTATTCTGCCAAAGCCTGAACAAGAATGTAAACTTGGTCTCCTGCAGGCATCTAGTGAGACATCCATACACACAAGAGCTACAGTCCTGCTGAAAGGAACCAGCACCTCTTCAGTAACAGCTCCCCAGTAAAGAGGCATTTAAAGTTATAGAACCAGAGAAGTAGGCTTATGACCACCAGTGTATAGTGCAAGTTGCATGCTCTCTCACAGGATATTCCTACTGTAAAGGCTAAGGTGAAGTATCTTTTCTGGTCTCTTTTAGGATAATGGGGATATTTCCTTTCGCATATTCTTACAGTAAGTAACAACAGTAATGCACAAGCATTACTGGGACAGGTAAAAGAGGACTGGCAAAGAAGAAAAACAACCCAAGGAAAAATATCTGGGGAGAATAGTATAGTCCAGTTTGGTTTATTTCCAAGGTGGACATGTATTTAATGAGATATATGAGATACATCAAATGTACTTCAAAGAGACAAAAGGGTTTTATTACAAATGACCCACTGATGTCCAGAAGCAATAGTTTTAAGTCTTGGTGAACAACCATCTGTTTTTTGAATGATAACCTCTTAAGCACACTCCTACTAAGTGATCAAATCCATATGAAATCTACAACTGAGATGTTAGATCAGCTGCTGGCATTTTCTTATAATGTTATCATTATGAATTTTGGCAGGTGACAAATAGCATAAACACACAATTACCACTGCAGTGACAATAGTGTAAGAAGTTGTATATTCTGTGTTAGAATATGTAGGCTCCTAAGAACAAAATACATGCTAACTACAGACACAGAGAATGTACAGCCATACTAAGGATGGATGAGGACAGTTCTCCTCAGATGGGAAACCCTCAAATGAACCAAGTTGTTTCTGACAGTGTTGGGGAGTTCAGTGTGTTCAGTGTGGCCTGAAATCTACTCAATGTCAAACTCTCAATTTAAACTTGGAGTAATTTCTCCTCCAGTGAGGAATAATCCTGATCCTGTTAAAATTCTTCTCTGTCCAGTGAAGAAGGCTTTGATTGCTTTTAATATGACCAAAATCCACTAACTTCAGTTAAGGCTGTCAAGACCTACACTAAAATTTAAGCCATTTCAATTCTTTTGCTGTAAGGAGAGACGGTAGATAGAGGAGAGGTGGGACTAGAAGAGTGAAATGGAAACAGTTTAGCTATCTTCTAACAATAAGATAAGCAAACCAATTAAAAGGATTGTCATCCTGTAATTACCAGAGCACTCTGTATTGCAGAGGGAACTGAAGCTCTGTTGCACAACAAACAGTCATGCTTGTAATTTAATATGAATAATGAGCCAGATGCATAACAAGACTATTAAATTGTTATCACAAGCAGCCCTGTCCCTCATTGATTAATGACTCTGTATGTCACCAAGGAAAGGAATTCCATTTTTAAGTTCAGATTGTCATCATCAATGTTACTAAAGCAACCACTGTCTGCTTTTGACCTACCCCTAAACATGGCAATTATACCATTACATGAGGAAACAAAACAGCGATTATTCTCTGAAATGGAAAACTGAAGGCTGGTAAAGAATAAGGGTGCTGGGAACCCAGATTTGTTCCCCAAGATAAATGTACCTGTGCAAGAACCATGTTCCAGGTCAGCGCACATTCTCAATATCATATATATCATGGTCTCCCACTCAGTTTGAAATCTGATGCTAATCGTAAAATCTGGTACAGTTTCATATACTAGAAACCCAGCAGAACCAACAGAAAGACATGAATAAAAAATACTCTGTGTGAAAAACACTTCTTTTACAGTAAATATAATCAGAGGGCAGAAACATATTTAAATAAGAAAGCAGGTGGAATCTCTGTGCATGATCCTTATAGAGGCTATTTATATAGACGGAACACATTTGTACATATGCACATGTAGATGAGCATATTCTCTACATTACTCATCCAAAAATGTATGCTTGACTCTGTGTTTGGGGGTTTTAGTTGTTATTTTTGGGGTAAGGGTTGTTTTGGTCAATGTAAGATTTGTACAGAATGTTCCACCAAAAGCAGCTACAATCTGGCTTCTTCCAACTTACAAGCTTCCCGAAGCTTGTCCTTGTCGTAGTGTAGCCCCTCGTATTCTTGTAAATTAATCCTGTTCACTCTGATCCGCAGGCGATCCGGGATGGAATGAGGACTGCAAGAAAAGAAGAAAGCTTCTTAGACAAACTGTTCCCTAGAAGAGCAAAGGAAAACAGGATGTGAAGGGATTTCAATCTTCTCTGAAAGAAGAAAATGAACAAGCCTCTTCAAAAGCGGGCCAAGTCCCCACAGGCCTATTCCTGCATTTAAAATTATGACATTCTCTGCACAACAGCATAGACATTACACCTTAAATAATAAGCAAGATCAAGAATCCTGTTTGCTGTTTTTGTGATCTGAAACTGTAGAGGTTTTTTCTGAGTTCTTACACCCCTGTGTAGCTACCCTGCCCTTCTCCAGTTCCACTTTGTGTAGACTCTTAGAACCCTACCACAGCCAGTAGATAGATCTGCCAGCTTGAATTTCAAGACACAGAAAGATGCTTCTTGAGAAGTATCTCAGGACAACCTCTGCCCATGAGATCATCCACACCACATTACTGAAGGATCCTGATCCAGCATCTCAGGTCTGAGAAACAGCCAACCAAAATGAGGCCAAGAACCAGATTTCTAAAGTTTTGAGTCTAATACTCAGAATCTAGGAGGACTTTTAAAAGCAAGTAGCAGTATGGAAAGCTCACTTTTACAGATTTAAGTCTGATTTAGATACCTCAACTATTGATAATTTTGAAAGACTCAATAGGTCAGTATCTAGAAATTTAAGTGTTCATATATTGATAGAAATTTCTCCAGAAAAGCTTTCTTTTTCATTTCACACTCATTTCTACCTTAATGTAACCTATTATTTGATTTTTTTAAGTTTAGCTGGATGATATGCAAGTTAATTTAGCCACACTTGCATCTTCCATTTTTAAAGAAAGATAGACAATCTATGTATTATAATGCACATAAAAAATGTCTGTCCTATAGGAACTCAGCCCCAGGTCAGTTAAAAGTAGATTACTCATTCTGTGCTTTTATCAAAAGACTGTCTATATTTTCTGTTTTAATCTTGTTAGTAACAGGACTCTGCCTACTGTAATATTGACTAATACACACTGCCTTTTGAAAGTCATAATGCTGTGTACTATCATAAATATACAGGTTTGCTTCTTTCTTTGTCTCAGTTTTAAACTATTTGACTTACAGCATTTGCACTGCTAGTGAAGGACAAGGCACATCTCACAAATGTTACCTCTGTTATCTCATTTCTCAACACCAGTTCAAATGTGAATTTTCTTCACTAATGTCATCAATTAATCAGTGGTAGACTAATGTACTATCACAACGGGCCTCATTCCAAACTCATTATCACAATAAATAATCTGGATGTCTCATGAAAACACGAGAGGAAAGACAGGGAAACAGGATGACCTCACGCCAACATCTACCAAACCTTGGCTAATTGCCTCCCTTCCAACCTACCTGTGAGAACAGGGTGGTGTTTGGACACCAAGGGGAGAGAAAGACAACACTGACTTCTGTAGATATGCTGACTCACTACCTAATGCCATGTAAGGAAGAAAAACAAATGTTATTTCTTAGCTTGAAGCCAATGGCAACCTACTGCATGTGCAGTATCACATTCTGAGTCAGATTAGTCCTTTCACCTGAAAAGAAGTGAACAAGATCTTTTTCTTTCCTTGGAGCTGGAGGAAGAAAAATATCTAAAATGAAGAGCAAATCTAGAACATATTTCTTCTTCTAAGAACCACACACACACTCTCCAAAATTCTCTTTTAATTAGAAAATGTATAAGAGGAGACTTCCCATGCTTTTGCAAAAAGTAGAAATTCTGATATATAGGTGCACTGTGTATCTCTGACTTTGCTTCTGCAGGAGCAACAAGCACACTGTCTAAAGTGTGATGCATTTTCTGAGGAGAAATAGGAGCAGGTCCAGTGTAGGAGGGCAATCAACTGGCGAGTACTAGAGTTTGGTATTCTGTTCTGCCCTCCTCTCACACCATTTTTATGAAGATAGGCTAAAACCACTACATAAACAGGTTGTGTGCTAAAACATACGACTGGAGAGAAACAGAACTTGGCCTCTTGTCCATTTGAAAAGTTTTGTTATCTTAGTGAAAAAAATGTAACCTTGGAAACAGTAGCTCTCTGTAGAAAATACAAAATTATCAGAAATAACAATGCCAAGAATTCCTTTCTACAGGGTAGAGATTTATACATTAGCCAGGTCCAGTCACAAGTAGCATATTCATAATACAAGCAAACATATATACACATTCCTAAAAATGTGTGTGTATTGACACATACACAAAAGAGACATTCATTCAGTAACTGAAGCTTGATGGTTTTGTCCATCAGTTCTTTGCAAACACAATTTGTTCTCTTAGAATAGTCATTGGCTGACACATTGTGTCACTAAATTTTATTACCTATTCAAAATAAATTTGATTCTAAAATTCACTATCTGAATATTCATTTCTTCTGCTATCAGACTAGCAATTGACACCAGGGTATATTGTCCTCATCAGTCAAACTAATTAACTCATTCATTCACAGAACTCTATTTAACGCAGCTGAGCAAAATACTTCCACTATCAACTCTACTGCAGTCTTCATAGACACTGCATCATAATCCATATTATTATACAAAGAGATCAATTTGTCTTTGTTCAGACATACTCAGTATACCCAGCAACCAGAAAGATTAAATACATAGGCATGTCCATGTAAAAGCAAGTAACAGGGTGATGAATGTCACTGAACACCATCATTAGTACAGTATTAATAGAAATAGATGTCTCTGAATACTATGTAAAACCACTTGCTTAACCACAATGAGAGGAAGAAAAGCTTTCCATATAAAGCAGCAATTTATAAATAAATTTGGGGAGTCTGCTGCACTTTAATTCAACCTAAAATACTTAAATTACTTACCTCTTAACAATTATTTTTTAAAATGGTGTATTACATAGTCAACAAAAAGGATTTGAAAGTACAGATGAATGAAGTCCATTACCTCCTAAAGAATTTAATTAAGAACTCATTCCACAAACACATCAATCCACAGAATTAAATCCTGAATGTCATTTGCCTCATGAGGATCTAAATAAAGATTGAGGTCAAATAAAACATTCTGTTTGTTCATGTTTATTATTTATAATTATTTCATTTAAGCACAAACCTAAATATGAATCTTCTCCAAGATCTTTCATCTAGAAAACACACTCGGCTTTTGATGAAGTCGTGACTTCCTCCTCTCACCCCTATTAATCATCCAGCAACAAGTGAGAGGATGCCAGACAGCTCACTTGGAGCACAGCTGGTTTTCCTAGGAAACGTGCTGCTGCCTCCAGTCACCCAGGGAGGGACACAGGCAGAGCAAGCTTGAGTCCTGCCCAAGCCTGGCACTCCTGCACAGCAACCGGTTACGCTTCTGCCATGCCAACCTCTTGATTCAGCTGGGAAGACAGACCTGTAAATTATCAATACCCCAGTCCCTGTATCAATTATTTATCAACCCAGTGAACCATTTCTTATGCTTCATGTCTCCACAGAGAAAGGAAAAATAAGAATAAGCCCCACAAGTCTACAGAATTCAGTAACAAATTTCTGATAGGTATTAAAGAATACGGCCAACACCATCCTACACACAGATTTTAACATGGTTCAGTAAACAGAAAAGGAAATCTACTTCCCCCATGCAAAAAGTACTTGAGTAAAAAAAAAAAATCATGTTTGCTGTGACAATGAATGATTAATGAATTACCTGTCTCCTAGAGAAGAAATAAAAATGAAAAATTTATTAAGTGTTCCAGTGTTTAGAAGAATTGGAAAGAGGAAAGCTGTAGCCAAAAGAGAAAAATTAATTCACCTTACTTTCAAGATCACATTGACAGAGTTTGGAAATGATACATTAAAAATAAGTTTCTGACAGCATCTATCTACTTAAAACACAGGAACTGCCACAACAGAGCAGACTCATTCAGTCTCTTCTATGGACGAATTTCAATGCTTCACAAAAGTTCCCTACTATTTTAAGGTA
Source organism: Promerops cafer (assembly GCA_013398275.1). Classification (NCBI taxonomy): domain Eukaryota; kingdom Metazoa; phylum Chordata; class Aves; order Passeriformes; family Nectariniidae; genus Promerops; species Promerops cafer. The sequence goes on from VZSE01008989.1 coordinate 311,927, forward strand.
AAGCTCTTGCTAAACTCTACCTTAAAAAAAGAAAAAAAAAAGAAAAAAAAAAAAACCCTTGAAATTATAAACTCTCTACCACATATTTTTTCTTTCACTGGGGAATCTGAGCTAGATGGGCAGCCATGTCATAAGATGCTGGGCCAAAGGACAGTCCCCTTGGTTAGGAGAAGCATTGGAAAGAAAAGATAAACCTCACAGATGGGATAAGAATTTCATGACAGAACAAAATAGTATAATAATAATAGATATGGTAATATTAACAATTGTAATGATAAGTGGAGGTTAGAGAGAGTTAAAAACACAAGAGAAAAAAGTGATGCATGATACAACTGCTAACCATGCAGCACATCCCCAAACAGCAGTCAGACCCCTCCCAGGTAACTCCTCCAGTTTACACACTGGGCATGACCTCCCCTGGAGTGAAACATCCCTTTGGCCACTTTGTGACAGCTTACCTGGCCTCACTCTCTCCCAGCATTTAGTGCAGCTCCTCAGCAGGGGAGTGTGAGACACTGAAAATAGTGTTTACTTGGGATAAACACTACCTAGCAACAACCAAAATATTATTCTCCATAATGTTCTCCAATATTTGCCATAAATCAAAAAACAGTCCTGTACAGCTACTAGGGAGGAACTTAGCCATGTTGCAGCCAAAACCAGGACATGAGTTATCCCAGATAAGCCAGGTTAACCCAACTGTAGTAAATTCTTTGGCACTTTCTTATCTCACAATTGCTTCAGCAAACACATTTGGCTCTGTAGAGGCTAGATCCACACAGACACTTAAAGTAGAGACACATACTGAAGTTCCCAGTAGAATCCTGTTATTTGCTTTTCTTCTCCTGCATGATAACTGTGGTTCTCTCACACTTGCTCTTCCAAGCACAGCAGGTTTTCCATAAGTAACAATACCTCTATACAGAATTATAGAATTTTTGGGGTTGGAAGGGACCTTAAAAATCACTTAGTTCCAACTCCCCTGCTGTGGGCAGGGACACCTTTCACAAGACCAGGCTGTTCAAAGCCCCATCCAACCTGGCTTTGAATACCTCCAGGGATGGGGCACCCACAACCTCTCTGGGCAACCTGTTCCAGCACTTCACCATAAAGAATTTCTTCCTAATATCTAATCCAAACTTATTCTCTTTCAAGTTGAAATGATTCCCCTTGTCGTTACATGCTCTTGTAAATGGCCCCTCTCCATATTTCTTGTAGGCTCCCTTCAGGTGCTGGAAGGCCACAATTAGGTTACCCCAAAGCCTTCTCCAGGTTGAATAATCCCAGTGCTTTCAGCCTTTCCTCATAGGAGAGATGCTCAATCCTACTAATCCCCTTAGGGGCCCTCTGCTGAGCTCAGTCCAGCAGGTCAACATCCTTCCCTTGCTGGGGACCCTGAAGCTGGCTGCAGCACTACAGGTGAGGTCCCACAAGAGCAGAATAGAGTGGCAGAATGACCTCCCTTGACCTGCTGGCCACGCTGCTTCGGATGCAGCCCAAGATATGGTTGGCTTTCTGGGCTGCCAGAGAACACGGGACAGCCTCAGGCTCAGAAACCCACTGTTAAACAGGAAAACCTGATGAAGAAACAATGAGACTCAATTCCCTATAAATCATGTTTCAGAAAAAAATGAGAAGATATCTCTAAGCATTCTCTAAGAACAGTTCACTTTCTACCACTTTCTCCCTTACACCTTGCCTCCTACTGTTCTTTATTAGACTCTCCTCTTATAGACAGTGACCATATACAGCATGAGAAAGTTCATTTTGTTTAGCATTTGAACCTCTAAAAGCAAAAATATTATTTTCTATTACACTTTTGTTATTCACACAGGTTTTATATGCATACTCTGCTGCAATCATTGCCACATAAACTTCATATAGGAGTAATATTTACCAATACAGTGATATTTGCACTTTCATTTATGCAGATTTTTTAATTGAAAAAAAAAAAATTACAGCCTACCTACAGTGTTTATTCCACTTGTAGAAGAATTGTAGGAGCTACACAAGTAAATATTTTATTTTTCAGTGTTAATTTTTTCAGCATTCCTTTGCATCAACCACACAAGACAAATGTACTCTCACATGTGCATTTTCTCATCTCTGAACACCCAGCAGGAAAATGCAAGTTTTTACATTCCTTCTAAAAGACCCTCAAAAATACAACACTTGTATTTACTTACACACCTTGTATAAGCATTTGCAATGGATCACACTACAGTTCTACTGTCTCTGCAAAAAAATCCCATATAAGCCTAATAAATTGGCTGCCCCAAATTCGCATGCACCTCCTGCTGCAGAAATCCTGACATTTATCTGAGACAGGCTATATCCATCACCAGGTCTCAGTAGGATCTATCCTGCTGTTCAGTACTAACTGGAACTCAGTCTGCTTCTATGTTGTTCAACAAAAAAAACAAAGGAATATTTGAATCTCAAAGCCATCACAATCCAAATCAAATTTCCCTGTTACCTCATGGGTTCTTATTTTAATTTGCCAGACACATTAATTGGCATCCCCAGTGCAGCAGCATGTTTAATCTATTTTTACAGATTTTAAGATACAGAACATCTTTGACTTTCAAATTAGTTTGGGGCTTGCAAGACTTTCTCTCCCTGCTTTATTCTGACAGCTGGTATCAAATGGGACATTAAAATGAGCTCAAAACTTGGAGGTCATTTTCCAAGGGATATCCCTGAGCTTGGAAATAGTACTCGTTCTCCTAGACACACAGCTCAATGTTTTGCATAAGAAATAAGGGTTACCTCAACTTTTTTCTAGAGAGTGATTTAGATGCTGAATTGGAGAGGCAAGTTGGTTTCATTATTTTATGCTTGTCAGCAGAATACAGCAAACTGGACCCATGGAAAAGGCACACCAAACAGGAAATTTTTCCTTTTTGCTAAATAACAATGAAGTACTTGCAGCTTTCTGAAATTTCACAGAATCACAGAATGGTTGAAGCTGGAAGAGACCTCTAGAGGTCATCTGGTGCAAACCCCTGCTCAAGCAGGACCACCCAGAACAGGCTGTCCAGCACCATGTCCAGGCAGGCTTTGATTATGACTAAAGTGAAGATTCCACAACTTCTCTTGCCAATCTCTGCCAGTGCTCTGTCTACCTTATGATAAAAAGTATTTTTTTCTCATGTTCAGAGGAAACCTCCTATGTTGGATTGAAAATATCTCATCTCAATTCTTTCCAGGAATGGTGCCTGGCATTAAACTTCAGATGTGCCTGTTGCTATGGATATTTGGGGAGCTGGCTCATGGCTGAACCTGGTCACCATCACCAGACACATCCTGCTCACCTCACTCGGCTACTGTGGAACTGTGCCCTTCCTGGCAAGATCCTGTGCCCATCAGTCATGCTGTCATCTGAGCTCCCTCTTCCCGTTTGTCACTGGATTTTAGTGCCACATCTCTCAGCTGAATGACACAGGGTAATAACAAAAGGCTGTGGAACTTATAGAATAGAAAAAAGCCAGATACTCACACAGTGAAGGAATCAGGGGGAGCCGAGACTCTCCTCAGGTCAGCAGACTGCACTTTATGGATACTATAAGGCAGCAGGAAATGAGTGGCCAGGAGAAAAACGGCACACAGTGAGGACAGACAAGAAAAAAAGGTGAGAGAGAGAGAGAGAAGGAGTGGAAGAGAAGAAAGAAAGAGAAAGACATACAACATTTAAACAGAAACAAAAGGAATGTGTCACGTAAAAGTTGAATGAAGGGACATGCAGAGCTCTGAGTTCACACTAGGAAGCCAAGAGCAACTGAAGACATGCAAATGGAGAAAATCACTGCAATGTGGCACACAGGAGCTTTCTAAAGACACAAGTGAGGACCAGTGACAAGCTCAGCACATAAGTATACAAGGGAGACAAGGGACCCCAGAATTTCTTCCACAGGCACTGAAAAATTTCAACAGACTTTGGAAGCAAGTCCAGAAATGCAAACAAATATCAAAGCTGAGATCCAGATGGATGGAATTGTCTCCAAGGGTTGACCATCTCTAATTACTGTTTAAGAAAACAATACCCTTACTGGAGATTTTGTATCCACAATGACAAATTGCTGTTTCCATTCCTCTTTCTCATTCCTTAGGGAAACTTGCATTGTATATGTAGTGACTCCCAATATTATTTCACCTTTAGTCTTTATATTCAAATGACCCCTTTCTTTTTCTTGAATGTATCAGATATGTTTTATCTAAAAGCTTTTCCCTCTTCTTTCTCTTCCATTATGCAGGATGCTCTCCCTCAACCCAAACTGAAAGTTAAAGAGAGCAAAATACATTTTGCAATTCAGAAAGTGTTCATTAACTGAAATGTACTGGGGAGTATACTAGGCAGGATTTTCTAATCAGAAAATTTTTCCTGGAAAACTGAACCACAGTTTCTTTTCTTATTCCCCATAATTTTTGGTATAGCTCACAACAACCACATTCTTGGCTCAGTCACAGAAAACTGAGCTATATAGTGTCTTTCACATGCTGCCATGACCAATAGTGAAGAACAGGAATGAGAACTTTGCCAACAAGTGTTTCAAGGAGAAAAAAAACATCCACAGAAAAAAAGAGAATCAGGACCAAAAAAATACAGAAACAGTGTAAAACTTCTTCAAGTTAAGTCTTTTTCTACTCACTCCCACTTCTTATCTGGCAATAATATCAAAGCTGACAATAATAACAGCTCTGCATTTCTGTGACCAAGATAATTTTCTAATTGCTTTCCTGGCAAGGAGCTCAAGAAGAGCTATCTAGTAATTAAGGATAGCTCCAGACCCACTGACTTATCTCACTCATCTAACATTCAAATGATAGTCATTAAAAAACCCTTAATCTATCATGTTTAATCCAATACAAAGCTTTCTGGGAGATTCCAACAGAACAAGGAGTTATATCCTAGAGATCAAGATAAGAAAAACAGATAAACATATTTAATTACAAATGTCTTCACTTGTGCAATACTACCAATCAGCATCATATTGAATGAACTTCTTACAATACTAACATGCTTCCTAGATTTTAACCTTTAACAAGTCATTTGCTTTTTTATCACAGTAGAAGATTCAAGCCCTCTCTCCTTCCTTTTCAACAGCTCAGAGTGAAGTACATACACAGATATATATAGAAATAGATGTAAATATATACACACACAGTTTCTGATATGTGAAGCTGAGACTACAGTTCCTGACAGATCATTTGCATTTTCCCAAGACACAGATCTGCAGAAAAATACCTCAGCCAAATCAAAGGACTCTGACAGCAATTTAGTGTACCATGGCACATTTAAATCAAGCTAAACCATGAAGAATATCCCCTTGACAACTGGCACATACTACAAACCTGTATTTCCCTACCACAGTTGAAGTTCAGATCTAAAAATCCAATCCTAACCCATGCTAATTATCGGTTTCAAATACCATGAATTCTCTTTTTGCATTTGCATTAGTCTCCTTCAGTGCAGAAGAAGATGTCCCAGGATTGCCCTTTGCTTTATTTGAGCTTTCACTAAAGATTGAGGAGTTGTGGTTGGGTGAAATTGGGCACTGCTGCCCATAGTCAAGAGTCTGCTATTCTCTGCTCAAGAAAGATGATTATACCTTATGTATTTTCCAGGCAAATAGAAATTCCACATTAAAGAAATGGGTTTCTACTGCAACTCAAAGCATTAGTCTCAGTAAGAGAACAGAGTGCTAAATTGAACAGGAACCTGATGAAAGTAACTAGGGTGGCTTTGATTACATTAATAGATTGACAGCCAGGCAATGACAAAAAACTCTTAAGGGCTGGAGTTAAAGTTTGAAGTAAAGCAGTACCTTTCTCTAGATATACAGTTGTAAGGGAGACAACTTCTAAGACAGCTGAAGAGAAAAGGTGTTCCTTTTTTTCCCAGTTATACGAGTGAGTCTATTGAAAGGTATTACAACTCTTCACAGAACTTGCCTCACCATTACAATTGCAACAGCAAAATTCCCCACCCATTTCCCCAGAAATATTAAAGCCTCGGTGCATGAGTGTTTGAATTAAATGTGGATCCTTAATACCTTTAGGCCATTAGTTCAGTATCTTTGGGTAAGGGACAGATTGTTTTGCTTCATGTTTAGAATACTTGATGAGACACAGTAAAGTCCCTTGCAACACTCATTTTAGTAGCAATGAAGACCTATACAAGGATTACAATAATACACTCTACAAAATAATCTAAATTATTTTATTGGATGGCCATTTTCATAGGCCAAAATTTGACTATTTAGGTTTCCTCTGATTAAAATATATCTGCAGTGCTTGTAAAGAAAGTTTAATCATGAAAAGGAATGTTAGTCCTGTGTATTCCTCTTCACAAGCTACTAGATTCCAATCTTCTTAGCTTTTCTCTAGTCACGTTTACAATACTCATTTCTTATTTGGGTTCCTATACTCAAGATGGATTTCCTACAAAGTACAAGCAGTTCTTTCAGGACATTCAAATCTTTATCCATGAACTCTGCCAGGCAGCACATGCTCACAGCAGAGACTGAAATATGTCCTGATTAGTTCTTGATTGTGGCAATTTCTTACGGGGTCTTCAATGCAGCTTAAAAAGCAGATCAATAGAGCTGAGAAACTAAATCAAAAAAACTTCAAGGGCAAATGGCATACATATGCAGAACCGTCAGAAGCCAAGGGGCACAGTGCCAAGCCTCTCTAAATAAATAAATTCATAACAGAAAGATACAACACCAGTCTAAAAGCAAGACAGGGGTAACTCAGAAGATAAAGAGAAAAAGAAAGTCAAGTATTTACAATAGAGTGAAAAGGGACTTCAGAAGATGTGATTTTTTTTTTTAAATTTATTTTTCAAATGCGCTGCAAGTCCAGTACATGCAAAATCCACGACGGAATGTGCTGCCCCACACGGGCCTGCTGCCGTTAGGACATGCACATATGCAACTCACTCATTCAGCAAAGGCATAGACGTTCTCCTCTTGCTTTTCTGCACCATGTTGGCTTGGTTCCGTAAGGAGATGCGGATGAGGGAGGGAGCCAACCGACAGGGTTCGCCGTCCACTTGCATGGGGATAGACTTGTACGTCAAAAGCGTCACCTCCCGGCACTGGTGCAGCCTCTCTCCGTGGCCACCCACCTGGAGAGCAGCCTGCAAAAAACAAACAAACAAACAAAACCAAACAAAACACCAAGCAGGGAAAAGAAAAGATACCTCAGAACAGAGACAGCTGAGGCAGTTAACGAATCCAAAATGCCGCTTCGCTGACAGCATCCATTACACAGTTCTCCACACCTAAGCTATTCTAAAAGAGCAAAGTGAAAGCGTTTTCACCCCAAAACTGCAAAGCAATACTCAAAATTTCATAAAGAAAAGTGGTGTGCAAATAGCAGATATCTAACCACATGCATTATAGGACTCATCATCTATATATATACGCACGTGCACACACAAATTTACAACTGCGTTCATTCTTAAAGCTTTCAATTTGTTTTGGTTGGTTTGTTTTTACAGTAACAGTAATGCTAATAATTATTTGCTCTTTAGAACAACATCCCTAATTAGATACATCTGTGAGACAGAAAAATTATTTCCCCTTCCTGAACAGAACGGTCCTTAATGTGAATTAGATAAATTTAAATTTTTTATTATGAAAGCTTACTTGTCAAGTCAACCTCAGCATTAGACAGGCTGAAAAGAGCAAGCAGAAGGACCTTCTTAAAACAGTTAAATATCATGTTTAAGAATTAATTTCAAGGAAATTAAGCAAGGAAGACAATGAGCAGATCCGTCAAGTTCTAGGCAGACATGTTTGGGCAGAAATGTATTTTTTTAATGAATATGACTATTATGTGACAATTTACTTCACATCTCTCAGATGCAGAAAAAAATCTCATATTAACACAATGCTAACAGAGAACAGTGTAAACACAAGTGAACTTAATATTATGGATCAATTGACAATATGCTCAATAATATAATAATGCTTTTTATTAAGTAGTTCTTTCCCTTGGTTTCACAGACCCACTTAGGTACAACAAGCACATCTGAGACATACAAGGAAAGTCAGAATTATATCAGTACAGTCTAGGGTTACAGTTGTTCTTCAGCATCACAACCAAAGTAAACCTGTAGACCCACAGTTCTCAACTAGGCCTCCTTTAAAGAGACACAGCAGCTCAAAGGGCCCTACTTCTTAAATTCAGCTGCAACTGAAATTGTTGGTAGCTTTTGAGATCTGTCTAGGCACTTCCATTGACTAGAACTGTGTTAATGGCAAACACAAAAACCTTTTCTGACTGAAAACTGCCACTTTGTACATGCTAAAGAGAATATTGACAGCATTTTTGAAAACATGCCCTAAAATTTCACATTTATTCCACAATATCTACTAGGCTAATAAACAAAATTTCTCTTGTGGGTTATTTCCCTGATCCACTAGGTCCATTAAGAAAAAAAAAAAAAAAGTCCAGAAAAGTAACCTTAACCCAGACTAACTTTTAAAGGAAAGATTGACCAAGGCTGCCTTTTGCTTACTTTGAAGATTAAATTTGCCTGAGTGTCTCCTTGAGGAAACAAACAGCGTTATCATGTGCATTTACTGAAAGTGATATGGACTGGGGGCAGGTCACACAACAAGAAAGTTTAGCTAAAACAGGCTTATCCATCTTTTAAACCAGCTTACCAGAGACAGCAGCAACAAAGGCCTATAGGTATGGAGCTAAGTGTGAGCCATAACAACTTGCCAGGAAGCCCAGGTATGGGCCTTCTGCTGGCCACACTGAGTCCAAGCTGCAGTGCCTTAGGTAGGTTGGTGCTAGCATGGGGGTAATTGCCAACTCTGGCTGCATTTAACCTTTAACCACCCCCTGAAGACACTGTCACAGTGTTTGACCACTGCCATAGCAGGACACCAGGGTATCTACAGCGAGATTGCTTTTATGGTAAGTCAGTTCTCGTTCACTTTAAGGACAGCATTGGAAGAAAGTGCACTGACAAATTAAAATTGTTGGCTGAATTTCTGTTTCCTAGCAGAATAAAAAGGAGAGACAAAATTCATGCAAGAAATATTAATAAAGCTTTCCACAGCTATTACTAGTTTCACAAGATTTTTGGTGAGCATATATACTGTGTATATGTATATAACTTTATATAATATTTCATATGTATATACCAGCTATACCTAAAACTAGACTTTAATGTCATAGATTGAAATATACAAAAGTTAAAAAGGAGTGTTTGTTTGATCATAGAACATTCCCACAGTAAAATCATGACTTCATGCTCTTAACCATACTGTTCTTACTGTAATAATCTTGCCATTTAACTTCGGAGCACTGCACATGCAAATCAGCATGTTTTTATTATTAAATAACACTTCTCTATTAGAAAAGAACAATTTGGCTCTGCCATTTAGCAGCAGAGCATGCTTTGGCCTTATCTGGCTATGGGGAAACCCATTTGCTCCTCAGTAGCAGGGAAGATTTTGCACTCTGCACCGCCGTGTACTCACCAGCGAGGCCATGGTGAACCCAATGACTTCGATGTAGCCATCGTCGTGCCGCTGGGGCTCAAAGTCTCTGTGATCACCAGGGTTCCCCCAGGGCATCGTGCCAGCACAATACCTACACAGAGAGGTTTGGAGAGCGACTTGGAGAAAGCAGCTTGCCCTGATGGGTCCTGACTAAGTAGCCTTTTAGCCTGTTCTTTTTGTTCCCAAGCTGAGAATAACACCCTCAGATGCATCCACCATAAACTTTATCAGGTTCCTCTCTGAGAGGAAAATGGGGAAACACCAGGAAATAGGTCATAGAGCAGCAGCACTCTTTTCTCCCTATTTGCTTTGATTCCTGCTGGTGAGCTGTTGAGCCATAAAGCTGTTCTGCCCCTCTTTCCTCTCTCCCTGCTAGCTCAGCTGCTCTAACAGCACAAGGAATGCAAAATGCTGCATAGTTTGAGGAGGCAGAGAGACATAAGAAGTAGGAACAGATACAGCTGTGGCATCTCTCTTTTCTACCATCAAAGAATGGTAAAAGTCATCTAGAAGTGATAGAAGGGAGAGCTTTGGAGGGGTGACACCAAGCAGAAGCTTGTAGTGCAGGACTCAAAAGATTAAGTTCTTGGGACTGCCTGTGGAGCAAAGTAGGAGTTTGACTAAAGCAATGGTCTCCAAAGTGGGGTACATGCAAGAAAAATCCACAACTGACAAGACAATTTGAGTGTGTGAAGAAAAACATTACTTTTACTTTCAATAAGAAAGCAAACATTAAAAACAAACATTAAAATAAGTGTTTGATTCATCTTTATGACATTCTTTCTTAATTCTTATTTATGCATGCTTTATATTGCTTGTAATACTAGTATAGAGGTACATGTACATAATTTATATATATACGTATATTGGGATGGTGCTTAAAAGCTTTTTACTGATGGAAATCCACAATCAAATTAAGTTTGCAGACTACCACTCTAGAGAGCAGGAGATCAACAATTTTTGATAATTCAGCTATATTTTTATTAAGGACACCTTGTAACATGTTAAAAACTCTGACTTCTTTCAGCAGTTTGGTGTTCCTTAACTGGAAAAATATTTATCCTTCCCCTCTCTTCATTTCTGTCCCCTCCTCCCCCTTTCCTTTTTTTCACACTTTGATTCTAATTAAGCAGAAGACCAGGTATCTGTCTCTTTACTAACTTATTTGCAGGCTAGATGCACAGCTTTTCTAAGCGTGTTTTTTAAGCATTTCTACTGTATCAGGATATTCCACTTTTTAAAGAATGGTTTTGCTGCACCCTGAACTCTAATGCCATTCTGCATAGCTCTTTAACAGCACTATAAGCAGCCAGCTCTCAGCAAGGTAGCCCAGAGGCAAAATGCTTCCTGCACATTCACCCAGCCTAGGACAACTGGTAGGTGTCTTTTGAAAACTATTGTTATTTTTCTTGTATAACTTCAATAATGTGTCTTGAGCTTACCTGGGTATGTTTAAAAACACTATACACTGGAACTTCAGCTCCTGGATCTTTGGAGTCAGGTCTGTACCATCACACTACAAAGCCAAAGTGACAGAGCACAGAGAAATTGCTGAATGGAGCCACAGACAAGGGAAGTGTTGCTGCTTTGTAACAACTTTCCCAAGACTTTCCTTGGAATGTGTTGCAAATGTCATGCTCAAAACTGAAAAGTAACAGAGCCATTAAACTCTCACCTCACTCTCTCTCCAAACCTCCACCTCCACCCCCTTCCCACAATACTGTGACATCATTTCTTATACTCACCACAACTTTAACATGCTTGGATAAATCTCTTGAGCTTCTTTGCAGAAAGTCAGTAAAGGCTGCCTGCAACAGAAATTAGTGCAGGAATTGTCAATACATCCTCTCTTCTGTTTTCCTCAGTTCTGTTCTCTCCAGAGAGCTAATTACGAAAATGCCATCCTTTCGTCAAACTTACTCTCTCAGAAGACAGGATTTGATTTTATTGTTTTAAATTGTGATACTACTTCTTTTGAGAGCTTAACTGAAAAAAAAAAGTCCTTGAACATCCAAGTGCAATGGAATCCTGGACCATTAAGCCCAAATTCTTGCTCACATTATATGTCATTCATTATCAAACTGGTGTTTGCTCTTAATGGCTTTAGAATAAGGTGTTGTCCATTTGCCTCCTGAATGCACAAGTGGGTAATTATATATGTGCATATTCACCCATCATTAATCACTCCAAATATCTGATTTGTGCCCTGCAGTCCCCACGACCCTACAGCCAAGACTGGTCCTCAAAGCTGCAAAGATACAGGCCAAAACTTTGGGAATTCCTCTAGGAAAGTCAGTATCAATGCAGTTCCCAAACCCTGAAAGAAGCAGAGCAGTGCCTTGAGAAGCTTATGAGCCAGAAGCAGAGGGACCAAGATATGACCAGGACTGTGTCCAAAGGAGTGGCACTTTTCTCACCTGCTCAGCTCTCTGTAATAACTGTACCACAGGCTCTTTTCTACAGACACCTGTGTGTGGCACTGCCAGAAACAGCATGGGTGCACTTGAAATTGTAACAGGCAGAATGAACTGGCATGAGCTCCTGATGTGAGAAAGTGAGGGGGAGGGTAATCAAGAAGACATTCAAGCAACTAAGTTAACATCATTCTGTAAGACAGACCTGTACTTACCCCTGCATAAAACATTTTATTTCTAAATCGGCTGTTGAATTTCTCTGGATTTGCTTCTGTGAAAGGATGAAAAATAAAAATATGAACACCCTAATAAAACAAATAGACTTCATTATACCTTCACATTCCCTGCCAGCACTATGGTGCTTTCAGTGTATCACTCATAGAAAATATTAACATAAATATGTTTTCCATGTGTGAGTCCCCCATCTGTGCCTTTCTCTGCTATCAGATTTCAAACATTAATATTGAATCCTTCCCTTTCGTTGTAGAGAGTGGAAATAGAAGGCAACATGAGAAAAGAGGTAACAAGAATTCAATCAGTTAATTTAACACCTCTCAGACTCTTCATCTTATGATCCCTCAGTAGAATTTTTAAGACTTCTGTTTCTGGAGAACAAATCTGTTAGAATTATTAGAAATTTATGAAACAATAACCCATGCTTTGAACCAGGAGTAAAGCATTAGTAAATTACAAGATGAAACAGCCCCTAAATTCTGGTGTGTTAAAGAGTTACTAAGGAATAGACATTTCTACCCAAAGATTTCTGCAGGAGGGAAAAAAAAAAAAAAAAAAGGGAAAAAAAGAATTGGGTACTCTAAAACCTATTTAGAAAGTCATTTCACTTTGATTAGACTCCAAGTGATGGAGAATTTTAAGTAGCAATGTACATCTAAGGTTAATTATTCTCACTGTTAATGTAAATGTAGCAGTTTGCAATCTTGAAATTTTCAGTCTTCAACTGCCAACTGCTAAATCCTGTTATACTTCCCTGTCAGATTAAAGAGCCTTCAACTATCAGATATCTTCTCCTTGAGTAAATACTTATAGGCAGTGATTAAATCTCCTCTTAACCTTCTTTCCAATAAGCTAAATGGAGTTCCTTTAATCTCCCAATATAAAGCACATTTCCCAGAATACAGTTCATTCTTGAGCCTCCTTGGAAACTGCTTTCCTTGTTTGTGGCATCTAGAGATCCCAGAAGTAGCCCTTCTGACCCTGTATTCAGTGTCAGTGCCAACTACTCACCCTGGCTCATTGATTCTCCAGTGAAAACATCAAACTACCAAGGGAGTCCTTCTGGCTAAAGCAGCACATTAGTGTGGACACATCCAAATTACCTCTCAAATGACCACTTAAAACAATACTTCCAGTTCTCTTGAAAGCCACTACATCTCACAAAATACGGCTCCATTTTGTAAGAATGAGCTGCTTGGGGTTTCTGATTTGCTTGTTGGCTCAGTTACTATATCTGTATAGTCAGATATAGTGTCACAGGTGACTCAAACTCGGTCAGGGCCACTTCTACTACAAACAATAGTATAAGTCAATCTCATCTCACTTATTGAGCTCACAGCTCTTTGCAGAGAGTCTCAACACCCCATGCTGAGCAGCAGAAGGCTTCTGGAGGCTTAGAGCCTGTGCTGCACATTCTCTCATGTGAGTATTCCTAATGGTTCCAGACAGCAGACACCACAGCACTGGACCTTACATGGATCTTATGACAAATACTGCCCGTAACTAAAGCCCCAGTTTAGAACAGGAAAAGGAACCTTTCTGATGTCAGGGACTCATCAGTCCCTCAACCCACTGGTCCTACTTCTGCCAACACAGATGAGCACGGGTAGGGAGGAAGGACTGATGTAAAATAGAGCCTTAAGTTGATTAGAGTGTAACTTTGATTGTAGAAGTAAATTACTGAGTGCATATCCAAGGCTCACTCCATCCTCACCATTCCTAAACCATCAGGGAAGTAGAAAATGGAATGTGTCAGGCTCTGTCTGTGTGCAGTGGGGAAGTTTCCTGCAAATGAACAGTCCTGCAGAGCTGAGGGATCAAACAGCATGTCAGCAGGGATAAAGTAAATTGCATCTTCCGTGCTCTACCAAAGCATAAAGATACCAATGGAGGAAGTTGGAAAGAGCCACTACCCAGAACACTTCCCAAACAAGCAGAGCTAAATACATTGGACTTGGATCCAACCATCAAGACTCAATCTGATTAGTCACAAGAAAAGTGTAGAGGTTGCCACGGAAAAGGCAACATTAATATACAGGTTCCTCTGAGACACTGCAATCACTGCTTATTCTAAATAGAACAGCTGACCAAACTCTACTGCATAAAGTGTCCTGCTAGGCTGAGAGCTCATATCAATTTATCTTATTTTGGTTTGAAGGCATGGTATTCATTTGTTTTAATACTATATGTGATTACAATAGCTCCATATAAGCAAATGTATACAACCACTTACCTCAAGAGCACAAATGCTATAGCTGTGAAAATACTTCACATTTTGCTACCATTGCTAAGAATTTCTCTGGATTATCATCAGTGGTAAATAAGATCATAATGTGCTTTGCATTGCTTAATTCACTCAGCCATGGGATTCTTTTGGCCGGAAGGAGTCTTTAAAGTCCATCTAGTCCAACCCCCTGCAATGGGCAGGGACATCTTCACCTAGATCAGGCTGCTCAGAGCCTTGTTCAACCTAACTTTGAATGTTTCCAGGCTTAGGGCATTCACCACCTCTCTGGGCAACCTGTGCCAGTGTTTTGCTACCCTCATTGTTAAAAACATCTTCCTTATAACTAGACCAAATTTACACAATTTTTGCTTAAAACCAATATCCCTTGTCCTATTGAAATAGGACCCATTTTTCTTATAGATCCCTTTCAAGTATCAAAAGGCTATAATAAATGCTCCCAGGAACCTTTTCTTCTCCAGGCAGAACAACCCCAATTCCACATGAAAAACAATACAACCCACACACCAGCAATACCTCCAAGGCTGTAAGCTTTCCTCTTCTAAAATACATAGAATTTACTTCATATATTTTAGCATTTGAGAAGACTTGTGCTACAAGAAGCTCTCCTGGCTTCAGACATACTCAGACACACAGCTTGCTCTGCCAAGTGCTTTTTCACCCGTGTAAATTTTTAAAACACTGGCATGTCTGGAATAACATTCATCCTTTATAGGGCTCCATAACTTCATTATTAAATAATGCCTCCATTAAATGAGAAAGTAGCTATGCATTTAATCTATACAGTATATTCACAGTCGCATTAGCAATGCAGTGACATGCACTCACATAAAAAAATCCATACAGCTGTCATAATTTCATTCCTGTGCCCTTTTGTGGCCCCTCATTATTATTCCTAAAGCTTGAAGCAGTCTTAAACATCATTAAATATGCATTAGCTCATTCCATCATGTATCCTACTCTTTATTTAGCCTGGCATTAGAGTGCTATCTTTTCATCTTGAAATGACACTCTGATAGTGTGACAGTGAATATAAGGAAGGCTGTGTTTCAGAAAAAATATCTGCATATGAAGCTGGAATGACCAAAATCTGAAGGCAGACACCTGAGCAAGGTTTGTTTCTACAAGCACACCTGCCTAAACCATATAGATGGAGCCATTCATATCAGTGCAAAGCTGTGCATATCAGTCCTTAAGCCACGTGTCAGTCTGTACAGGGTGGCATAACTGCCACTGGCAAGGGGACTGACAAGGTGCTACAGCTGCTCCAATTCCTGACACTTCTGCAGACATTAAACCCTTAAACTTGCATAGAGACCCTCTGGGTCTGTACCAAGTCCAGGGATGTTATGGTATGCTGATCCATAGTTAACAGCCGTTCAGTTTGGGAACACAATTATATTCCTGCCACTTCCAGACTTGTGGCTCTTCTCTTCCCTCCACTTCCACACTCACACTTGGCTTATGTATTATCTCCTTTACAAGATCTAGCACTTTGTAAAGCTTCCCTTTCATCCCTTTTCCTCCAGTACATGATAGTCTTCTTTGTACTTTTTCATTTCTTAATCATGAAGTCCCTTGGAAACTCATGATACAATCACTTTTTCTTCTTGTATGTATCTTAAGGTTTTATGTTCCAGCTTTGCTTCTGAATTATAAGAAAAAGATATTAAGTCCAATTCTATTTCTAATTAATAAAATAACTACCCATCCACAAGGCTAAGGAAATAAAAAGTTCCTATTACCTCTGGATTCATGGAACTCCAGTGTAACATGTGCATCAAATCCAAGACTGAAGTAATTATTGAAGACATTGAGAGGAAGCTGTAATTAGATAACAAAAAGAGACATAAAAACAATATGAATGGAACATTTTTAGACACACCAGGGTTTAACTATTTAAACTTGGCTCATCATGGAAACCTACTAAGAACAAAGTGGAACATATCAGGGAAATGTAAGCAGAAGGTTGCTCTGAAGGTTAGTAATGGCTTGTGGAAAATGATCAGATACAAGAAGAGAGAACACAAATAGACCTACAGTGCTTTATGATCATATATGTATTTTTGTTAACACATCAAAGGGTTCCTTATGTTGTCATTTAGATTTCCCATAAGGCTGCACCACTTAACACATCACCAACACAAAGGTTTTCAAAGGTTTTGCTGGCTCTTCAAGCTCAGCATGGCAAATGAAGCTCCAGCTGTGTTCTTCTCGCTTCATATATAACCAGGAGCAATCCAAGTCCCAGAGAAGAAGCCCTAATCCTATTGAGGATGCATGAGGCAGGCAGGCACACATCTGGCCTCTTCATTGTTTCACACACCCAGTGGGGCTCTAGAGAGGCAACTGTAGCATCCAATAGATAAGCTGGAAATTATAACTGAGAAGAGGAAAATAGTTCACAGAATCTGGAGGGGTTTTTTTTAATTTTGTAGTATTTTCAACATGTCCAGTCCAAATGATACATTACTGTGTGATTTCCTCTCAAAAATTTTCTCATTCTTTAACTACCAAGATACAGTAGTGGAGATTACATGGAGACCCACATAGAAAGAAGTTAAATACAAAAATACACTACACCTTGCTGTAAAATAGGAAACAGCTGGTATCTATTAGTAAAATCCTGAGGAATTAAATTTTACATCCTGTTTTTAGTTTTGTCTAATTGGGGAATGGATGGCAGTGACAGGGTTGCTTTTCCTGCAACTAGAGAAAAGCAACAATGACCTTTCTGATAAAATGCTAGGGATTGTTCTCCGGGATTTAATCTTTGACATAAATGTTCAATGCCAGGGTGCTTCAAACAACAAATAAATGCCTTTCACACAGCTCTGGAATCACTGACACATGAAAAGAATCAAAGGGAGAGATGCAAATAGGACATTAAAAAGTTGCAGAACTCTCCACCCATGCTGCTTAAAGCGTAACCCAAAGAGGTCCATAAGCATTCCATAGTTTCCATGGGAAAAAGCAGGCTCTAACCTTACGTGCCCCATCCTCCAGCTCATCCTGGGGCAAATCAGGGTTGCGCTCAACCTGAAGATTCCAGCGGTCCAGCTGGACAATGGTTCCATCTTCCACATGGCACAGGATCTTAGACACCGGCTCATCTGTGTAACCCTGACAGCAGAGTGACCATGGTGTCAGCCACGGATGGTGAAAACAAATCAGGTTACTCACCAGTTACCTGACAGATTTCCCTCCTTTCACACATGCCTAAGACCCTCGATGAATTTTTGATCAAGTATTTTAACAAGCGACTATTGAGGTGCACAAGTCTAGGGCAGGCAAATAAGGCCATAAGGAGAGGAATTCAAAGTATATTTGCCTTTCCTGGAATAAGTCTAGTGCTGTAGTAAAGGATTAACAAAGAGGAAGTTTAAATTATGTTTAAATTAGAAACCTGTTTACTGTTCTTGCTACTTGGCCTGAAATACCAGATACATCTACGTACACTTTTATTGCAACAACATCATTAGTAATTCAAAATCCCAGACTGCAAATTGAAGCAAACTGTTCTGCCAGAGTGAAGCAGATCTTGGACACAGCCCTGCCTGCTGTTTTAGCCAAGAGGAAGTTCCACCCCACACAACTGCATCTGAGCAGCCAGCTGAGAATCCCCACGTAAGGGTACCCCAGCCAGTCCTTACCCCACCCCAGTTGAGGGTGCGGGCAAGGTCATTCCCAGTGCCAAGTGGAAGGACAGCCACAGGAGGTGGGGGGCTGAGTTGCAGCTCATCGAGGATGGACAGGATCCAGCCCACCTATAAAAAGGAAAATTAAGAGAACTGTTAAGAATATTATAGGGGAAAAGACATATTATGATCATATCATATTCTTTGTCACAGAGAAGATCAAGTAAAAGAAACTTAAAAATGAATGAAGAATAATATGGACAATTCAAGGTAATTTCTTTTTAAATTACCATTATGTCTAAAGAAATTCAACCTTTGACAAACAGCTATGAAAGAAAATGAGACACATTAAAACAGCATGGTGTCTCAGAACTTGTCCTGCCAAGCATGACCTTGCTCACAAGTCTCCCTCTCCCACAGAAGAGACCTTAGTGCTGAATTATTTCACTCAGTACAAGGCATTATATCTATATATATACAATATACAGATATACACACACATACATATCTAATAAAAGAATAAAAGACTAGACTAAAAGACAGACTACAGCTCAAGGTTGGAGGCTTTGGACTGGAACAATGAATCTGTCTCTTTTGTATCCTAAGCTATTAGTTATTTCAGAGAGCTATTTCTTCTATCTTTCTTCTGGACTACTTAAAGCTTTCAAATAGAAATCTAGCCAGAAGGAACAAATTACTGAAAATGATTTTGTTTTCATTAAATGGTAATTTTCAAAGAGGAGAAAGAATTGTTGTTAAAGATGTTATCAAACTTTTGGTGACTGAAATTCTTGCTGCAAAAACAAAGGACTTTTAAACTACTTCTAACTTAAAAAAAAAATAAAAAAGGTGAATAACCTGTGCTGAATTTTTAGATAAAGAATTAATATAAATTAACAGAAGATTTTTTTTCCTGTTGCCAGTTTTCAAAGATTCAGTTTCTACTGCAAATGTGAGCTTTTAAACAGGACAAAAAACCAAAATCCTGACTACAGCTGGACTTAATTTTTCTTGCCCCAACTAATATTACTGTGGTTTCAAATATATTCTCAATCCAAACCAGGATAGCTTCACAAAAGGCACCCAGCATAACATGGCCATCAGAAAAATAGCTGGAGTTTGAAGGACTGCAGAGGGGGTGGCCTGATAAATACAGAAACCAACATGCTATTTAGTATTCTAAGGTATTTCTTTCTCCAATTCTCTTCAAAATAAATTTAATTTTGCACAAATGGCATTTATCAGACAGCTATTTATCATAACCAATTGTCCAATTATTAAAGCATTCATCTGGGATGTGATCCCCTATTCGAGTTCATTGTCTGACAACAGCCATCTCAAGTACTTACAGCTCTCATGACCTTGGATGTCACCAAAAATACTGAGGTCTTTAAAGGGATTTTCAGAGGTAAGTAATCCTCTCTCTTTCAAAATATCTATACTTCTGCACTGATAACAGGAGACAGAATAAAAAGTCAAGATAACATCAGTAGGGCCAGGACTCCTTAAAGAAGTTGGTCATTGTCATTGCCACTGACTTAAACCACACATCTGTGCTTCAGCTTCCCACTGCCACAGGTAACAACCAAATACCCACCACTTTTGTAAATGCTTTTAACTTATGAGCGGAAACATCAAATTTCAATTTTTAAGCACAAGATTGCTATTTAACTTGAGGTCACTTCTAAACCTTGTACATTAGTTGCACAATCAGGATGACACGTACTATCACTTCCCTGTAAACAGAAGGCTCCTGACTGCTTTGAAAGCAAAGCTTTCCACTCCCGCCCTGAAGCAACGATGGAAAAGTAACAATAAGTTCTGATTCACCTCAATAATGAGAGGTAACATCTGGTCTCATTGCATATTCATTAAGTCCATTTGAGCCAGATTTTTCATTTCTAGATGTAATGGCTTTGGGAATAACTAGGTATTAATTTGTTTCAAGCTGAGGAGCAGCAAAGGTAATAGTGGAGTGCTGCTCATACTAATGAGAAGGTGCTGCCACCTCTCGCACAGTTCAGCAAAGGGAAATAGCATGGTCTGACTCAATGTCGTTGTATTCTTTTCTAATATCTTCACGATTAATTTTTTCTCCCCTTCCTCAGATGGGAAAGAAAACAGATGGAAACACTTTTTCTCAGCTGATGCCTCCTGCTAAAGGACTGCCTTTCATGTTTCTTAAGGAAAGTTCATCATTCAGTAACAGTCATGTCTTGCTTTCCCATGTACCACCAAGGCAGTAGTCTTATCACTGATTTTTTTTCTTCATTCTTGCAGGGGAAGCATTGATATTAATAACCTTACCCCTGGGGTTTTAAAAGAAGCCACAGAGGCTGGAAAAATTCCCTCAGAAATTCAAGCCAAGGTGAATTAAGAGAGGGGATTCAGCTCTCTACAAAATAAACCAACCACCTCTCCATGCCCTAAACATCTACTTAGATATGTTCTGTCCAATCACTGTATCTTGTGAGCAGTAATGCATTTTCCTTACCATACTTACTGCTAAAATAGCCATCAAATGCATGTTGAGGAACTGAGCCCCCAGGGATTAAAGGTCAGTTTTTCAACTGTATTAGCACTCAGTGGCATAGACTGAGGTTTAAAATATTTTCAAGTACTGAAAGAAAATGCAGTTATAATAACTCCATTACCAGTCATGACCTTCAGACCATGAATTGCAGAGTTTTTCTCCAAATGAAAGTGCACAAATCCTTTAAAGACCTGACCCCATTCACTTACCCAAGAACACAGAAATTGTGTTGTAAAGAAAAGTTACTGAACCTGGATCTGCCAGAATCTAGCAGGAAGGAGCAGAAATTAAGATTTAATGGCTCCCAGACGCTAAGTTAACCTTCTAGACTCTCAGATCTAATGTATAGAGCGAGATGAGACCAGCAAAGTCAGTCTTTATCCCTTTTAAGATGTACAAAATCTTTATGAATAAAGGAAAGAGGGCTTTGGACATGAGAATCTGGTCCCATATCTTCACAGGCTAGGCCACACAAAATTGAAAAAGCAATACTAGATTTCACAAGTATAAGATATGTTGGCTCTCTGTGCCTCTACAGGCAGTGTGAGGTGGGAAACGTGCCACTGTGAGGAGTTTAATCACTTGGCCAAGACCATGGGACTGCCAGGTCCCTGCCACTTACCGTCCCATCCCCACCACATGCCAGGATCCTCAGGTTTGGCACTTTTCTGTACAGCTCCAGCCTGCCCAGGGAGGGAAAGGGGGAAAAAAAGGAGAAAAATGTAAGAACAGTAATGCAGACATTTTTAGCATGCTGTCAGTTTAGCATCTTCCCAGATTTTCATATTCCCTCTAGGGAGGTCAAAATCTTTCATTTTTCTATTACTCTAAAGCAAACAAGTTTAAACATTGAGGTTTTAAAGCAATATTTAATGTTCTTCATCATGACTTGTTGAGCTACCATTTCTCAGTCTTGTGTAATGTGACAGTTTCTCC
This sequence comes from Promerops cafer, assembly GCA_013398275.1. Lineage (NCBI taxonomy): Eukaryota > Metazoa > Chordata > Aves > Passeriformes > Nectariniidae > Promerops > Promerops cafer. The sequence continues at coordinate 333,454 of VZSE01008989.1, forward strand.
AACGAGTGACTGTATTTTAACACCACAGAAGGCAAGAATATGTAATAGAGTTCTTTCTTTGGATATGTGATCTAAATATCAACAGGAGAGACAAAAAAAAAGCACACGTTGAAGTCCTGCTCCTTCAGAAAGCCATAATGAAATATTTTCTAACTAAGGTGGAGACATTCACATGTAGAGAGCTGAGTGACCAGAGGACCTAACCCTCCTTTTCCCCATTATACAGCTCTGAAAAATGTATGTCTAACTTAAAGCTTCTAAATATCTTGAGAGAACAGAAGTGTAGGTGTTTCTCCAGGAAAATAAAAACCTTGGGTGCCTTGAATAGGAAACACTTGGACTGTTCTTCTACAGGCAAATATTTGATTTTACATTATTATTGTAAAATATTTATGGTAATAATATTTACAAAAACATACAAAACATATTTACAAAATGTGAAAGTAGTTCTGAACAGATGGTTAAGTAAAGCCAGTATCCCCATGTCCAGTACCACAGAAGGATGGTTTCTTAGCCCTTGGCAGCAAGAATCACTCATTTAAGGAGAGATACTCTCTCCCTTCGAAGAGGTTTGCACCTCAGTTATTGTCTGGCTAAGCTGTTAGTTACTCAGTGAGCAGGGACAGTTGCACAGTGCTGTCGTGTGGCAGTCTGGAGGCAGCCTCACCACACTGGAATTAGGGAATGGTCAGGCATTGGGATCCTCAGCGAGCCTTGAGCCATCTGGACCTGGCTCTGTCAGGATACAGGGGCAGCTCCTGAACTCTTCTCACAAAAGCTCCCACTGCAGCCCTTCCCCTTGCTACCAAAATCCAGATATGTAAAGCTCACGTGGTCACTAATCCAGCCAAGCTAGATCTTTTCCTGTTCTCCTGACCAGACCAGAAACAGGGTGCACAGCAATGAAGGCTCCAGTACTTACGCATCTCTCGGCCCTTCCTGAGAGAGGTCAAAGACCTGGCGTGGATTCAAATACCACATAAACATCTGGAGAACCTTGGTGCCCTGACAAGAGAGAAAAATCAAAGGAAGGGAAGTTATGAGCAGTTTAATGATTATTGGAAATAACAGTGTGCACTATTCACCATATTTCAACTGCTTTTCTTTTTTCTGTGCTTTATAAAGCAAACATAAAACAAGAAGACAAATTAGAAAGTGGCATAGCAAATGACTGCTCCGTAGAATAGCAATCCAGGACAAGGTGCACATGCAGGCATATAGACAAATTTCAACAACACAAATCACTAATAGTCCATAAGAACAGGCAGTTGGGGTCAGACCAAAGGTTCATCTCCCACAGCAACCTGTTCTCTTGCTTCTCACCACCTGCAACAAGAAGAAACCTCTGTTATCCCACCTCAGCCTCAGCTATCCGTGAGAGCAGGAAGTTGAACAAGATTGTAGCCAAAGTCTCCATCACACTGAACGGTGTGCTGCCCAGTGTCCAAGCAATGACAGCGCTCTGGCCTCCACCATCACCACGATGATCATCCATAATTGTAACCTCTACCATCTAATGAAGCAGGAGTCAAGGACTTTGTGGGCTACAGCTGCCCCAATGATCCCTCACTTGGTGCAGTGCGGCCAGCCCATCACCTAAAGGTATAATTTCTGTTTTCTCAAACTCAGGGGATCACATTCCCACTCAAATTCCTTCCTTCACGTTCTGCCCAGACACAAAGTGACAGGATCTCTCACTAGTAGCAGAGAGCTAAGGAGGCTACGGGCTGAGCTTGTGCTCTAATTCAAGAATGCCTTTCAGACATGGCCTGAGGGTACACAGGAATTTTCCATTGCTCTCCCTTCCTAGGGATGGCTCTTCTGCCTGACACCTTCCCTGAAGTGAAGAACCAAGAACAACATTCTTAGTACCTAGGAAAAGGTATAAGAAGAAATAAATGTGAAGTTTTCTTCCAGTCTTGGCTGTGCGCAGTTCACAGGACTCTTGAACCAGAGGGTGGTACAGGACTTCACAGTTTTCACTTCCAAATATCTCCTCCAGCCTGTGTAAATGTTTAGCATCCACAACATCCTAATGCAAGGAGTTTTTCACTGAACTACAGACTGTGAGAAGAACCAGCTGTTTCCTTGTGTTTTGAATCAGTCTGAACAGTTTCATTTGATATCCTCTAATTCTAACAGAGGAGAAAATGAGCAGTGCCTATACTACTCTCCATGCTCTATAGGTCTGTTGTATCTTACACCAATCTTTTCTACTACAAGGCCCTGTTTATCAAAAGGCACTCAGATTCTTTGATATTCAAAAAGGGGCAGAACCAGGAAAATATTCACTTGGATAAGTATTCATTCCACGAATCCTAAGGAAGAAGTCTGCTGCATTTTAGTCAGTGAAACTTGGTCTCTGTGGTACAGGACAAGACCACAAATAATTTTTTTAGATGCCATAGGAATATGTCATTTCACATTCAGTAATTTCAACAGCCTTTCCTAGCAAAGCTAAACCACTTTTTGGATAAAGTCTAAAAGCTTCACTGGAAACCTAAATTTTCTGTGGAAAGATGAAATCTTCTGAAAATCTCCAAACTGGCATTTTAGATTCCTTTCAAGAATCTGAAGACAGGAGTACAACCACAGAAATACTCAAATATCCATTCCAGTCATCCAACTCTACTGAAGCAGAAAGGCCATTCCACAGCAAGGACCTCTTCTGAGGGTTGTCTTCAGGCTTCTTCAGACACAGAGTCCTTTCCATCTGACTGGCCAAGAAACAGTGTCATTTGCAGAAACCCTGCTCTTAAACTTAAACTTTGCAATCCAGACCCAGCTGATACTCTTACCTGATTCCCTCCACTCTTTGGATTGACAAAAACCAGCAGTGGCTTCATGAGTGGAGAGGAGATAGGTTTTATCACAAAAGGCCGGCCTTTGTTATCCTGAGAAACAGAAGCAAGAAACAGCTTTAGTACATGCGATGTATGTTTCTTCAGCATAGCACACACAGAAGACCCAACCTAGCTCTGACAAAACTGCCTCAGGTACTGGAAATAGTACAGCCATGTCAATGTGATGCCCAGCTGAGAATAATTTATCCAGCTGAGACAACAGAATAAAATAAGAGGGGGGAAATATAATTTCAGAGTAGCACACAACTATTTCAAAACTCTTCTGAGATTATTTCTGACCCTATTCTCCACAATTATTCACACAACACTAATAACGTTTCAGAGACAGTATTATTTCTAATACAATCATTTTTTCCAAAGGAAAATAGAATGAGATAAGTAACTTATTCCATTAATTCCATCTAACAGAAAAGTTGCATAAGCACTTATTTGCAGATAACCTGGTCTCAAATTCTTAGCCTTGCTGCCTTCCCACCATTGAACAAATGCCACAGATCCAACATGACACATCAATGAGAAAACTATTTGCCTCCCTACTCCCTAGCCCCTGCAGGACACCCGAGAGCCCAGTAATGAGGGCACTGTCCTGGGCTCTAACAGACACAGATTCCAGTTTTTTTGTCTACAGTTCTCCCACCATGCAAGAAAGGACTTGAACCTGAGAGCCCTGGCTATGCAGGGGTGAGTCCCCGTCCACCTCTTCCATGAGGCTGTTTCTCTATATAGTTAATCCACTAGGAAGAATCTGGAAGCAAGGTCTTATATAAGACACATGGTAAATAAACCAGTTGATCAATAAACTGTTTTCTCTCTCTGTGGTCCCATTTTAATACGAGATCCCCTGAAGAAGGTCTCCTAAAACAAATCACATCTGGACCACAGTCTTGCATCAGTGCACTCACCATGGGTTTCACAACCCCGGTTTCACACCCCTGTTCTGCTTAGTGGAAAAAAAGGGTGTGAGCTGAGTCTCTTACATTCCAAGGGAACACTCTTTCATTAGGGTTGTGGTCCTTCTGGAGTCTGGTACGTTGTTTCTTGAAAAAATTAATTCAGAAAATAAAACTTTTCATACAAGTTTTATCTCTTCTAACAGCAAATTCAATATCGTGGAATTTCCCAGGGGAAAAATACATTAAACACTTCCGTGGAAAAAAAAAGGAAAAAAAAAGCCTAAAAACTTTTAAGTCTGTGATTAGACATTTAAACAAAAGGAGCATGATTTCCAAAGCACTTGAATACCTACTTCATTTCCTCTTTTGCTGGCTTTTCTTTTAAAGGACGTTCTCTTCTTTCGCCTTGTTGAAGTCTTTAAGGAGTTCTACATCAAAAGAAAAATGAATACATGAAAAGCAAAACAAAATTTAGAAGACAGGCCCAGACAGAGCCCCTTTACGAAGCTCTTCCATGCATGTCCACTTGGAGAATGATAAGAGTATCTGGCACATGCTCGAAATTTAAATTACATGCGCTGCATGCTTTACACTTCCACACCACCGTTTATGGAGAAAGCCACACACGGAGACCAGACTGGTGCTTTGGAACTGGAAACTTTCCCACGCTGTGAGGGGGAAAAAAGATCAGATGCTCCCATAGACTCACATAACACCACATGTTGTACCTGCCAACCCTCCCAATAGGGGTAGGAGACTCCCGTTTCCCCTTCGGGGCTCCAGTCTCCTGCCCAATCAGGCTCGTCTCCTGGTATGGAGACCACCTGCATAAAGACGTAATAAAAAAACATGATAAATAAGATATTTTTCATGTTTTTTTGTTTGCTTTTTTTTTTTTTTTTTTTTTTTTAAGGAAAGAAAACAACAAGTTTTAGCTCTGGCAACCATTATGACTCAACATAACGTAGGCCACCATGGCATATGATGCTGGCACTGTAGAGTCAGTTACAGCTTATCAAGAAACTTGTGCAATCATCTGCTAAGGAACAAACTGAATTGCTAATTTTTAAGGATTTAAGTAAAGAAGGTCTTTGCGGGATGATTTTTTGTTATGTTTTCAAATAATAATATCGCTTAACAACATAGGAAAAAAAGTACAGGTGCTTGTATTTTTGCAGAACCTATTAAAATAGAACTTAAGTTGAGGTTATTCTCCAGGCAGATGACAGTCTGCTCAGTGACACTGAGCAGAAAGGTGATCTGGCTTGATAAAAATAGTCCAAAAAAGGGGAATTTTATTATATTTTATAATTTCTTTTAATTCACTAATTGAGTTATACCTGCAGGAAACGCTAATCATTTCCATAATTGAAATTTTGTCTTACAGGAAATACTTCAAATATTTTTGCAGTATTTCCACTTCTAGTCTAACCGTCACCAGAAAATAAAGTAGCATGAAGAATTGGAAGAAAGTTCATTGTTGTTTTTTTTCCCTGCATATAAGAGGGAAAACAAGATTCACTCAGCTCATCTGAAAGTTCATTTCTGTCCTGATCTTGATCAGAAGTTTTCCACTAATTAAAGTCCACAAACAGAGATCATCAAATCTATAAAAAGTGTTGTTTATTCTTAATCCTGCTCGCTATCCAACATCAACAGGAATAGCTACTAAGTTTTGTTTAATACACATCAACCACTTTGAGAATTTCAAGAATTGAGTATGATGCACCAGATACACAATGTAATGCTGTGTATGCAGTTAATGCTTCCACATCCCTGAGAAGAAAAACTAACAGCTATCTAACTGAAATGCCTAGAGGCATTGTCCTCTATCACACAGAACTGAGAAGCCTGTCAGAGAGCACAAGGTCCCAAGGTCTCAGCATTCCTGGAAAAGGAAATAGTCATGCCTTATTGCTTACTGAAAATACTGAACACAAGACAGCTCTGTAGAGCAATTTCAGGAATTTGCCCTTTTAGAACATATTTTGAGAAACCACCTAAAGAAATGTTCATACGTTCATCATCTTCCCTACTGTGATACAAAGTGACCTTGAAAGCATGATAAACCATAAAGACTGCACTGACTACCAAGTGCATCAGCAATCCCATCTGCTTGGTCTTGCGTTGCCCTACCTCAGTGGTCACATTGACTGCAGGCAAAAGTCTTGATGCCTACAGAAAGATAGGAGGGCATTACATTCAAAGCTGCCTCCCATGTGGGCCTTAGCCCAGTTCCTCAGGCATTCTCTGAAGGGTTCTCACTGGATTTGAGCAAAACACAGGTCAGAGAGAGGAGATCTAGTCTATCCACACTCCTGTTAGCAGTGTGCTGAAAGCTCACACAAATAACAAGGGTAAAGACAGCTCAGTAAAACCCTGACTAATTTAAAGAATGTTTAAATGTAGTTGTCATTAAATCACACTATAATGAACCTAACAGAGGGGTGGGAAAAGGTGTACAGCTGTAAGAAAGAAAATGTTTAAGAAAACTTTTAAAGTTTAAAGAAACAGTTTAAGGCTAAGCCTCCATTTATGCTTATAACCATTTTCACTTCCATACTCAAAAAAGGCACTAAATACTGCATTTCAACAATGTTATTTCACCTCTTTTTTTTTTTAATCTTTTTAAACATGACTACACCTACAGTGTTAACAGAACCTAAAGCTTTGCTACAGTAATTGCAACCATGTGTCCATAGCAGATGAACCGCAAAAAGCTGCTTAAACATACACAGGGGTTTTTTGCAAACATGCAGAAGAGTAACAGCCAGAGAGTATCAGCAGTCTTTGCACACTGAAGTGAAGAAATGGATACATAATATCTTGTTCACAGAACAAGGTAATGAGTATATTGTAAACATATAATGTTATTCAGCAAGGTACCTGATAGCAAAGCATACCTTTAAATGGGCACCATAAGTAAATCCTAACTTGCCTCTAGAGAGGAAACCTCTCCTTTGTGGATGTTTGTCCATCTTCAAAAAGAGATTTTTCATATTATTGAATGGTCAGTATAGCTCTCAGAAAACTTAGGTAGATGAACAGAAGAATTGGAGTCCTTCTTGTATGGTGTTGAATGGTGAGAAGGCCAGGGACTACCTCAGACAAATCCAATGAAACCTTTCAACCTTTTCCATTTACAACATTTCATCCTCAGTTTTCAAAAGCTAAAAGCACACTGATTTCCAAATTACTTCAACAGTGAACAGCATCTGGGAAGGTCAACCTTGACCATCTTCTGGTTGTTCACAAACCACTATCAGACAAGCCAGCTGCACTCAGCAATTGAGGAAATAAAGAAATAAGCCCAGAAATGTAAGTATTCACTAGAACTAGTTCACAGACCTCAAAGAAAGAGAAGAAAACACCAAGTTTACTCACCTGGAACAGAATAACCTTGGAATTTTACAGTTACTGCCTTTGTCTTCCCAAACAGAAGACAGACTAAATCAGTAAATCCATCAGTAAGATCCTCCTTATTATCCACTTTTCTCCCACAACACAAGCATCTAGCAAGTCCACTAATACTAGCTAAGCCAGAGCTAACACCACTTTGGCTACCAAACCTCACCTAAACAAAATACCACCAGTCAACAAGGGTGACCTGCTTCATAAACTAGGAGATGGAATTTTTTTGAACCCCAGGAAAACAGAGATGGTATCAAAGCACTGCTAACAATACAGAAATATTGGAAATCAGTAGGAAAGTCACAGAAGTGGCTCACATTAGGGATAACATGGAAGAGGTATTGGGAGTTTTCCATTCATGTAAGGGGGTCATTACACACAGGGCTACCACCAATTCCAAAACTGTTTGAACCATTCTGAATGTTCTTAATCTTGCAATCAGTTGCTTACAAGAAGCAAAAGCTCCCCATTTAGACCATAGGTTGTCAGCATAAATTTGTTCTTAACCAATTACACCATGATGTTTCACTAGCACAACATTGTTGGTAACGAGACACAGAGTGTGGAATTTTGTGCAAGCCTAATATTTGAAAGGTGGTGACCCACGCTGTACAAAATAAGCATGGAAAACCTTTTGTGGCAATCAAAAAATAAAAAATTATAAAACAGGGCAAGGTTTTGCTACAAAATGCCATCTTATTTACTTAAAGGAAACCACAAACACACAGTATGCAGGCACCACTAAAATCAATTTTATATGAGCAGGGAATTCAGTTCAGGAGTTGTCTGTGACCAATGTAAGTAGTTAATTAGAGCTGAGGAAATATTTTATACCCAAAAATCTTCTAGCCATATTTATTCTGACTGTGGAATATGTGAAAAACAGATTGTTGGTTACACGTTCATTTTTTAACGTGAAATTACAAAAATTTGTAAATATTGTCTGTACTCTCTGGATCAAGTGATGTAAATATTTCATAGTGTTTACCAAACATTTCTATAGGGTGATGAGGGTCATCATACATAGAAGTAGAGCTGGCCAGAAACAGCAGGAGAGGGAAAATATTTCCTAAGAAAACAATAAATAAGAAAACAAGACTTCTGCCAAAAATCTGAAAACACATCCAAAAGATGCATCACTATTTTCTAAAGTAGTAAGGATGCATTTCCCATAACTCCAATGGGTGCTATTAGGCAGCTTCATGGAAATGCACCCCTTGTCTGTGTAAAACACAATTTTGATCTATTTAATGCTTCAGCTACTCAAGATAAGGTTTTGCATGCTACTGACCATGAATTTCAAGGACTAGATAGTTAACAATGAAGTACTTTCTCTGTGCTCATGACTCAGGCACACAAAGCTAACAGATACTTTCTTTTAGTTTAACATTTTAAGCCTTTATTTCAATTGTTTTTTTCCATAAATTATAATTACCTAGATTCGATTTGTTTTTTAATTTGAAATTTAGAAAAAAAATGGACAAGAAAGCAAATTCTCTACAAATATTGTAAGGAAGGTACTCTGCTTTGGGCAAAAGCCAAATCAAAGGAAAATTACACATCAGGGTTTGTTGGGGGTTTTTTGTTTGGTTTTTATTTTTCTTTTTTACTAAAAATTAAATAAAATAAAAATTTAAAGGATTGAAGAAAACTTTCTTTTAGCAAGTTCAAGCACGGATACATCTGTCAAATACCACACAGCTGCTGAAAATTAGCCAAGGATATTAAGGCCCTGCCAAAGACTCAAACATTCCTCAACAAAAGAGAAAAAAGTATTTCTCTGGAGGAGACTGAGTAAAACAGAAAAGGACGAGTGTGGGAAAAATCTACAAATGGCAAAAAGCCTTTTTTCTCAGAGCAGAGGTGGCTAGGAATCTTGCAATGCTTTCTCTTGACCTAAAGGAGAAATAGAGGCCTCTTTGGTTGACTTTTGGTTACTCTATCTGTATATTTCCCCTTCCCTCTGCCCCTTGTCTTTAACAACCAGCTTCCTACTCATGCCCAGATCTGTCACATCCCGAAACTGGAACTAAAGGCAGTGTCACAATTTAGGCCTAAGGCCTTTTTCTGGTTTCATGGACTACTTTTGTCTTAGTGCCTTGGCTACAGCCTGAACTTCTTAGTTTCTTCTTGACAGCCAGGAGGCAGAGCCAAAAAGCCCAGGTCACTTCCCAAGGATGGACTGAAATAAAGAATATCATTCTGAAATAAAAATTTAACTAGCATTTCTGACTCCCTAATATGCTCAGTGTTTGTTTCTTTCAGCTCAACTTGGAGTAAAAACAGACTTTAAAAGAAAAAATTATTCCTTCATGATGTGAACCCCTTTTAATTTTTGGCCAGCTCTCTTTTAGATATCTTTGTTCCCTGTTGTGTTCAGCAGTGGATTACCCTCTCCAAGACCTACCACATCCATCAAAAAAAATTTGAAGTCCAATGCCTGTTATGTGCAACTCGATGAGCCTGTGGGTTCACTGCTGACTGCACAAGCACTGGTGTAAGTGAGACCTGATTCTTTATGTGTCCATTAAAGGCAAATTCAGAAGGATGCCAGTCCAGACACAGCCAATTCTCACTGCAGTCCAAGTGAAAGTTTGTGAAGTCCTTCTCTGTATTTGCTCAGCTCTATTTAATGAAACATGCTTGACTGCCTAGCACACAGGGGGTGTCTTGCAGTATGCTTGCTGAACTCACAGTTACAGGGACAACTCTGAGCTGAATTAGCTCAGAACAAGTCATGTTTGTTGCTAATCATCCCAAACAGGGAAATTTACTGAAGGGCTTGATGGAGGGGAAAGAGGATACAGGTTCATAACCACCATGGATGTATGCTGGGTTTCAGGGATAGAGACAGGGTTGAACAAGCATGCCTTGGTGAAGGAGGACCAAGCAGAGAAGCCAGGCTGGCCCTGCACAGCCAGACAGGCCCTGCACAGCCAGACAGCTTCAGAAACAGACATCAGCATGCAGTTACCTGAGGTTTCTTCACCTTAATGATCCAGGTGGGAGGCACAATGACAGCAGCATGAGCCCCCAGGGAACATGGCTCCTCAATGTGATGTAGCATGAAACAGGTGACTTTGTTATGGAACTGGAAGAGAGGGAAAGAGCAGGGTCAGGAAATAGGACAAGGAAGACAAAGGGGAAACCTGGGGAAGAAGAAGAGGGTGATGGCACAAAAACTGGAGCAATACCCTCAGCTCCACCATCTTCAAGTCCTTCAAAGCACGGAGATTTAGGACACATAACTAAAGATTGTATTCCTAAGCCATGCATTCTCAGAAAAAAAAATAAATAAATAAATAAAAAATAAAAATAAAAATAAAAAGACACAAGCAAGAAAAACCAAGACAAACAAAAGCACCAAACAAACCAACCAAAAAGAAACCCCACAGTCACTGCTAGTTAAACCCAGATCACTTCAGTCTCCTGAAGTATTTTCCACTTACCGCCAGCTTGCACCAGGAACAACTGATGGCCACAATCTCTTTACTATGGAAGGAGAATTTCTGCTGAAAGCCCTAGAATAACCAGGGGGGAAAAAAGGATTAAATTCCTTTTGACTAAAAGAAAATATATACCTCTAACTCTAGCCAGGTGAGTGTGCTAGGCAAGCAGTTTTTTGGGGGATAAAACAATTACAGGAGGTAACAGAGAAAGTTCTCCCACTGGGGTATATTCACACAATCCTTTTAAAAGGATTTCTGCAAAATTTTATCTTTTTCCTTAAATTTTTTTGTAGTTAAAAACAATGGAAGAAATAGAGAAGAAATGTCTATTTTAATTTTTAATGGATTTCTACACACTTGAAAATTTCAGATTTTCTTTTGAATAAAGTGTTCTGTCATTGCAGTCTTGTTTGTTCTAAATATAAACAAGAACTTGAATTTTTCTTTTTTTTACTACAGAGTAGAATTACTTTTTTTTTTTTTTTTTTTTTATGACAGAACAAAATTAACTACAATGTCTCTCCAGTAATATTCTGACAGGGAAATGAAGTAATTAAGTTTGTAATTTTATTGAACTGACTCAGATTAAAATCTTTCCAGTAAGTTACAAAAAAACCCCGTATGGTCTGATTCAGATCTCACAATTAAAATAAAATATTTCTTTGCATTTTTAAAGATAGAAAAGTCCACCCCAACCAGAAAAAGCAATTTTATTCTCCTAGAGAAGAGCTTCTTTCTAGCGAATGCAATATGCCTTTGCTGTAAATTCTAAGGCTGGAAAAGGCAATTGGGTCATATATAATGTTCTGCATCTAACACGAGCAACAAATAATTAGATACAGTCTGTAATTTTGAGCTGACTTAAAGGTTATTTTAGTCAGAGAAAAAAAATTATTTGGGTTGATGGCTGGAGGGATGGAAAGTCCACAATTTCAGTGAACAGTTTGTCACAGTTGCCTTTACTACTTAGATTTCAGATTTGCAGTTGGTTGGATCCTTTATTCATGGCCTTTCATCAATCCTCTCTCTACCTCTGTAAGTAGCCCATCACCAACCAAAATTTTCCAATTCAATCTCTCTACCAAATGATGAATTTGAGAATCAGTTTTCTTTTCAAACTGCTGAGAAATACCTAAATCTCCTACATGCTGGACAATGCCCAAGACCCAATGCAAAAAAAAGTTATAAACTGATTTAGTAACGTCTAACAGGTCATTTTGCCTCACTGCTTCTGTTATTGAAGTCCTTCTTATCCTGCAGGACAAATGAGCCTATTAGTGCCCAGTGAAATGGCAAGGTCAAGCACACCAAGAAGGAGAATTAAATAAACAACCAAAAAAACCCAGATAGAAATGCCTTGGTCTTCTTAAGTGAGGGACTGAGACAATCTGTCTATACAGGGTGGCTGAGGACAACTCTGTTGATACTCAGAAGGGGAGGAGGCTCTACTTGCCTGCCCAGAATGCAGAATTACATCTTGCAGCTTCATCTACAGCTGTGCCCAGCATGTACTCAAACCAGTTTGCCACATGGACCTCATCACCAAGACCAACTCCTGAAAAGGCTTGTGTCACCTCTGGCTAGATTTTTGGGGTGTTGCTTCAATCCTTCTCCTAATGCCTCAGAGTTTACATTCAGAGAAATTCAAAGAGTAAATCTTTCATAATGATGGTGATTTGGGATATTCAGGTTTAGCAATGGAGTGTAGTGAAGGGGCTTAACAAAGACAAGCTGGCCAGATACTTCTGGCTGGACACATCTGGTCTGCCATTCAGTGTGGGCATAAGAGCAGAGTGAGAGTAACTTGATTCAAGTGCTGGAGCAGAGGTCTGACACTGGACAAAACACTCTTCCTCATTTACTTACTCTAGTGCTTCACAATGTTTCTCACAAATCTCACTCCTCCTTGTTCCAAAGTGCATTAAAATAAAAAAAGAATTCTTTCAGTCCCCCATGGGCACAAAGTGTTTTGGTTTTTTTCTGCTTTGTAACATTTAGGAGGGAAAACTCTTCTCTCCCAAAATATCACATAATAAAAGTCTAAATTCAGTACATTAATTCCACAGCCCATCATCTGTGCATTTTAAACATATGGACTGAGCAGCTTGTCTCGTTCTGGATGGACCATTTTTCATTTATTTAGTAAGTCATTTGGCTTTTAGGGAGTCATTAGAGAAAATGATACAGCAATAAAATCATATTAATGATAAGTAGCAATAAACCACCACTTTCCTTCCTCAAATTTCTCTACAAATGTGAGATAATTCTTTGTAAGGATAAAAGTTTCAGGTAAGATAGCATTTATTTGAAAGCTACCTTTACAAATAAAGTAATTGATAAAATTGATAAAATGAACCATGCTGTACGTCACAGCGAGATTTGGCAGGGACTATTGGACTCAAACATAGGGACCCTCCATATTTCACTAGAAATCATATTTTCTGCCTTTTCTGAGTGAGAAGAAACACTGAATTTCAGATGTTTTCAATCATGCAACGAGGTCTTCTGTACCACATTAGAAATTTTGAGATAGCAAATGAATTTCACCTTTTTGAGAACATCAGCCTAACAGTATATGATTAGCACTGATTCTCCAGCAACCAATCCCTCCACAACACATGAAACCCCATGTTGTGAGCTGCTCCTGTAGAAATAATCAGCTGTGCACACCAGAAAAAAATGTACTTGTAGGAAAAGAGCACCCAAATGTCCACAAAATCAGCTTGTGCTGGTAATTCAAGCAGTCTGAATAATCTGGATTCAAGTACAAATTAACATAGATGCCTGTGTACCAAAGACAGCACCTAGGGATTACTAGTTCTGATATGTTTTATTTATATTCACAGAAGTATTTATTATTAAAGACTATTTTCACACCAGTGTTAGGACTACTAATAATATTTTTTGCAAGTATTTTCCTACAAAAGACTTTCCCTTTTTAGTACTCTTAGAGATACCCTAATGCAACATAACTGTAAGAGAGCCAGGTATTATTACAACTCAAATACAGACTACAACAGAAGCACCTGGATGGTGATCTCTGCTAAAATAACAAAGAACTAGAATGGCCTTTCAACCACTAGAAATTTCAGTCTTCACTTTACATGCAGCTCTGCATGAATCCACTGGCTTTTAAAGGGACCAGTGACAGAGACACTGTAAACACTCTGCATCTCTGTGGAAGACACCCCACTCTGGACACCACAGAAGGTTAAAGAAATAGTGGGTTTTTGGCATTATGGTCCAAAACATGTTCTCAGTCTCAGAAAACCCCTCAGTCACTAACTGGAAGCATGTGAGAAAAAGATTCCTTTTCATTCATCCTTAAGCTTCTATTACGGCACATAGTCATGAAATGGATGCTGGACCGCATGGTCTGAGCATTCTTGTGTCATATTGTAGAAAGAAAAGAATTATTCTGATTTCTCTGATGATCTCAGGTAACAAATAGCTAATAGCTATGAAACTGCCTTTTTTTCTATGTCTTGAAGAGAGAGAATAGATTTCTTAAACATCATGAATGGTGTGGGTGCCATGGCTTGAGAACTTTTAATTAGCATCCCTTCAAACACAACAGCTATGAATCATTAGGAAAAAAAACTAATGTGTGACAGGTTTGAAACAACCAAATGTAGTTCTTCTCATAGCACGTAGTTAAGTTCAGGAATTTCTTGCTAAAGGATATTGTAAATGCTACAACTTTACATGAACTCAAGGTTCCACAAGGCAAGACCACAGGAAAGAGATTATCATAGACTGTTAACTATAAAGGCACTGTTTCTGGAAATTCATGAGACAAAAACAGAAATAGTTTTCTTGGTGACACTGCACATTCCAGGCCCCCTTCCCTGGTACCAATTTCTCTATATAGTACTTCAGCAATAAATCAGTGAAATCACCCTTGGGAAGAAGAGTAAAAACCTAAAGCCTAGATGAGTTTATGTAAGCTGTATTTGCACTAGCAAGTAATGTGTAACAGGGTAGCACAGGCTCTGTCAGTACACAAGAGATTACACACAAGCATTTTCAGATAATTTTACTTTGGATTAGCTGTAGTCTGGTCCTGTGGACTGAATTCCCACCAATAACCGCAGAGTGAATTTTCAATTAAGTTTAATCTAAAAGGAATTCAGTTCATTTGTTACAAGACTGTCCCCCATGTGAACCACTGCAAGTAATGATACCAAGGAAAAATTCTTTCAAACTGCACTTCTGATCTAAGGTGGAACACTGACAGACCCCTGTGTACTCAATTTTTCAGGAAGTGTCAGACATGGCATATAATGGCACACAGAATATAAAGCCACAAGGCTATGCTAAGGATATGGAGTGCATTAATTCCTATCCACTTGCTTATCATTTGAAGCATGAGATGGGTATACCCTGAAAACTTTGTTTATTTGAACTGTAATTAATGATCATTAAAATACTTAACCATCCTGTTCCAGGCATGAGATAGGACTATTACACAACAATGAGATCTACCACAATTGTCAGGTATTCCATGAATAATACTTTTTTTATTGCTTTAAATGTACTGTCATTCTGTTTCAATGACAGTTTCCCTTTTCCTGAAAGACAAGAGAATAATAAAGGTGGTTCTTACTTGGAGGTTTTTGAAATGTTTTAGTAGAGCATATGCATTTTGCTGTAATAGGAGACTTCTTGGCCAATAAATATAACTGATATTTTTTGTTGTAATTTTCTATAATTCTTTCTTTCCTGACAAAGAACAACTCTACTAGACCATACTTAATGTTATTCTTAACTGAATATTTCTTATTTAAGGGAAAAATTGAGATTTTCTCTGAACTTCTCTATATTCTCTGTTTGATGGTTGGATTTGAAGACCTATATCAACAAAGGCTACCCATGGGGACATACCCAGCACAAGTTTTGATATGATAGCTAGTAAATACTCTCACTGCAAAATCAACTCCAAATGCCTGTAGGAGATCCAGGCCAAGGAGGCAGAGAAGGATGGCAAAGTCATACCCTAAGAATGCTGTGTGCAAACTGCTTTGCTGCACCACTACCATGGTACTTGCTATAAAAGGGCATCATGTTTTTATTGCATGTCCTGTTGCAGCTGGTAGCTGACAATCTGGGTGAGTGTCCAGATACAAATCTCATTTTCCTCTGACTGAAGTGTTGTGCCATGGAGATGAGATATGGACTTTCTTACTAGTTGTAAAGAGGGAGGCGAAAGTATGATATAGTGCTAAGGAAAGGAAATTAAATCCCTGTTAATTTAATTTTTAAACATCTCCCAATACATCTCAGAGGTTCATAGTATTTCAGAAGAAATACCTTCAGTAGCTAAAGTACTTCTTCGCCCTTTTTATACCTTTTTAAAAATAAACTTTTACAATCTATGAAGCAGAGGAAACACAAAGCAGTCTCACAGATCTTAGAGGCTGCTGGGGCAGAAAGAAAGCAACAGCCTTTCTTTTCCAGGAGCCTAAGAAATAGGCCATCACAATTTTGGCACAGAAGACAGCACTGCAAGAGCATCGTATAAGTATTTGCACATCATACTAGCACAGGGTTAGTTTAGCAATTAAAAAGGCTCAAGGAGTCACAGCTTTCCTCCTCCTCATTTTCAGCAGCCAGCACACCCCAACCTTCCAGGACAAATGATGTGCTCATTCCTGCAGATGCAGCTGCCTTTCTCTTCCCACGTGGGAATCAGGATTGTAATGCTCAACATCTCAGGCTCGTCATTAGCTATTAAAAGAGGCCAAGTGTTTGTGATGGAAAAAAAAAAATGCAGTGACTACAAGGACCTACAGGCTGCCCTGAATTCCTAAGTGCCCTGTGTCGTGCTTGTGCTGTGCAGGAAATCTTACCTTTCCACACTGCTTACATTTGCCCTCCTGCCTCCGCCGGTGCACCCAGTGATGCCGCACAAAGTTCTGCAAACAAGGGCAAAAAGATGTGTTATAGGAAGCATGAGCACCTTGCACTCAAAGGTACCATCTAGGTGAAAGTTATTAACAGACAACAAAGAAAAAGTCCCTTCAGCCAACAGAGTAGTTCCTGGAGCAAAATGTGCAGCAGGCACTGCAGGAAACTTCAAAAACTACTAAAGCTCTAGGACAAATAAGGACAAGGTGGTTCCTTTAGCTTCATTGAAATAAGGCCAGAACTACTTCCTCAGTACATAGGTTTTTAAATGTTTGATTTTCTGTTTGAGATACTTCCAGAAGGGGGAACAAAAAAAAAAAAAAAAAACCAACCCAAAAAAAAAAAAAAAAAAAAAAAAAAAAAAAAAAAAAGATTAAGAGAGAACAAATGAAAAGAGGAAAACAATTATTAAAAAATTAAAAATACTAGCTCAAAGGACAGGAAGAAGAAAAATGCTATCAAAAAAATAAGGAAAAAGGAAAAAGATAGAATAACTGAATGAATGGGCAAAAGACAACAGAAGGGTGAAATGGTTTCTGTCAGTGTAAGTAATAGAGTGCTTCAGCTAGAATTCATTTTACATTTATTCTGGAGAGGGGAACATGTTCCACTGGGAACCAATTCTCTGTCTAAGACTCTTCTCAATCTAAAAGCACTTCTGCAGCTGCACACCAGGGGGATCAGCACACATGTCAAATGAAAAGTAACTGCCATTTGTGCATTACTTACTTCTCTTGGAGATCTGGAGCCTCCTTCTCGGAAAGTCGGTTTGCAGCGAAAATTAATCTGGCATTGAAATAAAACTGTTAGAGCTTGAAGTGAGCTGAAAGAAAATTTATTCCAATATCTTGATCTAGGCTAGACTTCCAAAGTATTTATTATCTATTAAAATATTAGCTTCACTAGGTGAAAAAAGTAACTCACCTGGATGTCAGAAAAATCTCTTTTTATATGCCATATTAATTCTCATTGCTAGACCTCTGCACAGCCCCCATCTTCACTAATGCTATTGCTGCCCACTCAGTTCAAACATTTAACCTGCCTCCTCCTTCTAGAAGGAAACTGCTTTATCTGTTTTATTTTTCTAAAGACCTTTTGCAAACAAGTGCACACTTCAGCTTACATCTCAAAAGTTAGTAGGTGCTGGAAATTTCACTCTGCAGGATCTTTTTGCACACCCTATCTTTAAGTCTTCATAAATAAAGTCTGTGGAGAAATTTCCATTTACATAAAGAACCATGCAAATTCTCAAATTTCTACCTTTTCCTTGCATAAGGATATTTTCATCCACCTCCCCAACCACAAATCATTTGGGGAGTATTGTATTGCCTCATGCAGTGGTGTTGCCACTCCAAAGAGGACAACGGGAGCTCTCATGAATGGAAAACATTTTGAGGAAGGTCAAGAGAAAAAAAAGTATTTCATAAACAAGAAGGCAGCCCTATGAGGAAAAAAAAAAAAGCTTTGAGAAAAGAAAAACAATAGAAATAAGAATAGAGGGGTGTAGGCAGTAAAAAAGACACTGAAGAAGAAAGAGGCCTGCAAAAACTCTAAAGGTTATGTGAAGTAAGGATGCACTAAATGAAACAAATTCAAGTTTGAGTTGACTGTCCTTCAAAGAATTAAACATTTGAAAATTGAGCACAGCTATGCTTTTGTTACAAAGGTAGAATGACTAGGTTTCTCCAAATTTAAATACAACCCTCCCCAAATAAATAAATTCTTCCCTCATTTAGTAGTTGCCTTCAAAATAATAGCTCTAGGGAGAAAAATTAAAATTATAATTTAAAATTGAGCACACACACAAAAAAAAATAAATAAAATACCTAGTGCATATAAAGAGATGAAAGGCATTGTAATATTAGTCTTTTTTCATTGTTCTTCACCTGGAATTGAAATTTGTTGTTTCACTGCCCAGTCATGGCAGGCTGGAAAGACTCACCTTATATTTATTTTGCATAAAATATGCACCTTTATAGAGAGGGACAAGCAGAGGACTTATGTACTAGTTTTAAACTTTATAGTCTTTATAACAGCCCTCTGCCAAGAGGTGGATTTCATGGTCTCCAAAACAGCAAGAGAAGCTGGGTTTTATCTAAGTGCTCATTTTCTCTGGCTGGCAATGCCACCAACTCACTGGGCTATGGAAAGTCAGCACTGCTGGTGATGAAGGAAGTCATGAAAAATTCACTGGTAACATTTTGTGCTGAAAGCATGTGCTGGTGTTAATTTCACTGTGGATAAAAGCGTCGGGGGTGGAAATGGTACCTCTCCAACTTGGTATTATGGCAATCACTGTGGGATTTGTCAACACGAGTCCAAATACTTGGAAAGGAAAAAGCCCTTTCCTTATGGGGTTGCTGCTATAAATTTGTTATGCATCAGCTTCTTTTATGAAGAACAACATTGCTAAACATATAGGAGTGAAAATGAAGCTCTAATGAAAGCAATGGGGAAATTCCCACACATATTCCCATGCACATATCCCACCAGGAATGAAAAGGGTGGGGAGGAGATTTCTCTAGCACATTTCCAGTTAGCCATAATGAAGACAAATCTCTGAGGGGAAGCCTGAAGTCAGTGATAGATATTCTGTAGGTGCTTGGGTGTGATCAAGGATCCTTGAAGGAAATGAGAAGCAGGACTGATGCTCACAGAAATAATAGTAGTATAAAGGAGAGGTTTGATGTTTTCTATTTTACAGACAAGAACTTGAATTCTGCAGTTTTGAAGAGAAAACAGTGTAGTCTAGTAAATACAGAGGGAAAAGTTCACACCAGAATCTAATGCTGCACTCCTCATAAGTATATCTGTCATACAGTGAATTATGCTGGCTTTTGCTGCGGAATTGTAAAAGGCCAGTTTTGTACATAACAGGATACTCCATTTTCTAGCTTCAATTTTTAATCTAGAAGTACAGGCAATTTATTTTTTAAACATTAAAAGTGTAAAAGCATTCTGTAGTTTTTGTTCTTTGGTTTTGTATTTTGTTGGTTTGGGGGTTTTTATGGTTTACAGGGATCGAAGAAATATACTTTAAAAAAAAAAAAGGTGGAATTTCAAGCCAACATTTGTTCTCAAGTACACTGTTAAAACAGCTGTGAAAACTTAATTTGGCATGCAGTGTTTTCCAGGCTGAAACCTCACTAAAAGAATTAAAAGCATGTTGGCTACGTCAGGCTCCAGAAGATGGCAATGTCTCACCTTCTCTAGCTGCTCCATGCAGGCGTTGTGGACCACGATCTTGCAGGCAGCACACTTCCTCCGCAGGGCAGACTTCTGCAACAGGAAAGGGACACGAGTGTGCGTGGAGCTGAGCTACTCCCAGGAGGAAAACAAAGTCAGCTGAAAAGCAGGAGAGGGTTTGCTCCCTATGCAACTTTTTTTTTTTTCCCCTCCTTTGGTGCTCTCAGTTGTGTACAAAATAAATAAATACATAAATGAAAAAGATCTGAAGCTCTTCTGGCTAAAACCTGAACTTTTGTGAAGAAAAGAGCCACAGCAGTCCAGCTTGTGAACTGGAAGTGAATGCCTCCCTTTAGGCAGGGGATCAGGTTAACACTGCAGAGCATCACTCTAAAAGTGAGCATCCTAAGAAGATTATGCTCAAAGAGGAGAAAATTTGCACGTGCAAATCAGAGAACTCGTATCAGTGTGCAAGAGGTCATTTCATGCTTCTAAAATAATTAATTTGATGGGCCTGACCGTTGCCTTGCAGAAAAATACCGGGGTACTTGGGTCATTTTAGCAGAGAATGATAAAATTCTCACAGAATTCTGTTAAATGCCTGTGGAATGTTACAGCAGGGACAAAATTCTCAATTATGCTGGTTAGTTTTATTAATTTCAGTAGGGCTTTTGAAATAATTTCCATTGAATCCCCTGGGCCAAGGCATATCAAAGGCAAGAGAATACATCCAGAAGAGAGAATGTATTTACTTACTTTACTTCCATAAACTCAATTTAATTAACCAGATGGAATTAATTTTCATAGAAATTTAACTTAGAGACTTGTGCTTGAGGGACAGAAGATTTATAAATACACAGTAAGTTGAGATTTTTTTGCTTCAGATTTTTTACATTCAATTTATTCATGTCCATTTAAGTCTCTAATATATTTTTTTTATAGTTTTCAGCATATTTTAAATAAGCTCATGAAAAAATGGAGAACACAGCTTCAGCTCACATTATGTAATAATTATAATAATTTTATTAATTCTTGAAATTATCTAGATACATCCTAACTGTACATGTTCACATTTACGTGGTGCTCTAATGTTTCACCTGAAGAATCATGGCATTGTGTAGCAGACTAAGCTTTCACGTTTCATGACTTGGTAAGTTCATGGGTTTTGTCTGTGTTTTCCTAGTTTGTTTTTTATCTCTGTGAAAACCATATACAACATATTATTAAATTTCCATGTTACTTGCAATGCACTAAATCATAAGGAAGAGCTTGCTCAGTTTTAGGGAGGCAAACTTCTGCTGAGAACACAAGAACCATCACACTGGGTCAGACCAAGGGTCCACTCAGCCAAACAAATCTGTGCCCAGCTTTAGCCAGAACTCCGCGCCTCGGGACCAGTGTAAGTGCACAGCAAGCACACAGGGACAGTGACACGTCCCTTGAGTACTACCACACCATCAGCAGTTGTTGGGACTTGCCTTCACTACTCTGAAGGAGGCACTGGCTTCTCAGGCTTAGCCTTAATGCTGAGGTATATAATACCATAATGTACCCAATTTGCTTGAGAAGTTTTAGGAGATGGATATTAAATTTGTGCTATGGGAAGCATTAGTATTTTGGATCACAGTGCCCTGAAAACTGGGGGTGATCAGTGAATCAAAATGCTTTGATTTGAATTAAATGCTCTGAAGGTGAGGGGGTGTTGGGGAGGGTGGTAATAAGAGCAGAAAGACAGTATCATGAAGAGTCACAGATGGTGACCACAAACATCCCAGGAAGAGGAATTCCCTTTAACCTTTTCAGTCCAAGGGCTAGGATACTCCCTTAGAGCATTGTTTCTAAACAAGGACGTGAACACAGGATCCCCACTCACTTCCCAAGCTTCCTAAATGCCAAAGTTAGAGGGGCTTGGGTATTTTCTTCTCTTTCTTTCTTTTCTTTTGGGTATTTTCTTCTCTTTTGATGAAGCAGTTTAACTGAAACACTACGCAAAAAGAGCTCCTGAAGCAGACTGGAAGTGTAACAGTCAAAGAGCAGGTACTCATGGATCTGAGATCAGTCCAATGAAATGTTTCCATAGACAGCAGAAAAGCTTCAATAGGAGAAAGCTAATCTTTAATATCCCCAAACAGGAGAAGGAAACCACTCAAATATGAGTGCACTCATTGCTGGTGAGTGCACTGAAGAGTTTGGAAAATCCAGTGCAAACCCTTGCAGTGATTAAAATTGCAGAAATTTGATCAGATCCTCCTCTCAGAGGCTGCAACAAGTGATATATTTGTGTATATTTTCATGTTAAATAGACTAGTGTCTTTTAACATTCCTGAAACCTCTCAGTATTCCATCCTTTTTCCCTTACCATTTTAGTAAAGCTGTTCATTACACACATTCTCACTGTGTAAATATTCTGGGTCAATCAACACTGGTTTGGGCTTTTTTTCCTGAAGCAATAAAGTCTTTACCAGCCGCCTTTTGCCCTTTTTGCCCTCCTTTTGGAACATGGGAAAACAATTCAAGCTCTCAAGCGACTGAGTACTGCATCAGTGTGAAGCCAGGCTTGTTACCTCAGAAAGAGAAAAAGAAATCCAAAAATAACTCACTGAGAATTTGACTTGGCAGCTTTCCTCCCCCAGGTAGCAGAGGTCCCCAGAAACATTTGTCTCTAGCCACAGATGCTCTCCATTCACAGCATTTTCCTGAGAAAAAGAAATAGTTGTTAATCTGTTTTGTGAAATTCAGCCACGAGAGTATATAGGGAAAAAAATATGATTTTCAACAAATTTAGAAAACTAAAATAAACTAAAAAAAAAAGCCAGACAAAAACCAACTACCACACCACCAGGTGTTGCTTTGGTTTTCTACAACACAAAGCCATAGCATATAACAGTATTACCCTGGCTGACCATCCCAGCTTAAAAGATGCTGACAATACAATGATGTGTCACCAACAGAAACCAAAGTATTTCTGAACACACTTCAGTTAAACTTTACTGATGTTCTTCCCACATGCTGCATAGTTTGAATGGGAATTCAGATTTCATAAGCATGACATGTAAACAGAATTTTAAAGAAAAAGAAAATCCAGAGAGATGAAACAAAAACACAACTAATGAACTTCCAATGGGACAAACCAAAAAATTTGAGAACTGGGCACAGGAGTAAAAAAGAACATGCTGACTATAGCTTTAGGATGATGGGATAAACTAGACAAGGGAAAATGCTTCCTTTGAAATAGCTGGGTCAACACCCTTTTTGTGAATACCTCAACAAAACATTACACTGCTAGGAGACACCAGATTATACGTGAAAGAACAACACATTCATCTGAGAATGCTTTCAAAAATAGAATCCACCTAGCACACTGACAATTAGGAGTGATCAACAGGCTAACATCTAACTTTGTCTGGACAGCCTCATTTGACCAAATTTGTGCCTCGATTCTATGCAAATTCTTATTCTAGGGAAACTTG
Source organism: Promerops cafer (assembly GCA_013398275.1). Lineage (NCBI taxonomy): Eukaryota > Metazoa > Chordata > Aves > Passeriformes > Nectariniidae > Promerops > Promerops cafer. The sequence goes on from VZSE01008989.1 coordinate 356,634, forward strand.
ATTGTAAGTAGACTATGGGTTTCACTTGCCTGTAATCCCGATGTGATTAAAAAGCCTAGAAGTCTGCTGTACACTACTTGAGCAAAGTGAATAAATAGGAATTCTGTTCAGCCAGAACTAGAGCATGATGGAAAACGCTTTGACAGTCTGACATTTGGTTCCCACACTGCAGAAGTCACAAATGATGACGCTCACCAAACAGATGGCGTCCGACAGCAGGATGCTCTGAAATAGCCATCTTGGATAAAATCATTTATTTAAAATACCACTGTCAGTTTCAAAGTGATAAAATGAGACAGCGGTTCTTGCTATGCTGATTTCTTAGGTAATGCAGAAAAGCAGAAGTAGCAAAATCCTTTGCTTTCTGGAGTGCACCCACAACAGCCAGGACCTATGTAAGACTGCACACGGTGCCTACCAGAACCAGGGTGTTCACTTCCAGTAAAACAAGAGGACAAGACCAACACTGGCTGTTTTCTGGTGAGAGGTCTACCTGTCTGCAGGTCTTTAACTTCATCAGAAATGTTCCAATTCCCAGAGCACAATAGTTTAGGTGAGGATTTTCAACACTTTTATAATGCAAAATAATTTCAAAGAAATTGCATATTTATAATGCAAAATAATTTCAAAGAAATTGCAATTCTTCAGAATAGCTGAAGAAATTCTTCAAGCCTATCTTAGAGGGTACATTATTCAGATTGTAAACTCTGTCTCTCATGTGCGTCCTTATATTGCAGCTATTTTCTCTTCAGCAGCAGGGCACGAGCTCACCAAAGAGTGCTTGACCTGAGCAGATTCTCTGCTGACAAAACAGTACAAACTCAACATTATAACCTAGAGGTAAATCTCATAGGATATAAAAGATTCTTAGGAAAGACCAGCTCTGGAAGCTAAGTAAGAAAGCACACAGCTCCTGGGATAGAATTTTTGATGAGGAATAAAAATTATATTAAAAAATAGATTAACCACCCCTTCATTTGGACTAGGTCCATATACCTTGCAATCAGGATTTCTAAAGATAAAGTGGCCTATTTCCATAACCTGGTTTGGACTGTTTGTTCTCTATTGCTCCAGACTGTATCAGAGATTTACATGTGTAACTTGACATCGCTGTGTAAATAAAATTAGTTAGTAGTCTACCAGGATGAGCTTCATAGTTCATGTTATTATAGAGTTCTAATAAAACTAGGTAATAAAAATGTAAATAACCTGATCTGATATGAGTTGCACACCTCCAGACACCTACTGCCAAAGAAAATTTCACAGCACTGTGCGTAAAAACTCACAATTTCAGTTTCAGCACATTGACTTTTGCAAAATCTTTCATCTTGAATCAGAGCAAAGAGCTGAAACTGGCCAAGATGAAATGCCTTCCCTCAAAAATCTTTCCTCGTCAGTTAATTTGTTTCAATAAGATCAAAGGGAATTATTTGAACTTCACTGTTTTAAATTTTACAAGGCTCTGTCATTTATATGGTGAGACATTCTCTTGCCACTTATGAAAATCAAGATGATACAGTCAAAGGAAGTGCTGTGACCTTTTGCAAGCCAAATTTTTAATTCACTTCTGACAGAAAATTTTGACAAAAATCAGTAAATTTCTATGAAGAACTTTGACTTCAACAAAACAGTATTTTCTACTCCAAAATTTACAGGCAATATTCCACAACATGCTGGACAAAAGGGCACTCATCTCTACCTACCAACACAGAAGCTGACAGAGGTCCCTGGAATAAACTCCCATCACCTCTAGGATGATATCCTGTTTAATAGAAAGCTAAACCACAGTAAAAGTTCTGACATCACCAGTATATTTTCACACAGACTTTTTTTTTTTTTTCATAAGAAGTTTGCCAGTTTGTTTTATTTTGTACTTGATGTCTTTACGCTGGATATAGGATTTGATGTCTTTACATTGGCTTTAGGATTTGATGTCTTTTAAAGAAGCAGCTGTTCTCTTTCTGTCCCTGAAGACAAATATGCTAGTCTCATGCTCTTGCCATTTTCCTCATGTTGAATCTGTGGCTGTAAAGCTACACATAAAATCAGTTCAGCTAATGGAAAAAAACTAGATATCTTATCTATCAAATCAGCTCGACAAAATGACTCACCCAGTGACCACACAACTGTTGGAACTGACACAAAGAGTGGTGGGTCAAAGATGGCTTCAGTGGGACTGATGCTCTTGGTGCCAGCTCAGTGTCAGGGCACCTCAGCTGACTTGTCAAGTCACTCTTTCGGGCTGACACGTTTTGCTCTGACTTGCTTTGTGGAAAATGGATACTGTCCATCATTGTGGATAAAACAGCAATGACTGTGGCCTAATAAAGAAAACTGTGAACTCTCTCTCCTCTCCAGCTTCCCAGCCTTCACAAGTGTGTGAACTCAGCGTCCTGGGAAGAAAAGGAGCCCCCGCTCAGTGGAGCGGAGGCAGCAGTGCTTTCCTGGCAGCCTGGCTCACAGGGGACACATGATCTCAATATGCTCCCCCAGATGGAGACCTCCCATTTGATTGCTCCAGATTCATTACCACCTTAATAGCAAACAAAAATAATTTCAGTATAGCAAACATTCCTTGCACACAAAACAAATACCACACACAATCCCCCCTGAAGGAGAAGAGAAATAAGAATTCAAGGACCAGGAGTTTGGGAACCATGTAATTACATGCATGTGTTCATGGCTTGCTGTGCACATTTCACTAATTCAACTAGATTTCTTCAACTGCTCCAGCACAGTAAAATGACAGAGCAAGAGTTACCATTTTTCTAACACCCACCAGTATCTCCCTACCTCACTGTTCTTCAGACTTCAGTCAGCATGGTTTCAAAAGCAATGAAGATAAACTTGACTGTTCTATTTGCCATGTCAAGCAGCCGTACTTATTCAGCCAAAGAAATAAACCAGTCAGCCCAAACTTCTAGTTCAAAAGAGTTTTAACTCCAATCATAACAGGAGGAATGGAACTCTCCTCCACCCAAACTATGACTGACATGCCACAAAAAATTATTTAAGAAAAATGTCTAAAATAAATCAGTAAGAAAATGTTCCCTTTGTTAACACTCCAGCAAGAGAGAAGAATCTTGTTGCAAATATGCATTTGGGTCATACTTATGATTAGTGTAAAACTCGTGGTCATCAATCTAAACTTAATTAAATATATTTGTAAGCAAAAAATACTACTTTTGGACCTTTTCTTTATGAGATAACAACTGAGCAGAAACAATTTTTTTTCAATGTCTCTTTCACAAATATCTTTCTGCCATATTTGGATTATGTTTCACCCTTAACTCTGAAATCTCAGAGTTTACAATACTCATGCTGCAAACAGCAGCAATGCCTCAAATATTTTTCTGTTGATATATATTCTTAATTTTAACTCCATCTTAGCGTATTTTAATTTGGGAATACTTTTCACATAGAGGGCACCTATTTTTTAATTAATGCAAATGTTGTACATGGATGTAGAACAAAATAAACCAGCATAGGGATACATTTCTCCTTTCCCCCACCACACTTTCCAACATCTCTGCATCAATTGCCTTTTGAAATCCCCCTAATCCTCAGCTGACAGATCACCTGTATACAGAAGCAGAACATTTGTCTTCATGAAGCAGCAATGTTCAGATGCTATCAACAGAGATGATGATTCCCTATGTTCTCAGGAACCACTCCTTTGGCTGATAATGGCTGCACTTCAGCAACATGAAAAAATACATGTTTTCTAGATGGGCATCTTCTGCAAAATCACTGCATCCTCTACACCACTGGAAAAATACAAAGATATGGCCACCATTTTGAAATATGGGAGACCTCTTTTCTCTTTAGATCTCTCTGGAAAGAATATCAGATCCCAAAACTTCATGAAAAAGAAGCAGCAAAGTAGAACTAATGATCCAGAACAGAGCACTTCAAGTGTCAACTGCACACAAAAATTCACAATTCTTAAATACGCCTGGGGCTTGCACTCATCAGTACTTAATTTGAACTAGAATTCCTATCACCTCTTCGTGTTTTTATGTGACTAATGGAATATCCCGAGATTCTCCTTATGTCATGAGAGCATAAAAATTTACACCTCTTTTCAACTGAATACTTAATTCTCAATTACAAAACTTAGCCTTGAAGACCCTCTAATGGAAGTCCATCCTTTAGTGTAAAATTTAGTATAGCTTTTAGGAAGCTATGATACAGAAGCCAAACCATTCATGGAGAAAAGATATTAATTTATCTAGACTGAGGGAAATGTTTCATCATATGTAAAACATGTGCTACTGTATTAACACATATGCTAATTATCCAAGCTTTAGTACTTCCAAACACTTACTGTCCATGAAAGTAAGCAGACAGAACTACTGACTAGTGCCAAAAAGGCACAGAATATAATGCAACAGACTCATTTCAAAGTCACATTCACTAATTTTAAACACCTCACTGGTATAGGTCACTTCATGTCTATTTGTCTAGCCCATACCCCAATCAGTTTATCCACAAGGATGTTATGGAAGATGGTGTCAAAAGCCTTGCAAAAGTCAACACAATGGCCTTTGCTCTCCCCTCATCTACCAAGCCAGTCCTTTAATCTGTTAGGCTGGTCAGGCACAATCTCCCCTCCATAATCAATGCTGAATACTCTCAGTCACTTCTTATTCTTAATATTTTTGGAAATTAATTCCAGAAGGATTTGCTCCATAACCTTCCCAGAAATCAGGGTAAGACTGATTAGCCTGGAGTTCCCTGGGTCCTCCTTTCCTTCTTGAAGGTAGAATTGACACGTGTGTTGTTGCAGTCCTCAGGAACATCCTCTGGCCATCATGACCATTGAAAGACAACAGACTATGTCAGCCAGCTCCCTCAGCACCTTTATGTGCAACTCATCAGGTCCCATGGACTTCTGTTCAGTCTAAGTATTCCCTAACCTGATCATCCTCCACAAAAGTAAGTTTTTCTTCTTGCAGACCCTAGTATCAGTGTGACCTGGGACTGCTGAAGGTGGCTTTTACCAGGAAAAATTGAGATAAAAATAAAAAGAGAAACTGAGGAATTCAGGTTTTCCATGTCCTTTGTCAGGATGTTCTCTGCCCTATTCAGTGGCAGCCCAACATTTTTCCTGCTGTTCCTATCACTGTTGATTTGCCTTCAGAAACCATTCCTGTTACCTTTCCTGTTCCTATTAGATTCTACACTAAATGAGGTCTGGCTTTCCTTACCCAATCTGTGGGGAACCCTCCTGACCTAAGCCTGCTTCCACATATTGCCAAATGCCATTTTTCAGCTTCAACTCTGACACATAATTTTCTATTGATATTAAGATCTAAAAGATATCTGGCTTTATCTTTTATACACATAATTTATGGTATAAATTATAATATTTCTCCTCTAAAAAACATTCAGCTTTTACCCAGAGGACCCCAATTGTGCATTCACAGAGCACAAAGCATAGATCAGTCAAGTTTTTTCATTTTTTCACCTCCAAGAATGGAAACTGAATATGTTCAAACGCCTCTTAAGAAGTGGGGAAAAGATTCTAAGTCTTGTTGTCATGGGAGAAGGAAAGAAATGGGCATTAACAGAAAAAATCCACTATGAAAAAAGAGAGAGATTTGGGGATGTTCAACACTCTACTATTCTACTGGCTGTCAGTTGTTTTGTAGGCACCATAGAAAGCAAGAGCTAGAAGGCAGTAGTTAAAAGAAAATTACAGGAGGATTTTGTGTATAAGTTTATGGTTATAATCCTTGGTAGAAAATGGCAATATAAAAATACACAAAGACCCAGATCCTCAGAGGTACACAGGCAGTGTATTGGGTGCCTCAGTGTGTACTCACTTGAGAATCTGGGCTAGAATTACCTACTTTATTATTTAACACTTGGGAGTGATGTCTGAAATGAAGGTGTGTGGGAGAAAGGGATAGGCATAAACATATCACAGGGGCAGTCATTTAGGTCAATTCCTTTTTGCTAAGGCATCCCCAGCACTCCCCTCTGGTTATTAGAACACCTACTCCAGACACTGTATTCTGCATGGCCCTGGTGTGAAAAGAGAACCTTAAATTATACAGCAAAGCTGCAAGTTAACTTGAATCAGGTGTAACAAATGTGATGAAACTGGACATTTGTAAGTATGTTAGGGAAAAGAAACCTCAGGGAAGAGAGACAGTAGCAACAACAATAGTAAAGAATACTGGGGGGGGTTGTGTAAAAAGTCTTAGGGGACATGAGAATCATCACCTCTGTTTTACAGCTAGAGAGGCTGATGTACCAAGGGGAAAAACAACTCATCTGAGCTCACTCACGAGGTAAATGACAGAGCAGAGAATGGAGTCCCACTCTGTGACTCAGTGCCCGGTTCACAGGACCATCTGATAATGGCAAATCACCTGCAAGGGGTTCTCAAAAATGGAGGCAATGGCCAGGGGATTCTTTCCAATTATTACTGTGAAGACCGTGGTAGAAAATATTTCCTCCCTTTTAAGTCAAGAGACAATTTATGTTCATGTCACTTAGACTTTGGAAATATCTCCCATTATGTGTCCTTGGAGAATCATCCTCAGAAATACTTAAGAGAAGGATGATGTATACAACTGATCAATGCTGCTCTCCAGTGATTAAATACAAAAACTTCTTGTCTGCCTCCGACACATCAATTGAAATATCTTTTTACTCTACCAAATACACCTGTGGACTTAATTTAAAACTTAGGGCTTTTTTCTTTGTTGAAATTCACTACATATTAAAAACCTTTGGTCCACTTCAACCTCCCCGTGTCTCCAAACCTTACTTCCATCATACCTCAGATTTGAGAAATACCTTTCTCCCTTTTACCAGTTACTACAGCTGGTCAGTTCAGTCTCCTCCCAGCCACAGATGTCTTCCACTCACTATCCTCTCCCTCTCCCCACATGACACAGAGTTGCCTCCCTTCTCCAATCAAAGTGTGAAGTAAAGCAGCAACACCAGTCTGAGAGGCTGTAAAGAGCTAAGAAATTGAACTGATCAAAAATCTAAACCATAAGCATGGAAGCACACTACAAAAACACCACACACTCTTAAAACCCAAAATATTTAATCAATATTTACCAACTTATAGCAACTCCTGCTGTATTTATGTATAGGGATCACATGAGGTAAAAGGAGTAATCATCACGGGATCATGGATCATCCTGGTAAAGGAGTAGCAAACAGTTGGCTGAGTAAGGGCAAGCTGTGGTTGATGGACTTGGGGTTCAGGGGGTCTTTTTGCAGGGATTGTTGCTGTTATTTTTTCTAAGTACAGTTTTCAAAGGTGTTTAATTTAGCTAGTGTGCTTAACCCTTCACTTATGTGACTGGTCCTTCAGATATCTACTGAACAGCAGTGATGACTCAAAACAGGCATTTTTACTACCTTGCTGAATCAGCACCTGGGTTTGCTGGAATGAAAGAACAAGGTATTCTCCAAGCACTTCCAAGAGGATTCTATTCAAGCTTTCAAACTGCACGCCCTCATAGTGAATCTAATCCAACTTCCTGCAACACGGCCTGCAAAATTTCATCCCCTTAAACTTTGAGTGCAACACCTGGAGGTCAAGATGAGTAGGCAATCTAAAAACCAATTCTGTTTTGGTATAGAGAACAAAGATAAACATAAGCCATATTCATCAAAACAGACGTTATCTTCAACTAAAAGCTGCTTGGGTGGCTGGTGCCTTGATACTGCAGTGTATCAACCTCTTTACCAACAGCCAAGTGAAAAATCTACTGTATGCTTTGCTTCAGTTGAGACATTTGTGGGACCTTCTGGCTTATGGCTCATCCTCTTAGCTCGTACCAGGGCATAACCACATGGAATGTGGGTAGGGATGGTTCAGGGGAGGTACAGACTTCCCATTAATAAACCAGAGAGGGTGGCCAAACCCTGGAACAGTCTTCCTAGAGAGGTGGTTGATGCCCGTGCTTGCCAGAGTTTAAAAGACATTTGGACAATGCCTTTAACAATCTGCTTTAACTTTTGTCCAGCCCTAGAGAGGTTCAGCCCAGAAACATAAAAGAGCAAGACAAGAGGGCTGGAAACATGGTCTCCGTGTCTACACACTAGCTTGGGCCCAGGAGAAATCTAATCATACCTACAAAGAGCTGTCATCAAAGGTTTCAATTACCTGCTCAACAGATGTAGACCACTTGATGTGTGCCTTCAGCCTTAAATTTTGGCCCATCAAACAGAGGCACAAAACTCTGGTGTGCTAAAATTAGATCAACTCTGATGGCAGACTTTGTCTAGAAAGAGGGGGGGAAAATGTAACCAGACAACTTCCAAGCTGGAAAATCTGTCCTTTTTTGCTCAAGTCCCCACAAGTTTTCATGTGCTTCAGTTCATAATAGAAGCGAGTTCCTAATGACTAGCACTAATTCTGATAGGAGCACAATGTCTTATGTTGATTTAAGGATGGAGAGAGCACCAACTAGAGATACTGCTCAAATTAACTGCCAAAAAACCAAACACCTACAGTCCACTCTAAGGCCGCTCTTGGTTCCTTCACAGGTCCATTGGTGACTGGAATGTTGAGGGTGTGCACAGGAGCCAAGTGCTGGAGGCCTGACCTGGAGATTGCTTTCCTGCAAATTGAAAAGAAAAACACAAATAAATGGAGTGTATATACAGAGTGTATATATAACAAATATATCTTTCCAACATAATTACCCAGCCTCCTCCCCAGCCTTCTCCAGAAATCAGAAGAGGCAGCAACGCGTTTCATTTCAGCTTCAGTGAAATAGTGCTTGAATGCCATCTCCTGCTAAAGCAGTTTAGGAAAAGAATAAAGTAACCTGATCACTGGAAATTACTGTTTAATGGAGATCAGTTACTCATCTGGCACTAAGCTGAAACACCAAATCCAGGGGACTATCTGTGGTTCCATTTGCCAGTGTCAGCAGAGTCCGCATGCATTTCACCTGTTCCTTACACACCAACTAGATCTGTTGAATCAATTTATGCATAATTCCGAATTCCATTTATAGAAGAGGAAAAATATGAGTTCATACAAAGAATCGAACACTTGTTGCTTTTACTTAGTTTATAGGCTGGAAAAAGTCATCCATTCAGCATCCAACTACATAAAACAGGACATGAGGATGCCACCAAGAAGGGAAGTCATAAACTACTACCTTCTTTGATCATATCAGAATCCCTCAAGGAATTACACCTTCTCTCCACTTACATTTCAGTTCTATCTCTCTGATCCAAAGTAATTTTTACAGCTCTTGAGGCATAGATGTGCCCTCCCTCAGAAGTCATAGGTGGTGGCCAGAAACACTCCTGAAGCTGGCTCCACAGTGCTGAGGGGACATCTCCCCTGCAGGCACCCAGCCCCGACAGAGCTGCCTCCACCAGTGAGCCCTCAGGTGGAAGCACAGTACGCTGGCAATACAAAGCTCAGCTGCACCTGAACAGTCTGTTTCCTACAGCTTCACAACATTATTGCATTGTATGTATTAGAGCCTGATGGTAGTGGCCAAAATAATCTCACAGCTTCAGCTGTGATTCAGAAGAGGACAAAACTCATCTCAGACAGACATCTCCCTTTGTAAGCCCAATACACACATCCCCCACAAAGTGAAATGACAGGCTGTTTGTGTAAAGTGCATTTTTGTGATACCGCTCCCACAGTGCTGCAGCTATTTATAGCATCTCCTAATCTTACCACTGTCCCAAGGCAATAAAGGTCAATTGAGCCAGTGGAGACAATCCAGGTCAGCCATATGCTAAATAAATCTTTTCATTGTCCTGAAAATATACAGTGCAATATATATACACAGTAAAGGAGCTCGGAAGCCTCGCTGCTCACAGTGCATGTCTGAAAAAATCGAGTGAACTGAAGCAGAATCTCTTAAATCCCCTCTCTTGTGGGCAGCATGAACAACTCAGAACATTAGCATCAGCCTCTGATCATACAATGCCCTCTTTCTACTTAATGTGGGGAAGACTTTGACATTTTTTCCCAAAATATTTCGCATTTGACAAAAAGGGGGAAGAAGCCCAAGGAAAATACTTTTACCATCTGGCAAGGTATCAGGAGGGAACAATTTAGCAAGAAAGATTTTCTGCCAAATCTATAAGTACAACATAAGCTACACATCTCAATAACGGGATTAAGGCCTTAGAGAAATAAGCTACAAGAAACTAGAAAAATGCTTTTAAAATATATTTTTCAAGAAAACTTCCCAACATTTGACAGTTTCCTTCCATGCTGTTTTCGATATCAGTGTAGTTATTTGGGCTTCCTCAACACAAGAGTACATTCTTCTGTCTGCTTGTGGTTCATAACATGTTAGTTTGTTTGGGTGGAAACAGGGCAGTATCACTTTTTCCACTCTGCATCACTGACAGGGGTAAAACAAACCTACTTAGGCCTGTCCTCACAACAGAGGAAGATAAATACGTGTAATGAGTAGTTGCAGACTCTCAGCACCAAGCCTCAGATACTATTTCAAGTCAGAATCAGAGATGCGGAAGCCTCCCACAGGAGAACCTGAGACTTGGCCCACATTTAAGAGCAAGCCAAGGCTGATGATCCTTTTTGGGGGAGACCTGGGACAGGTTTGTGCCAACAGCCTGCCCTTCCTCTGCATGCAAAGCTGGATTTATGGCTTTGTCTGTACACGAAACACAGGTATGACAATAACGCCTTTTTTTTGTCCCCTTGTCTGTTTTAACATAAAAGCCTTAAAATTATCTCAGGGATTACAAATTTGCATGAGCCAGCCAGAAGTGACCTTTAGGCCCAGGAACAAGCTAAAAATGTCTGCTTTTGCACAGTTACTTATCAGAATTTTCTCTCAGAGCCAAGAGAGACAGTGTCAAAACACACTGTACGCACTGCAGAAACCTTTCCCAGTAAAAAAGGAGGCCAAGCTAAAGAGCAAACACATGGCCTTCTAATAAATGTAAGACAGACAAGAGACAGGAAAAAGGGGGGAAGGGGAAGGTAGCATGAATCTGATAACAGAGCAGATGCTGAGTATCCAGGTGATCATATCTCATATTACTTTGACAAATTACACCACCTGGCACTTTTCCAATGGCAAGGTAACACGATTGGCTTTTAGTTATCTTTCCCAGAAATTTCATCTCCACTGAGCTGGGTGCATGAATGAAAACACAGGCTTGACCATCAGCCTTCCCCATAGAAATAATCACTGTTCCCTAATAAGAGACAGACAGAAAAAGTGAATCTGTGGTTTCCTCATATATTCCATTCTTCAGACTACGAACAGTACAACTTTTTTAAAATGGACACAACCAGCCCAGTTGCTGATGCAGTAACCAACAGCTAGGAAATATTTCATCATAAATAACGAGCTGTATTTCAATAACTACTTTTTCATATCCAGTAATCAGTTATTTGTAGTAGATGTTATTTTTGACATAGTTAACACACAACCATTGAGAACAGGCATGGGTACACATACATGCCTGTCATTGAATATACAACTAACAAAAATATCTAATACTAATTCCATAGTTAATACCATTAAGGAAATTCTTTAACAGAGTAGTCAACTGTCTTGAAAACCAAAAGCATTCAAGACATTCAAGTACACTAACTGACTTTTTTAATCTTCTAAAAGCATTACATTTGCATTTTGCTGAAAAGTCAGGTGAGACTCAACCTACTTATTAGATCAAAGGATACATATTTGATCAGGGGAGATTTGAGTTTGTATCCCAGCCTTTAGCTTTATTGAGCCTTTTCCTCCAGTGAAGGCATATAAATATCCTCCAATGAGTTCTTTAGATGGAACAGTTTTACCTGAACCTTCAAAGACCACAACAATTAGTCAATAGTATGCAAATTACTTAAGTGCTAGGAAAAAATCTATTTGGAATAGAAAGAGTAAGTTGCTGTTGCATGTGGTTAACAGCTTTGACTGTCAATTTAGTTGTCACTGGTGTTGGAGTTGCTGCCTTTGCAAGGGTGGGGTTATCATCCTCCTTTGTATATGAGCATTACCATTGGGGTAGTCTCTCTGCTGCAAGGTTGAGAGAATATAAAAATACAGAGAGACTGGCTTCCACAGATCCTATGGCTGGGACATCTGCCAGGAAAGACGTTTTTGGGAGTCTTTTTTCAAAGTTAACCTAGATATTTACAGAGAAAGGGACAATAATTTGTTTAATGATGTTTAAGTTACAATAGCCCTGAATTTCTTTGAATATTCAGTGTGGATAAACCCTACACCTGCCAACCCTCAGCTTTGCCAACTAGAGCTGGAAAAGCCCTGTACAAGACCAGACAGCACCTGTATGCTGTATGAACAAATTATATGTACCTGAGTTTATTTGGAGGTGGTTTTCACTCCTGCAATTTGGTGCTTATGAATGTTATGAAGAAAATGTACTGGCTAATCTCTGGGGTTATTTAAGTTTTCCCCATGCATCTCTGCTGACTGCATCAGGACCCTGAAATCCACTGTTCCCAGCTTGCCTTCTGGGCATCTATTGCTCTCCTTTTTAGCTGACCACTGGGCAGTGATTATTTCACTGCAACAATGATTCCCAAATTTTTTGCATTTGCTATGAAAGGAGCCAACTTCAGCCAAATTAAATAAACTGTCTGGTGCACCAACCCATTCCTGACAGTAGCCAGTAGCAGGTGTTTAGAGAAGCACAGGCACAAATTGGGTGATCCTTCCCCTGATATACTCCAGTCACAGTTTCCAGTAATCAGTAGTTTAAGGACTTCCTGAGCTGGAGGCTGCTTCCAGACCTTTGCACTTAATAGCCTGTAATGGCTTTTTACTCTAGGAATGTGTTGGTCCTTCCCTGAACCCATTCATAGTCTTGGTCTCCACAGCAGACTATGTAATAAGGTCCACAATTTAATTAGGGGCAATGTAAAGTACTTCCTTCTGTCTGTTTTTAAAATCCTGCCTGATAATTCAATTGCTGTATCATATTGTAAGTAACAGCAAGTAATCACTTGCCTCTCTACACCTTCTGTGATTTTATGAATCTATTGATATACCCCTTAAACCACAACAACCCTAACTGGAGACACCCTAGACTACTTAGACTTCTGCTAATCCTGAATCTTTTCTATCTTTATCCATGTTCTGTAGCTGAATTATGGGGTTTTTTTGATGTGCAATTGCCAGAACTAGAAAAAGTATTCAACATCTGGCTGCACCAGAGTGGTGGTGTCATCACACTTTCTGTACTGTTCTCTTTAATAATCCAAAGATCTCTTTCCTGAGTGCTAATTGATAATATGAAGTCCAAACTTGATAGCTTTTTAATCCTGCACGTGCATTATTTTGCCCTCACTGATCTCACATTTTGACTGCAATCTGCTTCAGACTCATTCAGCATCATGAGACCCTTCTGAAAATTTCTGCAATCAGACCATTCCCACTCTAATTACGCAAAACAACAGGAATCTTTACCCCCTTTCATTTTGCTTCCAGTGAGCAGCACTGCTCCCATCACAGATCCCCAGTGCTCCTCACCAGTAAACCCCTAAGTACTCCCTGAACTCCACCCTATTGCTTGCTACACTTAAACAGCTGTTTAACCATGAGGACCCCATGCCTTTCACCCCTGGTTTCTGTGCCAGAAGCTGTTTCTCTTAGGCCATTGAAGCTTTCTGGAAGCCCACATGGGCTCCCCTTGGCCAGCCCACCACAGCTCACAGGCTTCATGCCTCTGTCACAGCAGCCTCTGCAAGATTCACCGGTCCTGGCATCGAGAAAGCTGTGCTGGCTCTGCTCCAGCACATCACCTTCAGCAGTGCATTTACTAATCCTGCATCTTAGCAGCAGCTTTACCAGTTTCTCTGATTAAAACTTGCTGCTAGGTTGCCCCATCAGCACTCTGTGAACCCACGTGACCACCCCATTGCTTTAGGGGTAGAGCTCACTTAACAGAGGATTTATAAAGCCCTCTCAGCAGTTTCTTATTTGAATTCCACCAGAGTACTTAGGAAAATCAAACCTTAGTGATTAGTTATTGGGCCTTTTGTCAATGTGGTCATAAGCCTCCTACATTAACCTTCCCATTTTCCTCAGGTTCATGTGCACAAGTAGCAGCTAGCCTGGGATACTCTCAAGCACCCTCAGCAGTGAACATTGATGCAAAAAATTCAATTAGCACTGAAGAAACAGACTTTTCAAAACTGATGAAACGCTTTCCTAAGCATCTGTCACTCTCTGCTGCCCAGGGAACCAGTATATGGAAAAGCCAAGATTTGGGTAATTTCCCAGCCAGTCAACATCCACATCCACACCTCCAATACCCCAAACAAACTTTTCCTGCCTCTCTCTCCACCCCTCACCACACAGAGCTGTCTGAAAAGAGGTGCATGGAAACTGGGACATATCCATGAAACACTGCAGCTCCATGCAGCTCTGGGCAGCTTTGCTTTCAGCCTCAAGCCCAGCTTTCCTGTACCTGGAGCAGCCCATGTGCCCTAGAGACTGACCTGAAGAGAGTGAAAAAAATCTCCACTACAACAATCTTCCCAAGTACCTCAAACAGCAACCACAGAGCTGTAACACAGTGCATCAACTCCCAGGTAAGTTCTGGTAGGAACATTTGGATCCACCACAACAAACACTTTATTCAGCTTGTAGTGAGCAGGTGCAAGACCAAACAGAGCCAACAAGCCTTCCAATAAAAGGAATTACGAGGCAAAGCAAAAGGAGCAGAAAAGAACTGCAGGAAGTTGGATCAGGTTAACAGAGGAAATGCCTCTACGACACGATGATGTCTTTTCTGCCTCAACACTGCAGGTCACAGACATTTCTGTGTTATGCACATGAAGGGATATTCTTTAAAAGGAAGCCTTTTTGTATTCTTGCCCCTCAGATTCTGGGTACAAGAATGGCAGGTTACTTTTCCTCTCCCAAAAGAATAAAATGGATTCATGAAACGGGCTGTGTGTTACAAGAGGCATTCACAAGTTGTGGCATGAATATGTTTGCAGTTTCTTCAATGTAGACATGCAAATCATCACTGCCCTGTGGTTATACTTGATTTAGTGTCAAAACAGTGCAAGTCCAAATGCCAAAGATCTCTACTATATATTTTTTTCTCTTCTCTGCTTCACTTGACTAGGCAATAGGCATACATTAAGCACCAAATTTTACCTTTTGGAATGCAATTTACAGTTTCAATTTGATCCTGAACTGTGCTAAATTATTCAATCCCTTAAATCTTATCTTCCATCAAGAGTTCATCTTCTCAGAAGCCAGAGAAAGCACAGTTTTGTGTCAGCTCCTATCAAGGTGACCAATATATTTTGTCCCAGATCTATAAGTCACTTCAGAGTCTCTATTGCACTAAAATCAGGGTGACTTTGCTCCTGCATGCTTTCATTGGCCAGGCTCTGAATCCAGCTCATCCCCTGGAAACTCCGTTACAATCCTCATCTGCAATGTGGAAACTGAAAATGGCTTAGATCCAAGACATGGATAATTAATAAGACAATTATAAGAAAAAGTCAAAGTCATGTGGAATTCTCTCTGAGTTCCTATGAGAGCTCAGATTTACATATATCAATGGTTAGCACCCATTTCTTCCTTCTGCTCACTTTAGCCTTTTTTTGCCTTTACTCTACATTTATTCTCTAGATTTCTTAACAAATAGGATAAAACGTGAAGGAGACTTATGGTACAAGGCAACTAAATTTTAGGACCAACAAGATTTCTCCCAATATTTTGTTTAAAATTTCTGAAAAGATATGTACAAATAGGGTGATTTCTCTTGCCGGAATAAGTGACAGGCCTTGGACGATACCTTGTAGTAACAGAAAGGTCAGAGTTAAGTTTCATGAGGAGGAAAGGAAAAAAAGTGATACAGTTGGTGATGCAATAAAGATGAAGAGTATCCTCTATGCCTGTAATTTACTGAGAAAGAGGCTAACAAAGCAGCCTAGGAAAGCTGGGGATAAAAAAGACACAAAAGCTTTCTTGAACTGATTTATTTTGCTTTATTTTTGCTTCAGTCAAACCAATTTGTTTCAGAAAAGGGTTTAAATTTTTTCTAGCCTGTAGCTTTTAAAGCTATGACTATCAGATCTGGAAAAGACCTTTTAGGTCATGAAATCCAGTCAACTCTATTTCAGACAAACTTATAATATATTTGAATTCACAAAGTTAAAGACCCATTTCAAATTTAGCCCACTTGTACCTTCTCTCTTATTCCTACTGAGAAGCTATGCTAGATCTCAACTCTTTTCATCATTAAAATCCTTTTTTTTTTTTGTAATTTCCATCCAATATGCATGCCTCTCAACAATCTTCCTTAAATTCATATCATTAGGATTTTCACATTTCATCCAAAGAGTTCAAGTTGAACTGACAACCAATGATTTCATATGATCCTTCTACAGAATTAAAGGCACCTGAAAGTTTTGATCCAGAAATCTTTAAACCTTTGGATCAAAATCCTTTGAGTGAGTTTATGTAGGGCAGAGATGTGCATTGGGAGTTAGAAGCTCACATTTCAAAGATTCTGGAATCAATCGAGTAACCGAGATGATAAAATTTAATCACTGTCTTTCCAAGCAAACAACAAAAAATGCTCTAGGGAACTCTGAGCAGAAATGATTTCCAGCTGCATCACAGACTGGACATCAGCATTAGGGAAGATTGATATGGTTTTTTACTATTTCAGAAAGCAAAAGAAGTCTGAATGGGAATCATTTTCATAACATATTTTCATACATTTCATCCAGACAAAAATCATGGGATATGCAAGACCTGTATTCTGTAGTTCAAGTATAGACAAACAGTGGTGACAGTAAATTGGATAGACATGACTATGGTATGATTGTGACTTTTTAAAAATAATATTCCAAAATTTAAAAAAGAGTGCAGATATTCCATGTTATCACTCTGCCAACCAGATTAAAAAAAAAAATAAGCTCTTTCTCCAGGCTACTTCTTGGTGGCAACAATCAATATTCATTTGATCTGGAAGACAAGGAGAAGGAAAACAAAACAAGACAGGGAGGAAGGGAGGAATTTAGAACATCATTTTAACGTTAGTCTTGGAAATGTTTTCTTGCCACTCAGATGCTAGCACATGCTTTCTAAAGTAACTTAATTTAAGGTAATTTCTGTATCAGACCAGGATCCTTCATTGGCATAAGCTATTTACACAACCTGAAATGTCAATATGATTCAAGGACTATATAGGCTCACATAAACTATATAATAAACTACTAAGTTTTTCTTCTTTTCTACAAATCCAGTGTGTACCTTGCAGTTTTGCCCTGTAAGCTTCAGACAGTTGTTTCAAATATGGATTTTTTGGAACCTTTCCATGCCCCTGAATCATTAAGTGGTCTTTTCTTTCTTTGTGTATCTTTTCCTTGAAAACAGAAACACAAAAAATTGTGATTTTCCATTTCCACATTTTTCCCCATTATAAGCTTTCATTTATCATGCAAGGGTCTCAGAGGGGTTAAAAACAAAAATCTTCCATTTCTGAGTATGCAAACAAAAATTGAAAAGTTCATGGAGATTCATAATTACTAGACAAAAGAAAAATAATTCCACAGTTTATAGACTGTGGATTTAAGAAAAAAAGAAATATTATAGGGGATGTCAGAAGAAGTTTATTACCAAGTATTGATATAAGAATCAAATTTTCTTCCTTCCAGATATATAAATACCTAGGGCTCAAGGAAAGACCCAGAATAAAAGCAAGCTTTAAAACCATATAAAACAACCATTTTTTCCTAACAAAAGATTTTGCAAGCACACAGGACAGAGAAATACCCTCTCTTCTGAAAAGCAAGTTAGACTTTCGCACTCCAAACACAGAGTCTAGAGAGCAGAGCAGGGAAGGGAGTTCAGGCTTTGCCTGCATAGTTCATCGGAAAAAAAAAAAAAAAAAAAAAAAAGAGAAGGAAAAAAAAACCCCTACATTTACTTTTCATTAGAGTGACACTCAAGAAAGACAGATAAAAATATAAAACTACCATTCACTAAGAAAATAAATTCTATTTTCTCTCTAAGGAAGGAAGTCTAGCAACTGAGATAAGACAAAGGTTTTTTCCCCTACTTTCCCTCCCCAGGATCATATGAGATACAAAAACTGATGGAAAAAAAAAAAAAATTCAACAAGTATCTTTTTCTTTTCATTCCTCACCACAAAGACTACACAGTTTGATGGCATCTACTGCTGTGCTTAAAAAAATATTGTTTTGAGCACCTGGGACAAGAGGCCCTTAATGCCTCAGGGTCTGGTAACTGCCAGGCGAGAAAAGCACCATGCTCCAAGCACCTGCACCTTCATCTTCTCCATACCATTCCCAACTCTCTTCCTTTCCCTCTGGCATGGTTTTTATGCACCCATCCCAAGGAAGCAGATGCGTGTCCACCACTTTCAATTCCCTCTGTTTGAGGCAAACTGAAAGAGCTCAGCAGAGGGTGGAGAAAGAGAATTTACTGCAGTAAGTGAATGGCAGATGAAAACAGAAAGGATCAGTTCCCCAGCAAGTCTATGTAGAAACCTATCCCTGCAGGACCCCATCCAAAGCTCAGATTCTAATCAAAAGGTTTTGATTACTTTTAACAAGTTTTAGGATCAAAGAACAGAGGCTTAGAGATAAAATTTCATCCAAAAAACTTAAACCAGTAATGAAAGATGTGTGTAGAAAATACAATTAATAATCACCTTCCCCTCTCCTCATCAGCAACAGCTGTATGGCAATACAGAAATGAGGAAAAAGTGCATCTCCTGACAAGATTCCCCCCCTCCCTTCAGTCCATAGGAAGCAGAAAACTTAAGAAACAGCTTAAAACTCACTTCCAAAACTGGGAGAGAATCTGACTCAAGCCCTGCTCTGTGGTGTTAACCCCAAATACCTAGTGTGTTAATAAAAAATGAATTCCCACTCACAGAATCACAGAATATGCTGAGTTGGAAGGTACCCATCAGGATCAAGTCCAGCTCCTGGCCCTGCGCCGGCCACCCTGAGAATCACCCCGTGTGCCCAAAAGCATTGTCCAAGTGCTTCTTGAACTCTGTCAGGTACTGTGACCACTTCCGTGAGGAGCCTCTTGCAACGCCCAACCACTCCCCGGGTGAAGAACTTTTTACTAATATTCAACCTACATCTCCCCTGATGCAACTTCAGGCCATTCCCTTGGGTCCTGTCACTGTCACAGAGTAGGATCAGTGTCTGTCCCTCCTCTTCCCCTCAGGAGGAAGTTGTACCTGCAGTGAGGCCTCCCCTCAGTCTCCTCCAGGCTGAGCACACCAAGCGCCCTCAGCCGCTCCTCGTACGGCTTCCCCTCAAGGCCCCTCACCATCTTTGTGGCCCTCCTTTGGACTCTCTCCAATAGTTTAATGTCTTTTTTATATTGTGGCACCCCAAAGTGTCCCCAGCACTCGAGGTGAGGCCGCCCCAGCTCACAGCAGAGCGGGACAATCCCCTCCCTTGCCCGGCTGGCCATGCTGTCCCTGATGCCCTGAGGACAGGGATGCCCTCCCTTGACTGCCAGGGCCCTGCTGACTCTGTTCAACTTGCCACGGACCAGGACCCCCAGGTCCCTTTGTGTGACACTGCTTTCCAGCCTTCCATTCCCCAGTCTGTCCGTACATCCAGGGTTACCCTGTCTCAGGTGCAGAATCTGGCACTTTCCCTTGTTAAACGTCACACGATCGCCCGCTGGGTGATTGCCCAGTCCCCTAATTTGTCAAGGTCTCTCTGCAGGGCCTTCCTCTCTTCAAAGGAGCCAACAGCTCCTCCCAGTTTGTATCATCTGCAAACTGGCTCGGTATCCCTTCCAGTCCTGCATCCAAGTCACTAATGAAGATGTTGAAGAGCGCAGGGCCTAAGACAGAGCCTTGTGGAACCCCACTAGTGACAGTCTAGTCTCCACCTGATGTCACCCCTTCGCAGCAGCCCTCTGTGCCCAACCCATGAGCCAGTGCTCACCCATTGCATGGTGTATTTATCCAGCTGTTTAGCTCTGAATAGAACATGAATTATCTACCAAAAATACTTATGATTGAAGCTCAATCTTGGTAAACCACTTTGGAGTTACATATAACTATTTTTTTGTTGTTGTTTTACAGACTTTCTGTAGCAAACCTTAACATTTCTGCCTGGAGGAGAAATCACACCAGGTTTCACATCAGATTAAAACAACAACATTGCCTGTGTCATGCATTGTTACAAATCTCACCAAAATCACAGGGAGGGCCTTCTCCCTTCACCGTGCAGCAGACGCTGAACTGTGCTGCAGGGGAAGGCAGAAGCACTCTCAGTCAGGAGAGAGATTATTGCATTCCCTCCCAACCCCAAGGGACAGCTGTCACAGGGTTGAGCCTAGGTCTCCGTCTTGGAATAGGGAAACTTTCAGGGAGACATTGAGGCAGAGAAGTGCAGGCAGTACATCAACCAGGCCAGTGATCTTTATGGTTGAGATGAAAGGGGAGGTCTTTAGCGTTCGTTAGCAGTTTTTTTTATCTAGTTAAACAAATGGTATAACTGGAGTTTGGGTTGTTTCTTTTCTTTTGGAACCAATTTAAGAAATGCTCATTTTTCTCATAATCTGCCCTTTTCTTTTTTCCATCTAAATTCTGTTAAATTATACATATGTGGTTTAGCTTCCTCCCTGTTGACTCATCAGTTGTATACAAGCAGGCTAAAATAACCTCCACAATACAAAGCACTGTCAAATGCATATAACAAGCAAACAGCAGGGAGGAAGGAGACTTGTTTTTCTTCTAATTTCTTTTTCGCTACAGTAGTATTGGGTGCTGCTTCTCTTGTGCCCATATAGTTTCAGAAAAGGACACAGTAAATTGCTGGTGCTCCTTCAGGGTTGGATAAATCCTCAGACAGAACAACCTGAAAGCCTATCTTGACCTGGAAGAGATCTGGACATTAACCTTATGACAAGACATGCCCTATTACTTGGACATTATTTTAATTTGAAAGAGATTTTGAGTGTAAAACAGGGATTTGTAACGCCACATTCTTAACTCTAGTGTTGGCATATTGTTTAGTTGCTGGGGTCAAAATACTGATTTGTAGTTAAGTCACTGATAAAACCACAATAGAAAGAAAAATATTACCTGTTTATGCACTGGTTTTATTATGAAAGAATAAGACCAGTATCTGAAGCTCTTTTCCATCATTGAGCATTAAGATGTGGAGATAATTGACAGCACAGGAGATTAAAATCCTTTACCACAAAATTACCAGAGCAAAAGGTATCAGATGTACAACCATCCCACCCACTTTTACCCTGGAGTAACACTTGTAGCACTGAGAAGGCAGCTCAGTCACCAGATTTAATCCAACTTCAACCTCCTATTTTCCTGGGGTTTTTCATGAAGGGAGCCATGGATCCAAGTGTCTTGCACAGGATAAAACACATGTCCCCTAAGATGTGACCTCTGCGGGAATGCTGAGTCATTTTACATTGGCATGCGACCAAATAGCCATTAAATCATGCTGGTTTGAGGTAGAATGTAATCTGGATTAAAAATCAGCTAGAGGGAACTGCTCATCATGCCTTGATCTGACACTGTCTCCAGATCCAGCACTATTAAAAGAAAGAAAATCCAACTCTGGTGAATTAAAACTAAGTAGCACTTTCCTTGTTTCATTATATCAGCCCCACCAAGCACAGCAAGGTACAGAAATGCAGTAGTTTGTTTTTCTCCCCACATAATTTACTGCTGCATCACCTATTCAAAAAGACACACACACAGAAAGTATTTCTTTAGCTAGCAACCATCTGTTGGATGAAACCACACCTTGACCACAAAATGACTGTTGTTCTATCAAACAGGAGCAAAAATATCCCAGCAGCCTTTTGCTCCTGGCAGATACAGAAGCAGCCAGGCCAGGATACTCTTTGGAAGCTCACTGCACACATATGAGATGAAACCTGAACTTTTCTTAGCATGGAAATCCAAACTACCTTAGATCATCTGATCTGATGGGATCACAATATAGGTGTAAAAAACACCCAAGTGCAGGACCAGGTTACTTACAGTTATTCACTATGCCACTTCCCCAGCGCTCAAAAAAGGACTGAGTCACTGGGTTTTATTCTGATTTTGGTACTACATCCACTTTAGACAGAGGAACAAATTCTCCCCTGAAACCCCATCCTGTATATCCCTTCAATAAAGCCTTCAACAAAATAGTAATGGGAAGTGAAGTGAGAGAATAAATATTTTGAGTAGGGTGCTACTGAAATAATATCATTGCCCTCTTTCTGATATTCCTTAGCAGGAGGGACAGCACAGCTTGGCCAAACCAACCAGCTTGCTTGGGGACCTGGCCCACAGCCTACGAGTCACTGAGGAGGAGGAGGAGGATGACATGAAGGAAGTTACACACTCCCACCCCTGCGTGCTACTGCATCAACCTGCTCCACCTTCATTCTTCCAGCTGCCTTTACCAGAGCAGAAGGACAGAATAAACATAGTTAAGAAGAGAGAACATGAGTAAAAGGCACATAGCAAAAGACAGAGAAACCCTGAAATTTTAAGGGGAGCATGACAAGGTTCTGCTCAACCTAGGATTGAAATGTACTTTTGAGGACTGATTTTTGCTGCTCTAAAAGTGAACATAATCATCCCATGCTGATGGAATGACAGAGTTCACACCCTGACACATCTACATGAGCAACAGGGAAGAGAAGGGCAATGCTCTGCTCCCAAGTCTTGCAAAAAGTACCTGACTGGTGAAGTTAATATGACCACAAAACCCATCCTTGCTAGCTGCCCTCGCAGCAGATTATCTTGACAACTCCACAGGTGATGCTTCTTCCCTACAGCCACATTCAGGCTTTCAAGCCATGAAGTGATACTGCAAGGTTATGAAAAGTTTCTACTGAGAAAAATCCACCAGGGAGGCAATTGTAACTACTCAGTAAGATCCTTCCAGATACAGGCAGGTAACTTCTCTTAAAACAAGTACTGCACTAAAGCTCTTGCACAGATAAAGTTCTGGGCAACAAAAAAGAAAGAAAAATAAATCTCCTCTGTGGAAAAGCAAAACAACAGAAATAAAAAAAAATTAGTTTAAATACTCTTGCTATTCTTTTGCCCCAGATTTTCTTCAATATATTGCCTGTTCCTGGAGCTGAGTAGGGATGGCCACTCCTGAACATGTAAAGACCAGTAGCTGCCTTGCTGGGATCAAGAGCCCTCATCCCCAACTGGCAAATATGGTGTAACTCCAACTCCAGTGAAGTAATACCACTTTGGATCACTTGAGACAATATCCACAAATTAGTTCTTAACAGACTAGCAGTATTATATTAAATCAATTATTTATAAGTAACACCAAGCAAGAACTGAGTGAAAAAAAAATAAATTAGGCATTGTCAGGAAAAGTTTAAAAGAGCAAGAAAAACACTCCAATTCCCACTGCTGTTGGGAGGCACAGAAACAGATAACTTTGTATGGTCGGGGCTAATAAAACATTATAACTTTTATAACATTATAACCTTGATTACATTATAACCTTTATAACAAATGCTTCAACTTAAATTTTTAGACTACTAAATTCTTACTAGTCCAAATAAGAGTGGGAAAATTACTTCCACTTAATAACATCTTACTGAAATTGAGGCCAAGTCTGTCCCCCTCCGACTGCAATACCCTGAAAAAGCAGCTAAGGGAGTGCCTACAGAAGACACAGTGCTCTGAAGCCTCTCCTTCAGACTGTTATGTAAATCAAGTGCAAACTTCCCAATTAGCAGCGCTCTAGGCAAAACTAAGTAACGGTAAATTGTGTACAACAATAAAAATTGCAAAATCTACAGTGCAGTGAATAACAACTCAGATTCTTACAGGTCCTCCAGAATGTCCACTTATTTTGTTATTGTGATTGCTTTGTTTTTTAAGACATCTGATTGCAAAGGGTAATACTGGAACCACAGCCCATCCATATTGCAGAAAAGCCTGTTTGAATTTGCAGAGAAACTGATGCAGTAATTTTGGTTATAAAAGGGTCATGATTCAAATGCCAATGGCATTACTTCAACAATGTTGAAAATGCACTGCAAATTAAAGTGTACAAGAGATGAGGATGAATACCTACACAGTCGATTTGAGTGACTGCTCATTTTGGGTAGGCTTTTAAAACAACATTGCTGGTAGCAGCAATACTGCAAGCCTAATTTTCTTGACAAGTCAGGATTCAGCTTTCCAAACTTGAGAGATGCTGCATTAACTGATGAAGACTGTAATTCCATCTTGGGGAACACAATAAATTTGAGCTTTGTTCTTGTGGTCTAGCATGTCACCAGAAACCTTTGCTGGAGTTACAGAGCTACTACATGCAGACAAGAGTGCATTACCTCATCAATAAAATTTTTCAAGAGCTTTTACAGAAGCAGCAGCAGAAAAACAAAGAGCAATTTGAACTTGAGAGAAGCTATTTGTTCTATCTTATGAGTTAATTTGTAATGCCAAAACATACCATTAACAAAAATAACAGTTTATTTGTAACTTCATTTTAAGCTCATAAGCAAAAAAAAAATAAAAATACTTGCAGCAGTATGAATTGTGACATTCGAGATTGTTCATATTGTAGATTTTGAAACACATTATAAAACAGGGAGAAAGCCAGCATTTTGTAAATATAAACCAAAAGATACAACTTCCCAAGATACAATCTTTTCCCACAGAGCTCTGGATCTCAGCTTTGATCAGAGCAGCTACTATTTTCAACAGATGCCAAGGATTGGATTTTCTTCTTTTAAAACAAATAAAAGGCATTTGCCATCATCTCTCATCTGAATTACTTCATCCTAAATTTAGAGCAGTATTTTAGTCTTCTCATCTGTACGAGACCTTGTTCTGAGATCATGTTCACTTTAGTGTGTCCATCGCCACTGGCTTGAAATTCAGGTGAGAAGGGAAAGCCCTAACAATTGTTTACTGAGAAATATTGCTTTGGAGAAGGGAGGAGACTTATTCAACAGTCGTGCACATCATCTGTCTCACTAACATTCCAGTCTTCAAAAAGCCCCCTGAAAATTAACTTACTGTTGAATTTATTACGCCTAATTGTACAGCTCACCAACCTCATCTTTCCCCTTAATTTCATCTGACAGGGAGACACTCTAAAGAAAATGAGGCCAGAGTCTCTACAGAAGGAACCAGACTAACCAGAAACTTGCAGAAAAAGTAGGTTGCCCAAAAGTAAGGATTCGATTTCAGGTGCCCTGAGCCTTTCCCTGCAAACCCCACTTTTAGGAATTTTGTCTGTTGCACTGAAGACCAAGTGACAAGTCTGATGCTACTCCTCCCCCCATATGGAATATTCCCCCCAGACACCAACACCCCCCTATATCTTCTCATAATTTTTAGGAGCTGCCTGACTCTGAAGTAAATGCAAATACACTTGACACCTCTGGTTCAGCTCCATATGTGATGTCCTACATTCAGGGAGCTCAAAGTGAAATTATGTTACCTTCCTTCATCAGCAAGGTTCAGAAAGGCAAAACATAACTCTTCCAGGGTTGCAATAAAAGAGGAGGAATCAGATGGCAACAAAAATTAAGGCCATTGCTGAATCCAAAGCCCTTCTGTGTTCTCATTTTACTACTTATAGATAAATATATATTCCAGGTATCTTGTCACATTTTAAGTTTGATTATCTGCACTGCTCCTTTGGCACTTTGTCAAGAGACACATATATGTAGTTGTCATTATTCCAAGCAGGTTTTAACATTTGCAATTGCAGAGTTTTCTGAAGGTTATCAGAAAAGAACAAAGGTCAAATGCAGAATAAACTGGAACTGTTTCTATTCAACTGGTGAAATCAAGGACTTTTTTAAAATCAGAACAGGGATTTGATGAATATGTGGAAAAAAATTGGTGATTTGTAAGGTGAAGCAACAGGATGTATAATGTTAAAAATCTTTGGTTGAACCAGGTTTCCTCTAGTGCCACAACTCTAACATCAACATTGACTGGACTGGTATTTTATCCCTCAGCTTCAGTAATTGTGTTAAAGACTAATTTCCCATGCCACCAGTTAAGCCTTTTAAAACATATTCTTTATTTTGCCTTTTGTGCATTCCATCTTTCCATGCTCTGCTCATGGCACCAAGTACCTTCTAAAGTATTTCATTAGTCTTTACAGTAATATACTGCAAATAACTTATAATAAAACAAAGATCAAGGTGGAAAATTCACAGGACTTGTATTCTGTTTAAATAGTCATTGCAATATCATGCGTCTCAAACTAAATAGGAAACAATATGTACCCACATTAAAACACAAAATATCTACACAGTTACTGGTTTCCTTTGACACTAAACAATGCAAAAAATTAAGTCATTTAGACATAAATAAACCTTGCATCAGGAAATCCATGAGCATAATAATAAATTCTAAAGAAAATTTTAGATTGCTTTGTTCATCTAGAGCTGAGGAAGAACTAAAACTCCCCATATCTCAAGTAGTTTATATTTTCTATATATGACTTCCAGGTGATCAAAGTCCCACAGCTTCCCTTAGGAATCTAATCCACAGGCTACCAGACCTCTGGGACAAAGTCCTGGCTGTAGTAAATTAGTCTAGCTCCATTGGCTTCAGGCTAACTAGGTTGATTTTTCACCAGCTGATGTATTTTTACAGCAGTACAGAGCAGAACAAAATTAAATGTCATTTTTATAATTGCCCCCCTCATTTTACTCAATCTCTTTTAAAAAACTCCAGCACTGCAGACTTTTTTTTTTTTTAAATGCTTAAACAGGAGGTGAAAATGCTACCGAAGGAATAAAGGACCTTTAAAACTCCAAAGGCATTTCCCCATGTTTCCATGGAAATGGGGCTTCACTCTTTAACCGAGATGACATTAATGATCATATGCCTGAAGTCACAAAAAAGAGAGAGAGGACAGAAATTGCCAGCTACTCCAGAGTGTGTCGATCTGGAGCACAACTTCCCCAGTTAGGGGCAGGACTTGATACCCTTTCTGCAATGCAAAGCTTCAGCAGAAGCAGCTCTCACAGTGTTGGAACAGAGAAGGGCTGCTGCTTTATTTTTAATTTGGCTCAGTAACCATGTTTGCTAACTATAGAAGTAAAACAAATAAATCAATGTCATCATCATCTGAGGGAGGAAGAGGAGGAGTAGGAGAAGGAAAGGGCAGCTTTAATAAAAGCAGCACTCTCAATGTGTTGCCGTGCTCCAGCCCCCTCGCAATGTGTCTGTATGTCAGTTTTATCCAGCCCTGCCACCCATGGCTGCATGCTGAGGACTGGAA
Organism: Promerops cafer; assembly: GCA_013398275.1. Lineage (NCBI taxonomy): Eukaryota > Metazoa > Chordata > Aves > Passeriformes > Nectariniidae > Promerops > Promerops cafer. Next base: position 383,875 of record VZSE01008989.1, read on the forward strand.
AGGATCACGCTGGATTGCTGTGTTGGAGGCTATCACCAGTGCAGCCTGAGCTGACAGCAAACACCAAAGCTTTGCTGAGCTAGGAACGGGTGCCATGAACAGACCCTGCTGTTAGGAGCTATTGGTGCAATGGTGAGTGGAAAGGGAAATGAGGTGTGAAGTGACTCGTCCAGGTTCCCTCTTTTCCATGGCCAAGACGAGAGCAGTCAGGTTTCCTCAAGGTACTCACTTCATCCCTGGATAGCACTGACTCTGTGCTGTGCTGAGGAGACTTTCAGCCTGGCAGATCTGAACCACAGATGACTTAAGCCATATCTGTTTCTTCATTAATTTGTGCCAAAGTGTCCTGACTCTCCATTTGTCCTAACTGCAATACCATCATTTTTTCACTGAGCAGAGCTGGAGCCTTGAAAAGGGTTCAGTGCAGAATGTGTCAGATCAGTTTGCACAGTGCCCACCCTAAGGCCAGAGAGACATCACACACTCCACAGGTGCTGAAGTGTCAAGGAAAATCCCCCACAGACTGACCAGAGAAACGCCAGTCCACCTTGAGATCCATACATAGAACAAATAAAGGACAGATCACATACAGACATGTACATTTGGAAGAGAAAATATCACCTAAATTACTATTTTTGGGGACATCAAAAAAGGATGCCAAAACCCACTATTTTCTGACTACTTCTACATAACTGTTTCTACTTTGGATTCTGCTGTTCAATGCTACTCAGAACATGAATCTCCTGAAGTGTCACTGGGACCAACCCATTGGGAACTGCTGCTGAACTTTGATTTTTAACACAGAATTAATAATAATAAAGAGAAACTAACTTTGGATCTGTAAGAAGGCTTGCCAAACAGAAGTCACATTGTGGAAATGAAAATCAGGCCTGATCTATTAATATGCTCTTCCAGGCATGAAAAACCTTAGAGAGACTGCATACAGGAAAAAAAAAAAATATTTCCTTCTTTATCCCAAATTTAAATCCATAAAAGAAAGTGGCTCTTAGTTAGTCTAGAAAGCAGAGCAGCCTGTGATCCTTTGCACCATGACAACCACAAAGCCAGGTGCTAAAGGTCTGGGGCAACAGATCTATGTGGAATAATTTTCCCCATATGTTCTGTACAAAAGTATATGCCCTACCTCACACTAACTCAGAGCACCAGAAGGTAGAAGGAATGACAAAGGCGATCCATTTGTGCAGATGAAAATAAAAGATTAACAAACATTCAAGAGTTTTTAGGGGATTTTGAGCATTAAATTCTTGGTAGATTTAAATGTGTATCAGAAACATAGAAAATATATGGGGGCACGGGGGGAACCCAGCAATAAAATTCCCAAATGCTGTAGTGATCCTACACATTGTTCTGGAAACAATTATCATTTTTCAAAACCACATATTTACAGTATTGTGTATAAAGAGATGGAATTCAAAGAACAAGAATAACTTTCAGAGTAATATATATTATATATGCATACAGCACTACCTGAAACAGAGGTTCTAGTGAAAAACTGAAATTTGGGTGATTCATTTTACAGCTTTAGTGTTTCCCTTTTTTTTATTTCAAACACGGTCAGGTCAAAAACCTCCACAGAGGTCTAGTCACCACTCTGATTGTGGATTGACCGCCATGCAAGTGGGTCAGCCTGAAGTCCAGTCATAATGACAGTAAATTAATTATATGGCATTGAATTAAGATTCTCAAGAAACTCTGATGAACTGGAGTGCCTAATGCAGACAAAAAGAACAGTCAATTGCTTTGTTTTGGTTTAGGTTTTACTAATCAAATACAGCAGTGCTTTCCCAGCTCGGACTCCAAAACTCAGCTTTACATAAAGACCAGGACTAGAAATAACTCTGTGTTTTGAGTAAACTCAGTGAACATACAAAATGTAAACACTAAACACAATCTGTGATATTGACTACAGCAAATGTATGAATCATTGTGATGCAGCTACATGTCAATATATTTTATACTGGGATTGCCTTTGGAGCTAATATACTGGTAAATCAATTCAAATGTAACCAGCTGAGTATAAAAACAATCAACTTATTTGGCTTTTGCCACAATCAGTAGTCCAGCATCCTCTGACATTCATTGATTTTTCTAACGGTACCACCAAGGTAGAGAAACAATAATTTGGCTATTAGAAATTAAAAAGGAAACAAGATTATGCTGGTGGCTTGTTCAGCTTCCTACAAAAGCTCAAAAGCACTGAATGAAATCTGAGCTGGGCTTTCAGACTCTTACCTGAAGCTGGTAGCCCCACACATTCTTTTCTACATCCATTACTGTTTATTGGCAACAGAATGCTGTGCTAACCTACCAACTGAAAGAAAGCTGATGGGTGGTACTTGCATCTTCTCAAAGCCCTACTTAAAGGGAAAATATAGAGAAATTTCACTGAAACAGACAAGACCAAGAATAATATGAAAAGAGATGGAGTGTGGGTGTAAAAACAACTTTATCTTCCCTATTCTTTAGTTTTTCTCTCCCCTGTGGTCCTCTAAGCATTATATTTACAAGAGGCTTTGTGCTCTATTCTGGTACAGGATATCTCCGAAAAGAATTGTAAAATCTCATATAGGTAACAAAAAATATTACCATATGAATTTATTTTTTTAAGCCAGGTAAGAGGAGGAAAAAACTTGAACTGGGATTTGAAATGGGGCACTGGGAATGAGGGGAATAATGGAGATGATGAGATCAGAAACACTTGGTAAGGCTGTTGGTCCAAAGCACACCCTCAGTGTTCTTGCATTCCCATGTTTCATGAATAGGGTCAGGACAGCATCCAGGATCAGACAGGACCACTGCAAAGAGTGTTCATGAAACACTTATGCTGTCATGAAGATGAGCAAAAAACAAACCAAAACCATGAGGGCATCCGTAATCCCTCCCTCATTGTGCAGGCTGAATAATGTCACGCGGAGCAAGGAGAAAAAAACAAAATATTGAACATCTTTTTGAAACAACAGCAGGCGTCCCATGCTCAGGGGGATGTGGGAATTCTGTGGAAAAAGCAGTGTGCAACTGTGTAATTAAAGACTGAATCACAAGGCATTCGTGCAAGAGGGTGGTAAAATCCACATCCTGGCATTTCCTAATTTTTGCGTGTTTGATTTTGCAGTCTCACGATCACTCTTTTTCCATATGTCATGAACACTTGTCCAGTATGCAATCAAACCCTCCAGGCTGTTATTCAGCATTGTTCTCCCCAAACTGAAGGACTGCACTGTACTTAACAACCTCCTTGAAGCCACAGCCACCACCTAATCCCCCACAACACAGCAAGGATGGGACACACCTTGCAGTTCTGCAACTGGGGAGGGTACCCAAACCAGTGTTATCCTCGTTCCATACAAATATCCTGAGATGGAATTCAGGTCCAGTTCTACAAGTGAAGGATTGACAAGACAGGTTATAAACCCATCAGAACTGGAGATGGAGCAAAAACAGCCTTTGAAAGAAAAGTGCAGCTAACACTAAGACTCGCACTCATGAGCAATTTGTGGCAACTCAGAAGAAGGGAATCCAGAGAAGTCCACCACCAAGGGAATATATTTCAACAGCAAGATGCCAAGCATTGTTGCAGCAGCAGTGCAGGGGTGGAGGAAGAATAAAGGAAAAATGTGACCAGGACCTCTTTTAAAAGGACCTTAAAAAGCTCATTTAAAATGACTTAAACTAGCTGCATCAACTAACTCTGTTAACAAGACACAATCCCTCCAGCGCAGGAAAGTTCCCCACCCTCTCCTCATAGTTTCTGCCTGCCAATGAAACATATGACAATGAATAATTGGACTCCAGTAATCTGGTTTCTGTCATTTGAAGCATTACATGAGTAGCTCAGAAGCTACAGAAATGTGTCATTTCCTCCTCTTGCAGAGATAAGCTTTTGGGTTAAATTATTCCACCTCCAAGCCAACAACTCAAGGATTCCAGGGGCTGACTCTATTGTATTCACTTCCAGAAGGAAGAAAGGAGGAAGGTCACATTTTACATTTGGATTACTTGTATAAATCATTGCAATTCTTCTAGTAATTTGATATTAAGCATTATTTAATAACAAGTGAACTTACTATAGAGCAAGTTTCATTATTTTCACCTCCCCTGCCCATGAACCAAACAGAGGCAAGAGAAGTAGGGGGGAATAGAAAAGAAATATCAAGAAATGGAGCACCATCCTTAGGAATAGCTGTATTTCTGTTCCCACTCCCAGCTTCTCGTCTCTCTGACCAGTCTTCCTCAGACAGCATGTCTGATCCCCATCTCTCTTGTTGCAACCAAGCTAACCAAGCCTCCACAGAACAATAGTAAATACAATGAGCAACAGATGAAGAAATGACAAAATACTTTCAGCAAGAATGTCTCCATGCTGACAGACAATTTTGTCTGAGATTATCTTAAGGAATATAAAGCTCCTTTGCCACAGGAGCTATCAATTCACGTTGGGACATCAGTTCCAATGCTGCAGTTTGGCTGGGTCTCCCTAGGAACACGCATGCCTCTGTTATTGGTCTGTGTAGACTGCTTCAGAGCAAGCACAAATGAGCAGTGATAGTGGATCTGATTCTCTGGGACAGCTCTGTTACAGCTGGAAAAATCCCAGCACAACTAGAAAATTCCCATCCGAGTTCCACCCACTAGCTGATGTATGTCCTCATTGCTGAGATTTCCATTCCCTCAGCATTTATTCAGCCTGCTGTATTTAAGTGCTTTTGGGCAGCATCCTCAGCTGCATTTATTTATCCAGACACTGCCTGGCACTAACAGGTCATGCTAAGAGTTGGACTCAACATAAAAGTGACCCTGGCAGTGACTGTTACCAAATCCCTTCCAGCAATACAGAATCTGTTATCAGTTGGTTTTGGTGAGGAAGGTGTGGTTCTACCACGGCTGAACACTCGTGAACCATTTGGTACATTTTAAAATAAAAGGCGCTATTTGAAAAGAGGTGTATACTGCTACAGTTTTAAAAAAGGCCTAATGATTTTAAAATATACAAGATCTGTTGGAGCCCTAAATGGTTCCCTTGGGCCATTTCAGACAAAAGAAGTCAATTCCATACAGGTTTGGTCAGAGAAGGATATTCCCATTGAAGAGGTCTGGGCTGAAAAGAAAGCCTTGATTTTCCACTTGAATACTTGGGGCTCTGATGATTTTTTAAAGACACAAAACTGAATACAGAGGAAAAGAGTCTTTTCCTCCCCAAAAATAGGTTTCTCATTTTTAATGGAGACACATCTGGAAAATACAGTCTTTCCAGTACCGTCAAACTAACATTAAGTGCTTTATTGACAATAGAGTCTTTCTAGCATGTGATGTATTCTTCCATGTCAAGAAGGCATTATAAAGCATGATTTAGTTTCCTCATAGGCCTCTTGACCATTACTCCCTCCAAAACCATGAGCAACTTGAATATTATTCTTACTTTTATTACTTTACTCTCCTTATTACTCACCACAGATTAGATTAAGTTTATTTCCTGCACCAGTTTAAACCATTATCTCCTTCCCTTTCAAATCCCCTCTGAAGGCCTACTTCTCCTGCATTGCTTATTAAAAAAAAAAGAGGTAGGTAAGCATAGCTTTTTTTCTCTTTCCCTAATTTGCAAGAGTCACAACAGGGAAAAGAGGGAGCTGAAGTAGTGTTTGAAGAAGCAGAACTGAGCACTTTAACAAAAATAAATCAAACAATGCAATTGCTGGCAGTCATTCCTAACAAACCACAGTGCTTGTACCACCTATCATTCCCCCACAAACCTTTCAAATTCAAAACAGTGATTGCACTTTCCACTTTTCCTGGTATAGATTTGGCAATAAATTGCTTTTGTGGGAAAATACTTAAAAAAAAAAAAAACCTAACCAAAAAGATTGGAAGCTAGGAGGAATGTTTCTTTTTTAAGTGCAGAACTCTCTGTCAAAGCATCTATTTTCTCTCAGTTTGACGCATTACCTTATGAAACATAATGTGCTTGGAGGCAGCCCTATGCACTGGGTACACCTCAGAAGTGTTCTCAAAGTGAGCAGGCAGAAGGGCAGGTCCTTGAGTGAACTTACAGACTTTAAACAAAGAAAACAGGGCACTCCATGTAATCAATCTGTCCTGTGATTTCCCCAGGTTGTTCATTTCAGGCAAATCAGAATATCCTTGTTACTTGTGCTAATGTGCAAATCCCACTCATCTGGCACTCCCGCTGTGGAGAAAAGCAGTAAACTCCCCCAAATTTTATTTTCCTGTATCTTAGAAGAGAGTGGTATGTAACAAGATCTACAGCTGTTTCTAGACTAAGGTAGCTGGCAGGAAAACATCTCTCCAGACAGGTAAAGCAAACAGACCTTCATTCTGCAAGCCCTTGCTGCTGGGGCAGAAAGGTGAGAGGTGCCAAAGAGATGGACAAGATACAGGAGAGAAGACAAAGGATGCTGGATTCTCCTCTGGCTGATATTGGTACCTACAAATGTGTCAAACACGTTGTCCTGAGTGGGTGCCACCCACACCATTCCTCAGCTGCTCACAGAAGAGGATGGAGACAGCTCGTGTAGCACCAGCCTCCACTGACCCAATGCTCCTGATTCCATACCACGTTACTCATACCCCTTGAGGTCTGCATGAGGCAGGAGGCACCAAGTGACGGGGGGATGCTCCAAGTCCAACCAGCCCAGTCTGCACAGATGGTGGGAAACCACTTGTTCCAGGGTAGAAAGGTCAGCCTTGGACCTCACAGAGAGTAGAGACAGCAGTTTTCCCCCAACACACCAGTGCCAGAAAATGATGTGTTCCATGGCCAAAGATAATTCTCAAAAGGTCAGCCCAAGGGTGCAGAAGACCCAATAGAAATCAGCAAAAAATCAGAGACAACACAATCTGATCCCATGCACCTTAATTTTGGTACTTTATAAACAGCTAACAATTAATTCTGTTCTTTAACATCTTGTTTTCTTCTCTCTCCCATGTTTCTTCTTGTAAGGTCCGTTTTGTCTATGTTTTTTGGGTTTGAGGATTGTTTTTTTGGAGGGCTTTGGGGTTTTTGTTTTGATTGGTTGTTTTTTTCATGAGCAAAACAAAGCTTTTTTTTTTCTAATTTTCAAGACAGTGAGATCTTTGAGATCAAAGGTAGACTAAGCTACCTGAAAAAAATTCATTTGACTCAACATTTTTGTTTTCTTCATGGAAGCTGTATCTATCTTGTTCTAGGACTGAGGGCACCAGCTTGACTCCTACTTTAACCCCAGCTCCAGCCAGTCAGAGAAGATGCTCAAACAGAAAAATAATTTTTAAAGGAAGGAAAAAACAAAAATACTTTTGAACTGGAAACTGTAGCAAAGAGGTGAGGCTTTAAAATGTCTTGTTTGGTTTTTTTTCTTTAAACCACATTGCTCTTCCTTAATGCAAAAGGCAAACCTCAGAGGACTCATGGAGGGCACTGTGTACACATATGCAAGAACTAGAAAGTATTTTTAATTGTTTTTCCTGGAAACTATGCGCCAGCTTATGTACAGACTCATTTTTTGGCATGCATCTCTAGGATGCCACATGCTGAAGGACAAGTGGATATATACTGAGCTTGCTAAAATCAATGATACTGCCTTGCAAAAAATTTCACTAGAGTTTTGGCCAAAAAAAAGCAAGTGCTGAATGTCTCATAAATCAGCTTTAAGCTCGTATAAAACTGCAGTGGCACAACAGAGCCACATCAGTGTGCAGAGGACAGCACTGTTCTGTGCAGCTCTGCAACTGGGACTAGAGCATCAGGAAAGTGGGAAAAAAAAGACAGCAAACCCAGCTTCCCTTCCCGTTCTTGTGGCCTTGCATACCCATCAGAGATCTGACAAATGCAACAATTTCCCTGTCTGGCAGCTCAGGAAAATTGCTTATTTCAGATTGAGTTTTATGAAGTTTGAAGTATTTTTCTAAGCCTTCAACAGCAAAGTTAGAAGCATGTGGGTAACACGGATTATTTCAAGTTTAGTGAACTTTCTCAGCAGTTCCTGTTTTAGACCATTAAAACATGCATGAGGACAGCTACATTTTCAGCTTTCAGCACAAATAAAAACAATGAAACATAACAGGAACCATCTGTAAAAAAACAGGCTCCAGAACAACAGCTTGAGGCAGAAGCACATTCATGTATTTTAATGTGAAGCCTTGTAGATACATTTTTAGATAACTGGCCCCACAAAGAAATACGGGCTCCCTACATAATATTTGATTGAGAGGAAAGGAATTAGGTTCTTCCAAGTAACATAGCAACTAAGTTGGCTGCCAGGGAGGTGCTAGGAGAGTGCAGCAAGAGTGGTCTCAATATCTGCTTAAAATTCACGTGCAGTCCTGACACCTCTGTGAGAGCAAGTGCCTCCATGTCTCTACCACCTCACATGAATGGATCTCACATCGAGCCACTCGAAGGCAGCAGGATCCAGCAATCTTGCTGGTAAGGGGTTTTGGATCAGTCTCAGTATCATGTCAACAAGATGAGCTGTTCTTCAGACTCAGCTCCCAGCCTGTACCATGCAAAGGGCAGTATAATCTCACCTCTGGCTGCTGTAGACAGACTCCAAGACTAAGAGAACAATCTTACTGAGACAGAGAAAAAGTTTACCCAAGCCAGCAGCTCTTGCTCACAGCAAATTAGTGATGGGCATTAATAGACAATGAGAACGTGGCAAGTCCAAAGGTGTGTTGCCTTCCACATATCCATCTTGTCTTTAGCAAAGCAGAGTTTTGGTCTCCTTCCCCTTAAAAGCATCCAATCCTCCCACTTCCTGTTCACCAGTGGATTCTCAGTGCTCATTTATCTGGATTTTTAACACAGGTATGTTTGTCTCCATGACACAGCGTGGCAATGAAAACCACCACATAACACTGAATTGTAAGCAAACATTATTCCTCTTCTTTTAAAGCTGTTTGACAAACTTATTTGGCTCTCACGTCACAGGAAAGACTAACTTAGCCTTCCCTACCTGCCTTCTGTTTGCTCTCCAAGCCATTCAAACTGGTAAAACTTTTTCTGTTCAGTCTTTTCCCAACTGTAAATTGTTCCATTTCACTGATCAAATTACTATGGCTCTATTTGAGCAGTAAGCAGAAATATTCAGAGACTTATCTACAGTGACTACTAAATCTCTCTCCAAATGGGTAATAACTAATGTACAGTCCATCCTTGCCTGAGTTAACTGCAATGTAGTGCAGATGGAGAAAAGTAGCCTTATCAACACTGAATTGCAACCCCCTTTTTATAGTCCATTCATTCACTACAATTGATTTTCCCTCCAATCCACAGTTAATTCTCATTTTAAATAGCTTAGAGACAAGTTTCAGCACCCCATAGTTTATTTCCTCTTTCCAAACAATTTCCAAGAGTGCATTTAGCACCAAATATTCTAGCTTCACATAAATCTCTGATAACACCCCTCTAGACCAAAAACCACTCCTGCCTCGGCTTTTTTAATCAGTTTTTAGACCACGAATCTTCCCCCCACAGAATGCAATTTTGTTTCTTCTAGACCAAGAAGAAGGCTGTCCAGAAAAATAAAACAGTAGCAAATACTGATACATTATGTCAATTAGATAATAAAATAAACAAACAGCTTTGGCAGGGGGAGCAGAAGTAGTGTGACTAAATACTGCCACTTCAGCCCATCACCAGCCTTGAGCAATCCAAAATCAATGCAAGCAAATCCCAGTCAGGCTTAGGGATTTGTCTGCATATCAATGGTAAATCCAAATCCCTGGAGGATTCACAGTTATCTCAAAGCTCACATATATGGGAAATAAAGCACTAGCCACTCATCCCTAAAGCTGTAACATAGCACAGCTCTTGCTCAGGGGATAGTTATTGATGGTGCTAAGAAAGCAACTGTAAAAAGGCAGTAGTTTGATTATTCCTGGAGGTCGAGGTGGGTGGGAATGACATGACTTCTCCATATAAAAAATAAATATCTTCCTTTCTTACTGATACAACTCAAATAGGGTATAAAACATGGAGGCAGCAGGCATTGCCCAAATTTTTTGCTGTGTATTTTTAGATTAAATAGATTGAAGTATTTTTAGATTAAATGCAACCAAAGTGAGCCTCAATAGCTGCTTCCACCAGGCTGTTAAAACACTTTGGTTGTCTTTCAGCAGCCAGATAACTCTGCACAGTAACTACTCCACACCACTTCCCCAGTAAGGCCAACATGTCCCAGGAGTCTGCAGGAAACTGTGAATGGCATCACAAATGAGAAGTTAAAGTGCTCAGAGCCTCTACAGCATAAGACTGGGTTGCTAAGGAGGACAGATACACTGTAGAGATGTAAATTATTTTAGCCTGTTAGTGATCTTCCATGAGAAGCACTCACAAAGGAGAAAGGAATCTGGGAATTCAGCTGCATGTATTTTTTTATTCCTGCAATTCCCTTCAGTTCACTGGGCTGTGCAGACAATCATTTTCAATACAGTCCAATAGCTCCATTTGTTTTCTCAGACTTCTTCCAATTTCAAGCCCTGTAGACTTCAGCTTTGCATTATTTTAAGAGAAGCATTGTAAATCTATTCAAATTCACATATATCTCTAAATTAAAATGCACTTCTGAAACCTTTCTTACCCTTTCCCTTTAAAAGCATCAAGAGCCCTGACCTAAGAGGAAGGGTACAATTATGGTTGTTTGTCAGTAGTTTTGTTCATAGAAAGGACAATGCAGACTGAAATTTGTTTTTCATAGAAAAATACTTGAAGAGCAATGCCAAATAGCTAGAAAACAAAGAAAAAGGTGCCTCTCCTATGGATGACATGCAAAAATCTCTGCTAGCACATCTTTTTCTAGTGCAAGCAACACAGACATGAAACAAGTAAAATTCAGAAAGAGGTCCAAATGCATGCCAAATAAATTATAAGAGAACTAAGCCTCATATTGACCAGGACCAAGAAGTGCTGAGCTGTCACTGAAGCCCAGGCCATTTGAATTTGTTTTGTGTTTGGGAACATCAACACTGACATCAGCAGAAACATTTTCAGAAAATCATTTCCTCCCCACGCAAGGAATGGCAGAAGAGGATGCAGTCCAGAAAAATGCCAGTATAGATCAGTTCAAGGGTTTATTGACCTTATAATGACAGCAGTTTTGTCTTTTCCCATAGGATGTAATCCTAAACTGCTCAGAGTTCCACTGTTTGTGTAATGCTCTTTCCATGCTATACAGGGTAGAGATATGTTTTTACAGGTTCACTAAAATAGGAACTGACCCCTAACATAAATGACCACTTAAACAGGAACTAGAAAAGGATCAATTAGTTTCTAACTAATATTGGACATCTTTCATGGAAGTCACATCCCAGCACAAAGTCTGTTGAGTACAGGGTAATATAAATGAAGATCTGAGGAGAAAAATAAAGGAACTCTTGAATAATACCACTATGCTAAACATTTTACATGGCAATTTTCTCACCTACAACATCCTGCAGAGATGTCCTTATTAGATAAAGCAGCTATGAAGAAAGGTCATCTGCTTATTTGGCTTTGAAGAAACAAGATTCACCTGCAAACATACACAGGCATGTACAGTAAAGTGAACTGTCAGGCAGCCTTTAAATACTGGACTGAGTCAGCCTCCTTGTCTGTCAAGAGAAGAGAAACCTCAGGGGGCTGCAGTTACATGCCTGGATCCAACAGCCTTTCTGAGACAGAGCAGTGAATTGCCAATATTGCCAGTGAGACACCAAACCCACCCTTTGGAATAACAAGAGCTTCCACAGTTTCTCATGTTGCTCACCTCCCTGCCTTAACTCATTCCAGCTCAGCCCATGGGAGCTGATTCCCAGCCTCATTTCGGGGAAGGCAAGAAAGACACTACAGTTCCATAACCATTTTCCCTTTGGGTAGAGATTTTTGCCATCAGGAACTGCTGAGTGCTTTTAGTACTAACTCGTAGTAGCCACACTCATTCTGGCACCACTTGGTGAATGCAATGATGTGAGATGCAAAATCTGTTGAAAGCAAAACCTCATACATTGAGGGAGAGTAACAGCTCTACCCCTGCATCACAGTCTTTCCAAAATATCCATGTGACTGGCTATTTCCTTCCCCATGGAGGGGCATAAATCCCAACCTAGAACTCTTTAAAGGGTTAAATTAACCAATCTCTATACTCTTTCCAAGTCCCCACACCTCTGATGCTTTTTCTAAGTCTTCAGTTTGAAAATAATCTTTTCAAACCTGATCTAAAATAGCAGTTTCCTACTTGAACACAGAGCTTTGTGAGCTGCTCTCTGTTCCTCACAATTGCCTACATATTCACCAGGAAAGAGAGAAGTAACAGTACACAGCAATTCAGATGCTTTCTTTAAAACAACATAAAAATAAAGACCTTTGGCAGTAGAGCATTTTGCTCCTTGTAGGAGCTCCTCTCCAGCCAAAGTACTCCAGTGATTCCTTCACAATTCACAATGATTAGACCAACATTTTCTATCTCAAAGCTGACAGAAAACCTTGAGTTAAGGGAATTTCAGTAAATATGGAAACACCTGGTGATTTTCATTCAAGATCTGTGCAGGCAAAGAAAGAGTAGGAGTTCGGCAAAGATTTCTCACCTCAGTGCTGCTTTTGATTAATTACAGTGAAATTGCACTCTTTTATCCACTACTGTAAGCAGAATAAGATTATTACAGGAGAAATGATCCCTGAGAAAATACAGAAGACATGGATGAACCCAGTTACCCACTTTAAATTTCAACTTAGCTTCCTCTGTGCTCCTCAGAAGTCCCCTCTTCTCTTTTTTCCCCCCTTTTCTTTTCCAGCTGCAGTAATGTTCTGTTTAGATATCCTCACTGAAATATCCACAGTGACTTTTATTCCTTAGAGAGCTCCACAGCTCCAGAGCACATCACTCTCTGTGAATTTAGACCATTTTTGCCAGCACGCATTACTTGACATTTAAAGTGTCGCCATGGTACAAAGCTCCTGGCACACCAAAATCTACTTGGAGATTTTTGTCCTCCTTTGCAGTCTCTACCAAATGTTTTCTCCTCTCCTTTTTTTTCCAAACATGAATTTTCTGCAAATGAAAAAGTGCCCTGTTTACAGGCCTGTGAAATACTTTGTCTCTCCAAAGAGCATACAGGCTCAGAAACAGATGGAAATTTAGACATTCAGCTTTATCCCAGTGTGTCAATACCATCATACAAAGGGTACTGGATGCTCAGGGTCTAAAATCCACCAAGTTCTTCATCTCCCTTGTTCAGATGCCCCTTGGGTTGCCATTTAATGTCAGTGCTGAGAGCAGGAGGCTGCAGTTGTGAACTGCACAGATGCTTCCAGACACACACACATACGCTTACAAGTGTTTACAGCATTCAGAATGGGCGCAAGTACTCATCTGGAGTTTTAAGAGAACATGACCTAGCTGTGTTTGTCTTTGAGGATTTGGTTGCATTGGGGTTCTTTTGAGTCTATTCAGCTATTAGGAATATTTGATGAAGCAGCCTACTGCATGAAGATTTCCCAGAAATGAAAGAACAAGAATACACTGATGAGCTGTGTTTATCCACCTCCAGGGTGAGATATAAAATGTATGAAATGCTTCAGACCAAAACAAACAGGAACTTAAGAACCTACTGACTAAAATGATAGGACAGAGATGAGAGCTGGCAGAAGTTATACTCACTTCTTAATTATTATTGCCAGTATTTCATGATACATACTCCAAATCCTGACTGATAACTTACTCAATGAAAAATTCTTCTGAAAAACCAAGTAACTCAGGTCAGCTATGCTGGGCTGCCCTCATTCCGTGTTCATATGTAGTCCTACCTGTGCCACTTTGTATCTGTGAAGTCTAACAGATGTAAGATTCCACCTTCTGAGTGAAATGGCAATTTGACCTCAGACTTACATGCTGCCCTTTGCTATCCCAGGATTCTCATTCGGTTCCCCTGCAGTCACCAGGCAGCTTGCCTGTTCCCTGATTTCCAGCACCTTGCTGCTCCAGTGTGGAGGCAAATCCCACACTGGTGCTCTGTCAATTGTCACCAACAGCTGTTGATTTTTCAGGATATATCACATGTCCTCATCAGTAGCAGTGTTATTTCACACTTTCCCTGCAGTAATTCAAGACAAGTGTCATCCGGTCTAGGTGATCTAATCTCCCATTCTTTTGTTGCTTTATATAAAATAGGCACTTGCAGATCAGAAATCCAGAGTACTGAGAGTAAGCAGTATGGAGTGATGTTTTGTTCCTGATGTAAAAATCTCAAATTTGCTTGCAACAAATATTTCCATATGAGGTTAACTCGATTTTAAATTTAATCACATTGCCAAACAGATGTTTGCCTCAAGATCACCACAAACACACAAATGGGAGCTTGCCACCTTGAATCTGACCATAACCTGCTGCTGTCTGCAAATTCTGAAACACAGTTAAACTGTCATTTTCACAGAATAAAGATTCACATCAGTCTTCCAGCCTCTCCATTGGTATTTCTTATCACAGAACAAACAGTGGCATGAATCTACATTTTAGACGACCAAAGACTGACTCAGGAGTCTCCAGTGTAGAGCAATTGCTGTTCTTACATTCAAGGAACTGTGGCAAATTAGACATCCAGTTATGGACCAGGTGGGAAAAAATGCTTTTGAATTGCCTATATAGTTGCAGTTAATAATTTGACCTGTGATTTTACCTTTGATCAGAGGAGACTAAACTTGTTAAAACCATTCAGCCTAAAAACAGTTTATGAAATGTTGACCAGATTTAACATATATATTCATATTACAGATGAGGAAACAAGCAAGCGTATGTTTTATCCAAATGGCATATGCCATTTCCAAAATAAGGGGAATGAACGTGTGACTCCCTATTACTGACATTTTCAAAGTTAATTTGAGGTAAATAGTTGAACAAATAAACAAACATGAAAGGGACATTTTCAAAAATGACCATGCACCCACGCTCAGCAGATTAGATTATTGGTCTCAGCATGGGCATCCAACATGATCCCTTTTTTCTTAAGTAAAAACTAAAAGCAATATACCACATTTTAAATTGTATGTACATTCAGAAAGAACATTATTTTTCCAATAAGAAAGTTAATAAATGCAGAAAAACATTTCTTTCTATAGAGAATAACACACCCAGCTAGAGTCTTCCAAACATGTGATACAGGTAACCCAGACAAAAATAATCCAAACTGCCAGATCCAAGAGCATGTTCAGCATCCCCCTTCTTCCCTTTTTTTCAACACTTACTCCCAATGTTGTAAGAGGAGACAGAATCTTGGCTCTTTTTTTATTTGTTTGGGCTTTTTTTTCTTAGGGTTTCAATTTATCAATAGTGCTGGATAAGCTTGAATGCAATGAGCTGACTAAAGAGTCTTCTGAATACCATTGCCCTTCTTACACGCATTAAATTTTTCTGGAAACTGAACTCCAAAATGGCTGGATTTAGTTCAAACATTCATGTTTTCCTAGGGATTTATTTGGAATTTTCCAAGCTTTCAACTGCAAGATCAGCCTGCAGCTCCCTTGAGGAGCAGCTGGGCTCCTTGCAGCTTGGCTGGAGGCACAAGGGGAGTGCCTATGCCTAAGGGAATTCCCCAGCCCTCCCTGCTGGAGGTCTGTCAAAACCTCAAGGGAAGGCTGGAAAAGGTCTATGCTTATGAGACACAGTTGCCATACTGAGACAGAATGCTAGAGACACAGAAGCAGAGAGACAGAGCTGAAAAACAACAAATCACTAAACTTTCTAGTACTGAAGGGAGCGAGAGTTAATCTAATTCCTTAGAGATGTTTCAGCAGTGAAAGGAGCTTTTGTTTTCATCTTAGAGGGCCAGTACACATCAGGATTAATTAGTAGTCATTAGAAGATATTTTCCAATGAAAAAATAAACCAGCTAGGAAAAAGAGGACCGTCAGAATACTTTGAATTCAAAATTAAGCACAATTCTCACACACAGAGCTCTCATTACAATTTTTTCCATTGCCTTGGAGATACATATTTCACTGAAAAATTACAATATTCTAACAAAAGAGTGTGACTTCAGAAGCCCGGTTCCTCTATGGGCACACTGCTATTTTCACTACACATACAAGTGCAAAATGTGAGGGATAACATCCTCTAAATGAACCCAGGGCATCACACACCTCTGCCATTTACACTATTACTTTGTTCAGGAGAACTCACTTTCGAAATTAACCAGAAGCTTGCAACAGTCTTGTGAACAGGAAATGATCCCAAACAACATCTGAAACTTGGGTTAGAAGATAAGTTCTTTAATCAATCGTTTGAAATATTCTTAGTCAGATCTATACTAAATTGCTAGTTGGAGGTAGAGAATTATTCCAGTACCTCTTTCAGAAGTGAAGAAAATTGCTTTAATTTGTCAATGGGAAAAGGAGAGAAGTTTTCAGGCTTCATCAATAGACATCAATACAGTCTCAGTATAAACCGCTCTTTGAACACCTCCACAAGTAATCTTACAGAACAGTAATTTTTTCTGTTGCAAGAAAAATAAAACGCACTTAGCAAAGATTACTGATAAACTAGGTTTTGTACAGAAACCTATCTCCAATTAATTCAATAAAGTTCTTTTGCTTTCTTAATTAGTGAGCATTATTCATTATTAAACAGTTTTGGGTTTTTTTTAATTTGCTTTAAGTGTGTTTGATGAAATGAAGGACAATTGAATAGCAGGATTCCTCTGCTCCAAGCTCAATGTGATGCTCACATGGGCAAATAACATCCTGCCATTAGTGTGTGCCTGGACAGTGAGGGAGAGGGTCTACAAAGGCAAATGGAGGGGAGAAAAAAATACAACCACAAAATAAAGCATATCTTCACAGGGATCAGTGAGAGCTTGGAGCCTGATCTAAAGTCCCCTGCAGATGATGGCAGCCCTGAATCAAACCCTCAGCATTACACAGCAGAGCTCTGCTCAGCTTTGCAGGAAGGCTGAATTCCTGGTCCCTTGCTTGGCAGAGGTAGAGTCCTCTTTCCCAAGACTGTGTTAACTTTTGAAGGAAGCACTATTCCTTCCTCCTCAGCCAGGAAAAAGACAAACTTTGTACAGTGGAGGAAAGGGTTATGCATGAGCACTGAAGAGGATGAAGTCCCAACACTCAAGTGCAATAACCACCCAACAGCAGAGAGAGATACTTTGCCAGAAGTTAATTCAGACATTCATTACCCTAGCCCAGAAAAATGGCATAACAGATCACTGCAAGTGAAACAACTGGCCTTTCTGAATGCATACTGTTCCCTCCCTCACCATCATTCCCAAGGCCCCTCTTGTCTTTCCATCTCAGTTCTCAAGCCATTTTCCACAGCTCTGAATGTGCACAGTACTGAACTCCAGGAGCAAACGCGATCGGGTACAACCAGTGAACGGTGCTGAGCACAGTTCCCCTAAAACCACCAGCAGGTACACCACAGCATCATGTGAGGAGAACTGTCTTTCCTCACAGATTAGAGAAAGGAGTCCAGAAATTTTCAAACACCTTCAGTGCTTGTGGACAAGATTGGCTATTATGTCACTAAGCATTATGTCATGAAGCTTTTCAAGCTTAAAATTCAACATTTCCTGCAAGAACCCACTTACCAGCTATCCAAGGAGCCTGACACAGACATTTTACACCTGTTCTGTTTCCTGCTGCTTTTGTAAAAGAAATCCATGTATCTCACACTCATAACTTCCAGGAAAATTAAAAAAAAAAAAAAGAAAATCTCCAAGTCCAACACCTCAGATAGCCAGGCTAGGTAGAAAACAGCTGCCTCCCACCAGTGTGTCAAACTGAAACAGGGAAATCTAAAGCAGGAGGAAGAAAAGAGGTAATATCATCAAAGGCTAATTCCTGGAAGAGAAACGCTGCTGGTGAGCTGATCAGTATGAGTCTGCTGAAATGATGCATGGCGAGGTGGGGAGGGCATGTGTGCACACACATGAACACAAACGTCAGCCCCTTCCTTGGAAGTGGATTAGGTGGCAGATGGTGTCAGAACCTGAGCTGCTGTCAAGAGCAGAGTTCACACTGTCCTGCTCGCCTGTGCTTGGAGATGAAAGCAGCAAAGACAAGCCATTAAAAAAAAGGCTGACAAATAGCTGACAATCAGCTTTGTCACTGGCAGCCAGTGGAAAGACATCCCTTCACTTCCTCCCTTCTCCCTCCAGAGCCCTTACAGGCAAAATCCTCTCTGAAATGGAGACAAAAGAGGAAACAAACGTGTGTGTGCAATCTCTCAGCTTGAGAAATACCAGAGGCTCAGTTTTTCACAGGGAAACTAGAACCTGCTATTATCAACCCAAATATCAGTACCTAGGACAGAGTGGGGGGGGAAGCAGAACACTCAGCTTAAGATGTATTAAAAGCAAAGTGAGTAGGGGAGAAAAAAAAAAGAAAAAGAACAACAACCAAAAAAAAAAGGAATAAAAAACCCACTGCCCTTGATTGCCAACACAATGAAAATAAATGAGGGAAATAATGCTTGGGAGGGGCATACCAGCTGAAAGTAGTCACAATGACTTTGTGCAGGCACCCCTGTTATTACTAATTATTACAGATAATTAGGGTTTTCAGGCTGAGCAAAGGGGTTTTTTTTCCTAAAACCTCATTCTCCCTGTCCTGTCACCTACCTCCCCCTTTTTCTCTTGCCTCTAAGCACCTGCTTTACATAGCTTTCCTTGTATAATCATTAGCTTCGTGGATAATTGATAGCTGTGCTCGTCCAGCTGATGCTAAGAAAAGAACGACAAGGTGGTTCGACACACACTTACTATAAATAGACACACAACATGGCCAGCGTTTGCCAACATCTGATGATGCCTTCCCCCCTGGGTACTACAGTTAGCTAGTTTCTCAAAGTCAGGGAAGAAAAGGAAAGCAAGGTAAAATGCCTTCAATTAATTTTGCAGAGATTGAAGGGATAAAAATAAGAGTGGGGCTTTACATTTTTATGACATGCTAAAAATACCCACTTTATGAAACCTTCGGCACAGTTTGCAAAGCAGAGTTTAAAAGCCTTTACTTTTTTTTTTTTTTGCAACAAATACAAAGCCCCAGACATTTATCTGGTGATGGAGTCTTGGTCAATAGGGCTGAGAAAGGTCATGAGCAGAACTCTGCTGAGTACAGCATGCAGGAGCAAGAGAGGGCAGCACAAAGCTCTCAGCTGCACTGAGCCCCAGGTAGCTCTGCCCAGCCCAAGTGCTCATGCTCCAAGGGTGAAGGCTGTCAGTCCTGAGTGCAGGGGAATCACAGCTGCCTCTGCATGGCTGGCAGGAGCTCAGCCTGCCTCAGGCACTGACTCAGCAGCAAAGCCTCGAGCCTCATCCCTGGTTGGTTCTGCACCAACTTCTGGGGCAACCTGCTGACCTACCCTTCACCTGACATGCCAGAGGTAGGCTTCCAGCTGGAAAAACCTGAGTCTAGCTTGGCCCCTCACCAAAGGAGGTATGATACTCCATGCAGCTCCCCTTTGGTGAACACCTGCTTGCTGTTGACCCTCCCCAGAGCCCTTTAGTACAGAAATTACCTTTGCATGATTCACCCAGACTCTTGGCAGGTTCACCTCCCTGCCCAGCTTACCCCACTTCCCAACCCTGCCTCTCAGTGCATTTTCTCCTCTTTTGACAAAAAGCTACCCCAACATGGTGTAGGCTCCAAAATCACCTGCTCCCAAATTGGAGCAGATGTTTAACTCTTTTTGGCTTATTCATTGTATGCAGGTGGACTTTGCTGATCAAGTCGATATTTTTTTCCCCCAACATAATTTTTTTATTTTGGGAAATTCTTAGTGCCTTCCATCTACAAACACTAATATAGGCTCAGTTCTCACCCACTAAGCTTTACCAGTACAAATATGGCAAGGAGCAATTTAAAATTTCTCCTGCTGAGGAAAGCAGCTGCAGGAAAGTATTTGCCCCAGCACATGCCAAGGTATCAGCACTGCTTTTGTCCTTGCAGTAGCCACCTCCCTTTTCAGAGCTGATGAACTCATAGAAGCCCTCAGGACTTTCTCATTTGCCTTCTGAAAGCCATTTTAGACTGCAGGGGTACAGCAGCATGAAAATAAACAACTGTTTGTCCTAATCCTCAATCAAATACCGAAATAGAGAAAATCTGGCACCGTGTGTTCTCACACACAGACAGTGTCCAGTCACGACACAGCAGCAGTATCTCAGACCTCAGGGAAGGGAAAAAAGAAGAGAACCTAAGCCAAGCCTCCATGCAGCTCTGTGACAGGCAGCCCTCACACAGCAAGAACAGTGGTACAAAACCACACAACTTCAAGGAGTGGGAGGAGGACTTTTTTTAAAAACGCTCCAGAAATCTGCATAAGGTGGAGGCTTCATCTTAAACTTGTAGCTTGAAGCTACCAAGAAAAGCTGTATCAGGAGCAAAAGAAAAAAATCCCTCACTTTTATAAAATTGCTTACCTAGTCGTTGCAGGAGGGCAAATACTCTATGGATGAAACAAAGAATAAAAGCATTCAAACCTTTTTTCCTCCCACCAGCTAAAAAAGTACCCACTAAAATGGAAGCTTTAAATACTTAATGTCCAAAACAAACAAGAGAATTTACCCAAAACAAGACTGGTGGTTCAACACAAATCAGCAGCACTCACAATAAAGTTGATAGAGGTTTTACATTAGCTGCACTAATATCAGTTGGGGACACATAAAACCCACTCACAGAAGAAAAGATGCAGGTTCCCTCCACAGCAGCAGAAAGACAGGGATCAGATGGAGAACAACTGACCTTTCCCATCTTTGTTACACTTGCATAAAGCAGTTAACATCACCAAAAGTGTGGGAGACAATTTAGCAGGGATCAGTGCTTGGAGTCTCAATAGATTATGCTATTTTTTTCAGATTGCATAAGAGAACAAATTAACCTTCTTTATAAATCTTGGCTTACTTTAATAGATGTAGAGGGTGTCGGACTAGAAATAACATCTTGCATTCCTTTAATTTCTGTACTGATTGACTTCCTTACAACAAATATCCACTATTTGAGCACTGGCACTGTTAACCACGTGGTCAAACCCTCAGGTACTTGACTGGTGTCTTGCTCACACACTTGTGACTAAAGCAATCACCACCCTGAGATCAGCAATGCCTTTCCCACAAGCTCAGGTTAGCAGAAACCTTGGAGATTTTCCCACCTTTCCTTACAACAGATGGCCCTGTCTATTTCCCCAAGATCACCTGGTATTTTCACTACCAAATTCCCACTCCAGCAGGGACCCAGGAAGCAGGCAATGTCAGACATCTCACTTGATGGCTCCTTGCAGCACAGGAGAGTTTTTCAAATACTGTGCTAGAGGGCTTAATTTTGTCACAGGGATATGAGAGTTCCTCAAAAATTTAGGTACAAGAAAATTTAGAATTTTTTCCCCCTATAAATCCAGACTTTTCAATTATGGTTACCTGCAATTACAGAAACAGTACTCAATGATCAGCACAATCCCATCCAATTCTTTATTGCTGCCTGCTTATTTTTGGTTTTACATGTCTAATGTTTTTCCCCCATGCTTTCAAAAATTTCGTAAGAGTTGGGGTTTTTTTGGCAGACACACAAGCCTGCACCCCTCACACAGGCAGAAAAGGATTTTTCTGTACATTAGCCAAAGATGTGATTGATTTCCACCTATGCTCAGCCCATCAGTGAAATTCTGCACTTCAGATGCAACTTTAATACAGCAACCTATTTTACTTCCAAGTGGGCTGAACACCCAGAAGTTACTACTAATGGAGAATTCTAGTGTAGAGCATACAGAGGAAACAGGAGTGCAAAGTTTCCAGATGAAAGGAAAATTTCCCAATGAAAACATAAGTCTAAGGAGCAATTCTCATGATGGTGATAATTGCGGAAGGAAATCTAATTGGAGATCAAGAGAGGCGAGGTGAGGTCTCAGGTAGGCTGAAACTAGGCCTAGCAAAGTGAAGCCTTGTGTAGAAACACCATCATGCTATTATTAAACTCCACACAGAGAGCTCAGCCTGACACATTGTGTCTCACTGAAGATCCCTGAGGTCTCACCCCATCCACCACTCACTCCGTTGACTCAATCTTTGACTGTAAATGAAAAATTTATAAAAGGCCTGGTAGGGAGAGTGGTTGAATGGCTGAAACCCCCTCTAGAACAGTTCCTTCATGGTGCTTACAAATCAGAGCATGTGTTTGGCGCTTCCCTTTCTCTGACAGAGTTCAGCCACAAATGAGTGCCTGGGGTAGGCATCCCAGCTTCCTTTAAAATGCTGTTTTGCAGGCAGACCAAAACAAGGGAGAAATAGCGTGCCGCAGGCTATGCTCATGAATTCATTCAGAGCACAAGATGCTTGGAAGTCTGGCTTAGAAGTGGTAGCATTTCTAGGCACATCTCTCGCTACAAGAACAAATCTTGAGGATTTGCAGGAGAATGCCATGCATCGTCCTGGTGTTTGCCATTCCTGGCTGGGCAGCTCGAGCTAACAGGAATTTCCCTATAACTCTGCCTGTCACAACTTGTCAGGGCAGAGCAGATATGCAAGAGAACAACAGCAGGCTACCTTTAAAGATAGTTCAGGCATCGATCACAGGACAGTTTTGAGCATTATTTTCACTGTACACTTTCATCTGTCAGCCACTCAAGATACACAGACCACATCGGCTTCTTGAGGACAAGACAGCATTTGCTCCTACCACTAAAATAAAATCTTTATTACACAAGTTACTCAAAAACATGCACACTACCCAGTGCTACATACACTAAGGGTATTCTCTGAACAGCAGGAAGGTATTAGAAACTGGAATTAAACTGTGTCCTCACCCTAAATTTATGTAGCAAATATGCAGGCAGAGGCAGTGTGGAGGGCATTTCTGTTAGGTCATCTAGACAGTCATAGCCTGTAGCTGTGGAGATTTCATTTCCTTTGGCAAAGGCTGCCCGCTTCCATGAGGGAGATCAGGGGAAACTCAAAGGTAAGCTTACATGGGAGCTCACAGGAACATGTGTATCTGAGGGGTTTCTCAAGGTGCTGTGTCTGCAAAGTAATACACTGTCACCTTTGGGGGTTCTTTCTTTTTTGCCCTTCTCCTTTTATTTTCTCACCTTTTTGTTGTTGTTGTTTGGTTTATAGCTCAATTTTTTTTTTTTTCTGACGTTTTTGGTGTCCACCACTCTCTCCATCCCCTGCACCCCTCCCCTTTAAAATTAGTGCTCTCTTTCTCTCAAACCCTTTGCTTTCCCTAGGTAATAGAACATTTTCTCCTCCTTTCCCCACTCGCACCTTTTAGATCCATCCCCCACAGCTCTCTAATTCAGTATCCTCATTGCATTTATGTTCTGTGCTTGCCTTCCTTCTTCCACCTTCTCCATGTAATCTCCTCCCTCCCATTGCCTTACAAATCTCTACCTTCCTTGCCCCGTTCATTTTCTCCACTAACCATTCCTCCCTTCCCCTTTTATCCTGCTCAGTTCCTACTCCCCCACTTCATTGCTACCCACACAGCATCCATTGTGCCTTTCTCCTCCTGCCCCAGTTTCAAACCTCCTCATCATATTTCATTTTCCTGAGTTCTATTCAGGTTCTTATATCAACCTATCTCCATCATGCATATTTCCCATCTCCTAAATTTTTCCTTCCCCATCCACCCTCTCCATTTATTACAGTAGTGGGATTTTTGCTCTTATTAACAGCTATGACCTATTAAAATTTTGGACATACCTTTTTCTGATCAGAACTAAAGCCCCTTCATCCTCCTGTGCTATTTATCTGTCTATAAGCCACACACATCATTCCTGCTACATGCAGTCTTCTGTCACAAGCAATGCAAATGCTCCCCTAATATGAAATGATTTAATCCTGGGATAGCCCATGTTCATGGAGCTCTATCACACAACTCAAACAGCAGCTCTTTCTGGTGGGACAAGTTCACAACTTGCTGTTTACTCCATGAACACTGAAATTAGCCTGATTTCAGATTTCACCTGCAGATTGATGGACAAACTCTCTCTCTCTCACCCTTGCCAGCACAAGCTGGCACATGTCTGTGTGTGCACAGCCCAGGATGAGCAGGAACACTTCCCCTCAGCAGTAACACGAGCTCTAATGAAAGCTGTGCCAACCACCAGATGCCAAAGGACAAATAACAATTCTTTCTCAATGTGAGGTGTAGGGGATTTTTTAGTAGACAGAGGGGCGTGATTATAATAAGTTATTAAAAAGAAAAAAACCAAGCAAGATCAACAGACAAAACCCAATTAAGAAAATCACTCAATCAACCTCCTAGGGCTGGGGTTGAACAGGGAAATGTTCAGTAGGACCTTCAATACAAACAATTAAGGTCGTATAAAGATGGTTCTTTTCTGTACTGTACTGATGTAAACAGAAGCTATACTTAACCTCCTTCATCCACCCCTTACTTCCAGATTCAAATGACTACATGATCTGGCATTTCAAATCCAAATGAAAAAAACCACAATACCTGGTGAGAGATGATGCTCTCAGCAAGAGGTCTGGCATCAAGCAGGGAACAAATACAAGCACCCAGGCTCTTGGAGCTATTACAGCACTGGGGAAAACAATATTTTTTTTTAAAGCCAAACAAAACTGACATTTTAAAGATTTCTTCTGCTTGTACATACACTTATCCTCTCTGATTTTGTTGAAATGGCATTGTCTGAAGACCAGAGAAGAAAGTTGCTCTACAACCTTTCTCACATCTAGGAGAAGGCATGTGGCTCCTATGGCCTTGCAGAATAGGGGACAGAGCTAGATATATCCACAAACCTTGTGTCCCTTCTAGACTTGCCACTGAGCTTCTAATGTCCCTCCATCTTCCCCTCATCATCTGCCATCTCCTACTCCTCTCCTTCAGACTCCTCAGAGAGGGAACATGACACGACTGTCAATAAAACCATTCCTGGTGACTTTAAGGCCTTACTCAGCTAACACAGAGAACATGTCCTCTGCCTCTGGTGTTGAGGACATTTTCATACATAAATGTTGGTCTTCAGCAATTGAGAATGCTGCTGCAGCTGGGTAAAGGTCTTTTTAATCCAAAATGTTAGAACCTTGTGCTTAACCATTCCATCATTCCCGCCACTCCTCCCCAAATCCTTGAGGTGTTTTGCTGGTAGCTAGTTGCCATAGGAACCCTAATCTTTATGTGTTTTGCTTGTTAAATAAACTAGCATCAGAACTCTCCTTTATGGCTGCTCTGTCCTTCTCCTCCCTTTACCCCTCTGTCCCTGCCTGAAAAAGAGATGAAAAAGATAATATGTTTGATATTCACCCTTCCCTCCTTTCTTCCTTTCTCCACGGGTCCTATGAGCTTTCCAAGCCCAATACCCATAATTTGGCAGAAATAGGCACTGTGATGCAGAGGGCTGCATTAGGCCTGACTGTTCTCTGGATTTGTCCAGAGAGGAATCAGAGGCAAGGCAGAGAGCACCAGGTAGGATAATGCAGCTCGAGAACCATGCTATGATAACAGAGACACCTAATCCCAGCTATTTTAGATGAAACTTTCCAACACTTCCCATGACTACTCCCTTCTCCTGCAGTCCCCGTTATCAGCCCTGTCCTACCTCACTATACATCAGCAATGCAATTTTAATGCCATTAGTGAGGGCACAGCCCTGAAAAGGTGATTCAGAAATGAAAGCTGAAAACAGAAAGCAAAGGAGGCTAAACATATGAGAAACATCAAAAAGACAAGATGTTTGTAGCGGCCTAGAGCTTTCTAACATTAAGTTTTTTCCATTCTATGGACCAGAGATCTAGGCCAGAATTATGTAGGTCACAAGCAAACCTTGTTTCATCTGGTCTTAAGCCAATACATAGAAGTGATTACTCCCACTCAGAGACACCATTTCTTTTCTTCATGTATTTTCTTGTAACAGAGACAAAAAAATAAAGTGGCAAGAGATGCTGGGTGAAGGAGTAAAGCCACACGGCTTTGTGTGCATGTCTAATCATGCTTTCCATGTCAGGAAGAATACATATATACATACATATATATATATATATGCATGCTAAATGCAGAGATTCCAAAGTTGTTCTTCCCCTCATAATTTTTAGTACAACAAGTATCATTCAGAGAAAGAGAAATGTTGTCTCACTCATTTGCATGGAAGTAAATACCTAGAAAATTAATGGTTTCAAGATGGAAAAGAGTGGGCAGAAGGGGCTCTTCAAGAGGCTGAATTTCCACTGCATGCAACACCAAAGCAGGTTAGCAAATGAGGACCCTATTTACCTGAAATTAATAACTAGTTAATCCTTCATCCACACCACAACAAAATAACCTCACAGCATAGCAGAAGCATCAGTTTCAGGATCATTTGGGCATACCCAGGGTTCTGCAGCAGCTGTTCACTGGCATATGAATCATGGTCCCCATGGAAGACTCTGCATTGCTCAGCCTACCTCCAGTGGATAAAAGCACAATCCTGAAAGCAGCTGAACTACTGATTTCTAGCTAATTCAAGGCTTGGGCTGGTCTGAGTTTAGCTGAAAGACCCAGCAGCTATGGCAAATAATTGCCAGAGAAACAGTCACTGTTACAGTGTGGTTTACAATTAGCTGTCCTCTTGCTGTGCTTTGCACAGGTCCCCTGCTTCCCTAGCGCACATGGATGTTCTTATACCTCTGTTTATGAGGAATGCAGCTAGGCTTCCCCCGAAACTCTTTCAGAAACGTACCTTCTTAAATTAGCATCCCTAAATTTTAAGTGCAAAGTTCAGTCATAATTCAGATGAAGCTTCATATATGCAACTTGGCTAACTTTACCCCCACTAGTCTGTACTCCACCAAACTGTAATCTCTTATGATCTGCATCCTTCTGACATGCCCACCACTTCTTACTCCTTACAAGAGTGCTGGAAACAGCACTCAAGGAGCCATCTCTGGGAATATTGATGCATGTGTGGTCAGGCCCACAAGTAGAAAGAAGAGGCAAGTGAATAAAATAACACTAAGTTGAGCTAAGGTTCATTCATATTCTGATGAAGGTGTTGCAAATTCCTACTTGAAATGAATCTTCCCCCTGTCAGAACTCTCTTTTCTGTGGTAAACATGGTCCTTATTCTTCAGGAAAGCCATTTTTAAATTCAACCTAAGTTTCCTCTCTTCCTCTACTTTGCTTTTTTCATTTCTCTGTGGAGGCTGCCTTTTTTGAAGAGGTGTACATGGGTATCCCAAGTGGCTTTGCTAGCCCCTGTATGAAAAGTGTATTCTGGGCTGTCAGAGTGCACAGATCAGCGGTAAAGCATTGTGGGGGCTATTTCTTCTTCTTCAATCCCCATGAGTCTCCTACCTCCAGTTTTGGTCAGAGATTTATAGCTGAACAACCTTAGAAACAAATTCAGCTGAAACTATTTCAACTGAAGCCTCCTCTGAGTTCGTACCTGAATTTGGAAGAGATGGTCTAGGGGCCAAGGGGAAAATTGTCCAAGATTTATTCATTAAGTTAACCATTTGCCATTTGCTTGAGATGAGACTTCCAGCCCCTCAGCAGGTTTGTATGCTCTATTTTCACAAACTTCACAAGGTAAACACTGTAAAGAAACAGGTGGGCATTGCAAAGAGCTCAAAGGCTTCTTCACAAGAGCTTGGCACAGCAGCTTTCATTCCTTTTCCCTCCACAGTTCAGCCCATACAAAATCTCCAGTGTCCTCCTCAGTTTATGAATCCCTGCCTCACTAAGACTTCTCTGCCACCACCCCCACTCACGCAGTGACTCAGACTTATTAAGATAACTTCTCTTTTTCTAGTTCCTCACCTCCAACACACTCAATGCATTAAGGCATGTACTCCTGCACATATTTGAAATCCTCACCCAACCACCCTCTCTCATCCAACTTTCCTCCTACAGTTCTTGCACTCCCCCATGCTTGGATGACAGAGCCAGTCAAAACCCACCCAAATGAGTTCAACTTTGACTTACACTTCTGGCTTCTCTCAAGATTATTTTGAGCTGGTGCTTGAAGACACCAGGACAAGAAGGTCTAAGGTAGCTCTCCTCTTCCACCAGCACAGCCTTTGGCAAAGGTGAGGTTTGTCATGCACAGAAGATCATTCATGACCAGACACGTGGTGGGGAGAGGCCTTAGTGCTGCAGTGCAGCTCAGTGCACGTGCTGCACGGGGATCTGGCCCTGACCCACGTGCTGTGTGCAGACCACAGCCACGCTCTGCCATGGACTGGTTTAGGACCCTACTGGCTCCTTTGAATGGTGAAGTTTTGTCCCAAGAAGAGGGATTTGTATATCACTATTTACCCCTGCTTTAAAATGTTTAGGGCAACAAAAGCTTCTCACCAGGTTTTAGGTACCAGCAGGTACCCTAATTTCCCACCAGGCTATGGATGCTCTGTAGGCAGTGGTGCCTGGGTGGTCACTGGGCATAAAGCAGGAGGCTGAGGCAAGACAAGAGAAGAGCCCTTCCAGCCCCTGGGTCCCAGTGCCTGTGCCAGCACAGGAAGGACCATGAGCTGCAAAGCAACACTGGCACTGCAGGGGAAAGAAGGCTTTTGCTCAAGCTGGGGATTTGCTCAGATTGACACCTCTGCTGCTGTAGAGAGCTCTGTGCATTCGCTCATGCTTGCTTTTGTTCCTTTTCCACAACCACCAACAGGTGGGGAGGAGTGGGATGTACATGCAGAAGGAGGATGCGGTGGGAGCAGAGAACATGTTCCTGACATTCAGGGATATGTGCAGGGAAAGCTGTCTGCCTGGAGCAGAAAGGGACTGGGACAGGCAAGGGGCCTGCTGAGCCGTGGGTCGCTTAGGTAGGAACAGGGACAGACTTCTAATTCTGGCAGCATCAGGTGGGAGTTGGGAAAATGGCTGAGGAGAAGGTTGAAGCAGAAGGAGTGCACAGATCAGATTAAATGAGGGAATCTGCATCCTTTGTACCAAATGTAGATGCTCTTAAAATAGTCTTCTGTCACACTTGTGTACTGATTAAGAAACAGTGCCCATTTCTGAAGCATAATTCTGTGTGTCTTCATTTCATATCCACTGGCAAAATGCTGGAAACACCTGGAACTAGGAAAATAGCTTTGCTTTCTGTGCAACAGTCTTTTGCTTTTCCCTGATCCATACAACTGTTGTCCATGTGCACCACTTCTGCTCCAACATTACAGTCTTCTCTGACCAAAGACTTCCAAGTCTAACCTATTTGGGATGCGCATAACCAAGTGACCCTGCTGGAGACCTACAAGAAAAATTAAACTGTGGCTCATCTCAGGTAAAAGACTCTTCTGTAATTGCACTGCAACACTTCCAGCCACCTTCTCCCACAGAACAGGTTTCTGATTTGCCCTGCACTAGTCTGCTTTCTGGATAACAGGAGCTGGACTAGTTTTTATCCTCACTCAGAGGCCAGGCACACAGCATTTATCTTCTCGGTGTCCAAATTTGCAGCATAAGCCTCACACACGAAACACCAGAGGGAAACAGAGCTAGGGAGAAGAGACATAAGAGAAAGGTTGCCCTCTTCACTTGGCCAGGGTTTTTGTTTTTATTGGGTTGAATTTTAAACACTCTGGAAAGTTGCTGAACTACTTCACCCAAAAAGATGTTTAATCACTCTGAGTCTGGATAACTGGACAAAAGAACCACACATTGGCTATTCAGAGAATAACTGAGACATCAGCAGTAACAGAGAGGCAGCACGTGATCCAAGACTCCTCATCTTTGAGCATGAGGATACCACTCCTGTGAGAGAAGGAGATATAATATCTGGACACATACTAACCTAGGCCTCTGGGATGAGCTGCCAGTAACTGCTTCAGCTCCTGTTAATTATGGTGGTGTTTCTACAATGATGAGATGACTTCTCTGTGGAGAAGAGCTCTCATCAGGAAATTGGTTCTATTGCAATTAACATCTTTGAATATCCAAATTTAACATCCTCCTTGAGCCTTCTCCCTTATTTCAGGAAGTTTGTGATCAATCAAGTCCTGAAATAGAGCTGGAGATCTGGGATTCAGGGAAGGGGGAGGAGTTCTGTGTTTGGGGGCAGGAGGGTTAAGTACACCACAGTTTCAAAATCAGCTGGTTGATGTCTCCAGCAGCATTTCAGCCTTTCATCCCTATATGCATAATTTCCAAGAAAGCTGTTATCATCATCACCACTATTTAGAGTCAGAATAGGTGACACATCCATTTCCTTGCCTCAGCTCTGTCTTCGGGTTCAGCTGTAGAGCAGAGTCTGAGACACAGAAAGCCTAAAGACACAAACACCCTCTCCTGGAACAATTAATACAGCGTGTCACAGAACATACCTTTCCTCTCCCCCTCTTTCAAAACAGAAATCATAAATTCTCACTTCCTGGGACTCTGTCATTCCATCAGTCCCCAGGTACTACAGCTCCTCAGAGAGCTGAGGTAACGTGAATAGATGCCAATGGAGAAAACAAAACAAAAACATCTTGCTGATCTTGCTCTGGACCACATTGCACCTGAAACACCCAATACTTCCAGCAGCAGCCCTGCCACAACCCAGGAAGAGGGAAAATTAGTATTTCTGATGTACAACCTTTCAGGGGTGAAGGAAAACAGGTTTTCTATTCCCAGCACAATTAAAGAAAAATATATAGGCCTAGCCACCAAAATTTTCCTCATCTTGTACCACAACAAGAAATCTGAACAGTAGATACACTCACTTCATGGCACTGTAAACAACTGGGGGGAAAGCAGCCATACACAGGAAGGATGAACCAAAAATTTCACCGCTAGCAAGCTATTAAATTTTAAAATATATTTGCAGCCAGTACCATCAGAAGGATAAATTTTAGGACTCCAGATTAATAACCATGAAATAAGCATTTTTTTCATATTATAAAAACAAATATTACTTTTGCTGTATTATATTCAATTATATAAAATCTGATTTCTTGCTAGATAGCATTAGACCCTCCCCAACTTGCAAAATGTAAACACTGAGTGCTTACATATTTATCTGGGCACTATAACTAAGAAAAGTTGTATTACATTCAACAAAATTGAAATAAAACATAGCACCACTACAATGGTGCTAGTGGTTCTACAATGCCATCTCTTGTCAAAAATTACCCAAAAAAAGACCAAAAAAATCAATGAATCTTGAGAAATAAGTACAATAGACACAAAATTAAGGTGCAGAGTCTTGGACCACAGCTACAGCAGCTCACACAGTCATCTATACCTGTTCAATAATCAAGAAAATATGCCTCAAAATCACATTTGGACAGTGGAGCCCAGGGTAGCCAGAGAAGAAATCACAGGGAGTCACTCTGTCTGTTCCAACAGATACCAAATCAGACACGAGATGAGCAGAAAACTGAACAAATTAATCCTCCAGCCTTTCGTACTGAGTCCATCTTTGTTTTCACTGAGGGATGCTGCTGAGACAGAGACAGGAAAATACTCTGATAAAGGCCTGTTGAATGAAGTCTAAGAGTTAGAATAAGACAAGTAGAAACTAGAGAGCTGATGGGTTGGAAAACCACTGCACAGCATGAGGGCTCAACAGCTGAGAAAGCAGTGCAGAGGGGTTTGCAATTTTCAGTGCCTTCTGCAGGGCTGCCTCTTTCAAAGGAGCAAGTGAGGTTTATAAACCAAGTAAGATTTATGAAGATCTACACACAATATTATCATGCATTAGTGAAAGCTAGGAACTAATAATTTGGGTTCCCTTGTCCCAGATTACTCTGTATTTAATACAGTCTGTGCAGAGGCTGTTGCAAACACATCATTCCTGTCTTCCAAATCACTATGATTTGTGTGCATTCACACTGAGAAACATCTTGACCATGAAGAGTTACAAATACAATTGTGGGGTTCTGAAACTACTAATTTTACAGCTCTCAAAGCCAGGGTAATTTTAACAAAAGAAGGAGGATAACAGGAAAGCAGCCCCTTGGGGAATCTCCTAAGAATTCCACTCTCTGGAAACCAAGTAGGGATGACTGCTCAATCTATCCACTCAGGTAACCAAAGGGGCAGGCATGGAGGAAGGGTTTCTTGAGTGGCCTGGCATCCTGAAGGTGGCCCAGCTTTCTGTGCCTTCTGCCACATCCAGAACATCACACCCTGACTGCAGGAGGAATGAAAACTGCACAGACCAGGAGCATCAAGCAAACTTTGTTCTGAGGGCCGGTCAAATTTCAGTCCTCTTATCCTTCACAAAACCCCTCTAAAATTCTTGCACTTCAAAGGCATGAATTCACAAGAAGTTATTAAAAGCATAGCATCATTTAGAGTCTGCAAAGTCCTCTGTCACACCCCAGCACTTCAAGTGTTCCACACCATACATCTAAAGCCACTTGGTTCTTGGTGACATTTAAGGAGAAAACTCCTCTTTAGCTCTCTGCTCAGATTGCCATGACAGAAACGAGCAGGGTGAGCCCTTCAAAGAGCACCTTTGTTTCTTTACTACGAGCTCGCTGTAGTACACACACAAACATGCTGAGACACACACTGCAACTAACGTGGATCACGTAGATGGCCCACAGAGATATGAACACACACGTGACAACCCGGACCACACAGATATAAGTGCACCAGCACACATGAAAGCTTCCAACCTTCGTGTATTCCAGGGATGCTTGTCTTTCCACCGATCCCACATTGCTGAGAAGTTCTGCTGGCTCCTGCCCCCAGCACCCAGTATCTGACTGCCTTGTCAACTTCAGGAGCTGCCCAGCATGAAGACAAGGAAGCAGTAGATCCAGGGAGGCTTGAGGAGTACCCTGCGACTGCCTCAGAGTAGCCAAGTGAAAAAAAGATGAGGGGGAGAAGGAGGGAAGAGGTGGTTCCTGAGAGGTCACTGGAACAACTGTCATATGAGTAAGTTTCAGTTCCCTTCCCATTTTTTATATTTAGGTGAAAACATGAGTAGCTACTTATAAAGTGGGGAAAAAAAAAAATAACAGCCTTCTTGGCTTATATTTTTCCATGGAGGACCTGACAATCTTTGAACATCAGGACAGCAAGTAAAAGCAGAGTAAGCAAAACCCATGCCATTTCCAGATCCTGCTGAAATTTTACTTCAAATCCAGGGATGAGCATTGAGAGTTAGAGCAATAAACAAGGAATCCCTTGCTTTTGCTTCAAGCAGATAACCACTGTGCCTCTCTAAAAGCTCTGAGTGCTGTAGCCTTTCATAACAAGTAACAAAGCCAGGCAGAGCACATAATAACCCTTACCCTGTGATGAAGTATAATAATAATACATTACCATCGTTTGCTGGTACATCTTTATACATGAGTAAGAAGAAGCAACTGTGTTCTTCCAATAAACGTTTTGTCTGGCTATAAGCAAAGCTCTTAAAGTCAGAGTGGATTCAGGAATAAATTTACTTCATTTACAGTGCACAGCAATAGTCCATCTCATGCTAATGGAAACTCTTATGCTTTTTGTCGATATGTTCTTTTTATTGGGAATTTGGATGGCTTTTTAGCTGGTTCATTTGCTAGTTTGTGTCACACATCACCTGCTCTTCTCTGCTGGTGTTTTCCAGCTTTACAGCTGAAGATTATCCCTTTGGGCTGATCATCATTTTTTCAAAAAGGTAACGCTGTGAAATACAGGAAGCAAGTATAACAAATCGGGAGAGGAAAAACCTTTCATACATATCTGCCAGCTCTTCAATCTTTCCATTCTCTAAAGGCTCCCTTCTCCTTAACACCTGCTACCCTCTTACCAAAATGGCTGAGCTTCAGTGCACACACAAAGAAGTCTCCTCCCCGAAAAGTGGTCACAGCATCCCACCTGCTGCAGCTCCCTTGGCTTCACCAGCCAAGGGCAGTAACAGCCTCCACTGCCTCAAGTCCTGCTCTAAAGGCCTCTAAGCCAGCTCAGACAGGGAAGTTCAGTCTCTCTCCTTCCCTGGAATCCCATCACCCACATGTTCCTGGCACCTGTGCCTAGAAAAATCAAGGGACTCACTGATGGGTTTGCATCCCTGATCTTCACCTTGAATAACTGCTTCCTCTGCCATAAATGGGGACACTGGGCAGGATACTCCCAAAGAAGACCCTTCAATTTAGTATGAGCTCATTACTTCTACCACTTTTAACACTTTGTGATCATTTCTGCATGGAGATAAGTAGATCTCCCATCTTCTCTCTCAGGCACAGAGAGAGTCTTCTGAAATATTTCCATACAGCGTTTTTTTCCAATCATCTTTCAAATGTTTTTCTTAAAACCAAAGCTGACTCATCTGCTAAAACAAGATAGTCTGACTCATATTTAACACTTTTGTCTCCATGGCTCATTTTGGTCAGCAACTGGCTTAGACTTTTCTTTGTGCTACATGTAAGGGGAAAGAAAAGAGAAAAATGTACTTTAAACATCCATTCAGTTCCAAACCGTTGACAAATGCTCAGGATAAATCTGCAGAGGAAGGAAAATTGTTTCAGCACCTAGAGACCTATAACAAATTAGAACAGAAATGAAATTTTTCAGCAAGAGACAGATTTATACTTTCATGTTCCCAGATTCAGATGAAAAGGGGGCTCTGTTCAAGAGATATTTGGCTAGAGGGTTTTCTTTTTTTCATTTACCATCATCAAAACCTCATAAGACTGAACAACAGCGCTTTGAAAGTGATATAACAAGCCAGAAATAATATCCCATTTACACATATCTTGCAGTGAAATTTATTAGTAAATATTTCTAAAATATCTAAAGAGGGGAGCCCTAAAAAGTGAGGCCCAAATTTAGGTGACATATAAACTGTTACTGCTTCACCCATGGGAAATCCCCATTTCAAACCAGGACAGCATCAACATCCTAGTTAGAGACAAAAAACCCTGATCCACAAAAGGCTCCTGTGAGGTGGATCCAATTAAACCACCTGCAATTTTCCAGAGGAGTCCAAAAAGCTGGAGAGCAGATCTTATGGAAATTAATGGGATCTGGAATGTTGGTTGCCTTTAGTTTTCTTTCAAAGACCTCCAGGTTAGCCTCAGAGCCTAGTCTTCTCTTTGATATGGAGATCACTAATAAAACCAAAACAGTGTATTTACCCATTTGTGAGCAAACTATTATCACCTATGCAAAGGCTTTTCAGTAACTTCCAAGTGGTAAAGGACTTCAGTCCCAGATAAAGTGAAATAAACTCACAGTCTAGAATTTAAGAAGTTGTTTACGAGGTTTGGGTAGGGGCTTTTAATAATATTCTGATTAATTAGGACAAAGATAAAATACTAGAGGAGAAGAGAGGAGAGATTTTGACATAGCAAATGGAAATAGATTTTAAATGTCAGAAGGTGAAACAGGCTTAGATAATGGCTGTGTTTTGGAAAGCAGCAGGGAACTCGAGACATCTATATAAACACATAATTGAAGCATTCTGGCTCACAATTCTTATCTAGGTATCAACAGACAGAGAAATTCCCCTTGCTTCACATACCTCCTCTCTGCTCTGGCAGATGTTAGCATCCAGACCCACTGCTCCCACACACTTTTCAGTTTAATCTGTGTTTAATGACAGATCACAGATCTCTTCAGATGACAAGACCTGCACTTTCAGGGAACACTTTTGCAGCCCAGGCAGGCAGGCCCAGTCTCTAGAAAACCCTCAGCCTGGGGGCAGAAAGTGCTGAACTCTGCAAGGGCAAGGGGACTTGAGAACAGTTGT
This sequence comes from Promerops cafer, assembly GCA_013398275.1. Taxonomy (NCBI): domain Eukaryota; kingdom Metazoa; phylum Chordata; class Aves; order Passeriformes; family Nectariniidae; genus Promerops; species Promerops cafer. The sequence goes on from VZSE01008989.1 coordinate 419,469, forward strand.
GCTTGTCTGGAGACGTACTTCACACCCTGTTTGCAAGGAGGGACAGCCCTATCCTGTTCCTCAGCCAAGGAGAGGCAGATCTTAAGCTCTCCTGTCACAAGGGGCACCTCCATCACCAGCCCCAGCAGCACAGCAGGCACTCAGTGGAGAGCCAGGCTGTTTGCTCTCCAGTGCGAGGTAGCCAAATGTCCAATTTATCACACACCACCACCATTTGTCAGCTGCATGTGATCACTCATGAATAATGTTCTCCTGCCCAGCTCAGAAGCACACAGTTGTGCCCTCTCACTGACCATGTGTCATACACAGACAGTCCAAGGCACGACTGAGGCATGCTTATTTCAGTGCTTTATAGCACAGGAGGTAGAACAGAACACTTGTCCTTCCCCCTGTACACCTTGCCTTTGCTGTAACCAAGAAGGAAGGAATCTCGTGCAGCCTGTTGAAAACAAACAGTATGCCTCTGATTTTATGAAGGAACACTTGGGATTTTAGGGGGAAAACCATATCTGAGAGGAAGCCAGGGAGGTCCTTTCTCCCAGATTCACCCCTCTCAGCTACCAGCTGGTCCCCATCGTTATACTGGTGGCACCAGGTTCCTGGGCAAACCTTGAGGAAGCCTGGCACTGAGCTGAGGTGTTCCCAGGGCAGCCAGAGCCCACATCTCTATGTGGGAAGGGAGGAGCTTGCAGGCCCCTGGATAAGCATAGGTGGAAAAAATAACCAAGTGGTTCCTTGGGCACTACATTCTCAAATTGCCTGAAGCTCCACACCTGGTGGAGGGCACATCTTCTCAGTCTGGAGGAGATGGTAAAATTGTTTGTGCCCTCTTAGCCATTCCTCAAGGAATTACTATCGTGATCTAGTAGGAGACTCAACTAGATAATCTATGTCAGGAGAGAAGCACCAAGGTCCAGACAGCAGAGGGTTTTAGCTCCCCCTGAAAGCCCAAATTATAGAGGTCTGTGCTGGCACAAGCCATCTGCCCTGCTCTGGGCTCTTCATGCCACTCTGCCCTGCACTTACTGCTCCAGGACTTGGGAGCACAGAACTGCCCAGCCTGCCTGCACAGCTCAGAGCAGCAACACTCCTACTCTGCAATATTCCTACTGACAGACAACACGGAGAATAAAAATTTTCAGTTGCCTTGAAGTTGCAAAATAGAGCTTCAAGTCTAACTAGCAAATTAGATAAAAGAATGTAGAAGTAGGCATACAGGATGAAAAAAATAGCTAGAACCAGTAGATAAACAGATAATGGGGAACGTAGGGGCTTTAGTGGCAAAGTTATGCAACAAGAAATAAGAGCATATCCCCTAAGAGAAGTTCAAGGCAAGGTCATCCAAATATTGGGGGGTCTCAGTGAATATGACCACCAGAGACCCCTTAGGTGACCCTTCAGGACCATAAGAGGACTTCCAGTAAGAGGCAGAGGCATGTAAATTAATTCTAGGAAAAGTGATGTTCATGTATTAGCTAGGAAATATGTTATAATGAATATGTTCAACCACGGTAGAATAAACACTCTGTTGTAAAATTTCACAACACACATTCAATTAGAGGAAAAATCCCCCAGATGTGTCCAGCACTGTAATAAAAAATGCCTGTCTTGTAATACTTCCAATTTTGTCAAAAATTTTGTTCTCAAGCTGATTTCAGTATCACTACCTTAGAGGGCAGGACCAGCCAGAGTACAGCTCATGGCAGTTATAAACTGCTCTTCCCAAACTATTGCAAAACAGCAGGGTTGGATCCTTGGCCAGGAAATCCTGTGCCTGGGGGCACAAGGGCAGATTGAGATGAAATGCTGTGCACTGGGCTGCTACATCCAGGAGGAATGAAGGTCAAAGACTTTGGAAGAGAAGAAATAAATTAAAGACTGTATTAAGAAGGAAGCAGTCAGAGAAAGAGCATCCAAACCTACTGGCACTATACCCACAGAAATCCCCTATAACTGTGGTAAAACCTTCAGCCTGGCTAAAAATCAGAGAAAGGCTCTTAGGTGCCCCAAACTCTCGTGTCCCTGAGCAGGTACTCTGAAAGGACTATTTCACCTCTACAAACGTCTGAAAAATTCATAGTTTAACCTTTACTCTTGAATTTCATCTCCTGTGGTAAGAGAACAGCCTGTCCTCTGCCACCCTAGTGATGTTGCAGAGATTAATGTAAGCCTGTACAGGATTTTGAAAATCACTTTACAAGACCCTAGGGTTTGTCATTATTCCCCAAAAATGCTTCAGAGAGAGGCCTGTGCTCAGCGTGCAGCAGTCAAGAGCAGGGCCAGGGCCACAGACACCCAACTTCATCTGGCACCAGGACCCCAAAGCAGAAGGCAATGCCAGCAGGAGTACATCACAGGAACACCTGGCATGCAGTCACTGTGGTAAGGATTCCCATGCACTCCAAAAACAGATGCAAGAGCAGCTCTGCTCAGTGCTCAGCAGCAACAAACGGTGCTGTTCTTACTCCACTTCAAAAGTCACAACAAAGACCAACACCACGGCACTAAGCAAGAGAGCTGGATCCCCAGAAAACCTCAGGTGCCCTGTGCATCCCCTCCCATGCAGGCAGAAACAGCTGCTCCTCTCTAGCTCATAACAGAGGCACCAAGTAGAGCCAGCAGGAGAGAGACAAAGAGTTAAGCAAATCTAACATGAGCAAGGGAGACAACAAAGCACTGACACCCACGCACAAGCCCTTAGGTAGTTTCTTGCCACTGAGTCCATCCCCAGGTGCTATTCACACTACGTTTCCATCCCCTGTCATATGTTAATAATTCTTGTTGATGGTTCTTCTGCTAATCCATGCCTGCCAGAGTGGGTCAGGTCAGAGCCAAACGTCAGAGAGAGCTGTGGAGCCTCATGGAGCCTGCCTGGCTCTGAGGGAACATGCAAGAGCACTCGAGGGGACAAAGCAGCCAGCACAGGCATTCGTGCTGCAGAAACAATTCAGATTTTTTCAAAAATTTGCTGTGCAAATTGCATACAATCAGCAGCATGGAAAATGTGTATGAACCGACCATTTAATGCAGTAGTTCAGATCCTGTCAGCTTGGGCACAAGAATCCTGTCTGCTTGGTTTGCTCTGTTAAGGAGCCCTCCCAGCTTTTATACCACAGGCGAAAAGCTAAGATGATCTATACTGAAGTATGCTAGCTCCAGGAACCCTGATTTTCTTCACTAAACCAGTTCCAAACAGACAAGCCACTAAATTTCACAAGTGATTATATTAAGTCACATCAATATTCATTTATCTTTTACCTATCACTTCCCCCATACTTAATTTCTAAACTAACTACAGTGGAACATTAACCCCAAGTACACATAGTTTTTCATGTTTAAATACACAAAAAAATATGCACAGAAATGAAAAACTGTGGACCTGGAAAAGTCCACACGAGACAGGAGATCTGTTGCTCCTTCTAGCATTTCTCTACATGGATAAGATTTCCTTTGCAGTGCAGCATCCTGATAGACCCCAGAAACTTAGAGCAATATCCTTTTGGATGCATATCAGTGCCTTCAGTGCGTATTTACTTTCATGCAGCCCATCATTCTTTATTTGGAGCTGTATTTTTATGCACAAAACAGTAGCTTTCAGAGAAGGCCAGAGTTCTTAAACAGTTCATCTGTTCCAGCTGCTTAATCCTCACTTAAACTCATCATTAATCCTTTTTTTATGACACCATAATTGTCCCTATGGCAACCAATTATGATGTCACAAACAAGATTAGAATTTTAGATAGGAGAACAGAATTAGCTTCTTTGCTATTTGTTTAGGTCCTTAGAGGCTGTCACACCTGATCAAATCACTGCCCAATGAGTTCAAGAACTCTGCTCAATATCCCACCAATATCTATATTGGTATTTTAGGGCAAGGCAGACAGAAACACAGGCAGTGGCATGTACCTTGTGAAGGATGGAAAGCTGCAGAGAACAGACACTCCCTTTCCAGCCCCTCCAGGTCACATTTTCAGCTCCTGAAGCAAAAAATCATTGGTAGCTCCAGTGACATTTTGGGTACTCAGCAGTCAGACTTGTTATGAATGCAATTCATTTTCCTATAAAAGCCTAATCCTTCTTTGGATTCTGCTGAATATTTCCCTTCAATGATTTGCTGCAGCAGTGTAGTCCCTATTAAATACACACAAAACAATCATGTATGGCAAGTAAAAAAAAAGCCCCTGAGCTCACTTATTTCAGCATATTTTCTTCTACTTACAACCAAATAACCACAGTCTGTCATCTCTCTTCCTGTAGAATAATCACAAACACACTTGAATGCCTGAAGTGATTTACCCTTCTTTAGTCCTTTTTCATTTCATCTATAGCTTTTCAGGCTCCCAACAACCAAAGGAAGAAAAAAGTAAAACTAATAAAGAGGTCAAATATCAGCCACCCAGGTACCATTCAGCACATCACCAACAGCTGGAGGTGTCACATATTCACAATAAAGATGATTTGTCCCCATTCCTTCCCCCCTGCAGGTTTTGTTTGTGCCATTCTGGCGAGGTAAATGAATTAGAGTAACAGCAAATGTTAAGCTAAGAGCAAAGCTCACCAAGAAAGGGACTGTCCCACGGAATAACTTCAGGACTTGTGCAGAGGCACCCGCCCAACCCTCCTCTAACACATGCTCCTTTCAGCAGCCAGGGCTGGCTTTGGACCACTAAACAACAATCCTGAGAGACCAGCAGTCATGCATTTTACTTTCCAGGCAATCTATTGTAGCTCACAGAAAACACGACAAATGTGCCCCCCAGATATATATGCCCTAGAGAGGCAGGAGATTTGCTTTCATGTCCTGCACTAGGACCAAATCACAGAACAAGTGGGTCCCAGCTGCCCTTGCAGCTGGCAAGGCAGTTCATTTTCAAGATGCAGTTCACAGCAGGCAAAATGGCAACATCTCTATTTGGCTGGAGAGATATTGCAGCACTTTATAAAACTGACGTACTTGCCAGCATCCACTAAAAGAAGTCACCACTTCCACTTCAAAGCAGATTTATATCTTTCCAAAAACACCCAAACCAGCAACAACAACAAAAGTAAAAACTAAAAAAAAAAAAAAAAAAAAAAAAAANAAAAAAAAAAAAAAAAAAAAAAAAAAAAACAACAACAAAAAAACCTTTTTGCAAGAAAAATTCTATGTTTTGCCTTTTTTTTTTAATTTGGAAACATTTGTCAAACACTAACAAGCATATACATCTATTCATCCTGTTTGTAGGAAGGCTCCACATAAAAACTAATTTTAAGATTGCTTTCCATGGACTGCCTGCAGTCAACAGAGATGGGCTCTTCCAGAGGACAGTTTGGAGCCAGAATTATGTTGGCAAAATGGTTCTCTGGAGAAGACTCTCTCACATGCTAACAACCATTGAGTAGGGGTAGTCTCCCCAGCCTAAAATTATCTTTAAGGAATAATTCCTCCTCTCCTCATACTGACTTTTTCACACATACCAGTACTCACAATTTTTCCAGAGCCAGCAGGGCGTGACACCAACCACCAAGGCGTGCACATGGGGACTGATTCATCACAGCAGAGCCATTAGAAGGAAATGCATTAGTCTTAATGGCAAGAACTGCACATTCACATGGTCTCTTCCCAAGAAAGTTCTCAAATCCTGTGGGAGATATATGTCTGGAACAGCAAAACCGGTACAAGCAGGCACTGTGCTGTGACTGGCAATCCAGCAATCCCTTGTCCAGACATAATTTACTATAACACTGCCTTGCTATTTCACCTATCACTCATATTTGTTTCCAGGCTGCAGTTACCAGCACCCTTCAGTCATGCCCTCCTTCCTTTTCTGCTGCCCAGACCAGCTGGATGGGAGCTCCTCAGCCCAGAGAGCCAAATCTCACGGAAATTTGACTAGTACAAAATTCTGTCCCTGTTGAGCTGAGTACACTGTGGTGCTCAGCAACCAGAGATTGGTGGGAGAGATCTTCATCCTGCCAAGATCCACCACCCTGGTGCCCCCTCCCTGAGAGAGGGTAATTGGGATCCAACTGCTCCATGCTCAGAAAGGAGCAGCAGAAATGGCTAAAGAGCAGATCAACACCTCTTCAGGGCAGAAGCCTTTTCAGCTCTAACATCAGACATCACTTTCATCCTCTCTGTAAGACAAGAGTTGTTGGCAGTAAGTGACTACTCAGCTTTCTACTAACCAGTTACTTCCACCAGCAGCTGCAGAGGAAGACTCCCAGATACAGAACATTCTCAGAAAGAGAAGGGAAAAAACAGCCATTAACCATACACCTGACGTACATTCAGCTTTCAGACATCCCTGGAGAATGACCTCCCTCTTTAGCTGGAAATATGTGGATGGCCACCCAATATTACTCTGATAACATATTGTAATCATGACATCAAGAAGCTCCTGCTAGCAGTCAGAGGACAATTCATCCTCCATGTTCCTTCAGTCTCTGGTAGCTCAGAAGAGGCCAAGTGTTACAGGGCTGACCAGCATGAGATGTGGTTATTACAACACATTTCTATCACAAAAAATGAATCACGGCCAAGATATTTTCACAAATGCCACCGAATAACAACTTTGGCTTACACTCGCATTCAGTGGAAAATTCTCATATTTCAAATCAAAACAAAATCACTTTTCTCTTCCGAATCAGAGTGAAAAGGAGAACTCAGGTTGAAGAAAAGGAATTATAATATCAACCATTCTATATTTTACTTATAAAATGGATATATAAATATATTGGTCATCTTTGAAGGTTTTTTTAAACAAACCAACATCTTTCCCAGAAAATTTCATTTGGAAAATATTATGTCAAATTTTTTTTTAAAATGGGAATATTCCGCTGGGAACTTTTAAGCTACCCTTCTCCACTATAGAAGACTGGAATTGCAAGCAAATGCATATATTGTGGTACCTTCACAAGTGTTACCTGATGCCCAACTTTCTTAGAATGAGCAAAAGGTCACCATTTTAAAACACAAACGTGTTTTCCCACTGCAGACTCTTCACGGAATGGCTTTGAAATCTTCCTGGTGTTTCAGCACAAACCCCCAGCTCAGCCACGAGCCCTCCAGGCTCACCTGGCTGTCCCCAGCACACCTTCATCACTCCAGTCAGCTGCTGACACGCACTGTTGTGCCTGCAACCAGCCATCATGAAGATGTTTTCACTGGATTTCATTTATCCTCCTATTATTTGTGGTTCCACACATGATAGAAGCTGCTTTGTCTGCCTGTGTAGTAAATTTGTCTCATTGTCTTACAACCTCGCTGTGAGAAGCTGTTAGGATTGATTCACAATAGGGCCAACATTTCCATCAAGCAAATATCATGTTCAGCACCTGACAAATTGTGACACTGTTGGCAAAGTGACTGAATCAGAAACAAAAAGCTCCCACTGTGTGTTTGGGTAGGGGTGGCTGGGAAAGGGGCTAGCTACCATGCAGGAGACAGGGGCTGCTGTCCAGGCACAGCTCAGACACAACAAAACCCAGGAGAACCCCATGTCTTCTGGGCATGATCCCCATGATGCAGGCAGGAGTGGGCAGGACAGCTCACCTGCCAGGGAGCTGCCTCTTGAGACAGCAAGCTGTGTCTCCTTCAGGAGAGGAATCCACTTCTTTCTCTTTTTCAGCCATCGGATCAAACTGGGTGGAGTTGAGTGGTGATTTTGCTGTCCCGGCTTATTCCTTCCCTCTTTTCTTTCTCTCTGTATTTTACATCCTTATTGGCTTCTTTCAAGCTTGGAAAAATCTTTGTTACAAAGTATAACCTAGTGCTCTCTAAGCTCAACTTTCCACCCTTCCTTCCTCTCCTCTAATTTTATAATTGCTGGTGACCTGCTAGAAAAGCCTGTCTTTGGTCAGCTGGAGGATCCAAAACTCTGACTGGGTAGAAATAATCAAATCCTTTTTTTATCACCTGCAGCTCGCAGCACAAACAGATGGGAGAAGCAGACACAAGGAGCAGGCCCACATCCATATCCTTCAGGAGGCAGTCAGGCTCAGCTTTATAACTGAAAAGATGCACAGCCACAAAGGATAGTGAAATAACATCACTGGTGGCAGAAAGGAAAGGCCATTTGGTATCTTGGCACTTCACATGTAAAATGGGATGATCTCAAATTTTCATGAAGCAAAAGACTTGAGTAATCTTAGGACAAAGGCCAAAGACTGAAAAGAAAGTGAATTACCTTCTTTTTCTGCTAAGTCAGAAGAGGGGTATAATCAGTCTGTGATGGAAGCTGTCCCTGCCTCTGTCTGACCTGCATCTCCCCCTGAACAGAAAACAGCCCCTACCAATTAGGAAATGAGGAGGAATGAACCCAGCACTTTCAAAGCCATAGGTCAGCCCCTTATTCCTTCCATCTCTCTCCCCAAATTAGTCATCTTATCTTCTCTTCCCATGGAAGAATGGCATGAGCTGAGAAAGGAGAGGAGCCCCCATGCTCGGGCTCAGCAGCTGTAGCTTCCTGGACCAGGTAATAATATAAACACCAAACTCAAAGTCTTTCTTCAGAAATGAGGGAAATTGGAATTGTAAGCAGCTATTGTATGGGCAGGAAAATGACAGCTTCAACCTATCATCTGCTGATGGAAGAACTACATTTCAGTGCTTTCCTTTCTGCACGAAGGAGGTGGGGGTAAGGGGAGAAGAGTGTACTGAGCAATCCAGGGATTAGGGAGAAAATACCATATTGCCAAACCAAGGGATTAGATTAGGTTTTCCTTTTAAATTCCCTGCTATCTGATCTCACATTTTCACCAGACATGAGGTGAAAATTGGAAAGAATGCATTCCTTCCTCTTGAATAGGTGACTCGAGAAGATTACACATGAGGAAATAAAATTACTTGTGTGTCATATTAAACATCTCACCCAGCTGCAGCCAGAGATAGCTCAGCTTTGTGTCAAGGAAAAAAAAATAGGAGAAATTATCAGAATTTACTCCACTCAATCTCTTTTTTTTTTTTTAAATCACATGTGACATTTTTCTAAACAGATTCTTTAAGAGGGGAGCTCACACAACACTCTCTGGGTTTGTCCTGTCCTGGACAGCATTTCTTAGAGTGCTTCTGGCTTGAGACTGCCCAGAGGCTTGGATAAACATGCATAATATGCTTGGCTCATGCTGCTGATGTCCATCACATTCCCAGGAGTCTGGGGTCTGGACACCAGCTTGCTGTGCACTGGGAAAGCCCAGGTTATTCCCAGAAGGAAAGACAAGCAGTATCTCCTCTGGAAAGCAGAAAAGCTGTGCTTCTGCCAGCCCTCCCTTTGGAGGGTACCAGAGCCTGCCAGGCCAGACTGCCCACAGCCATCCCTGCTGAAGGTTATGGTTTTTATCCCTCTCAAATGGATTAAGGTTTGATTGGTAAGGGGATTTTTCGGGAAAGAGCTGCCACTCCTAGGCCACTAGACTGAAGGCCATCAGGGTAGCAGTTCCTAAACACCATAAGTAAAATCTGTGAGGGGGCATCTTAACTGCTTCATTGGTCTCAATCCAACTCCTAGCTGCCCCAGCATCACAGCCAACATTACTCATCCTTCTCTCTGCTGAAAAAGAGAAACAAAATGCTGCCAAGACAGAGGCCAAATAACCCGACACTCAGTAATTTTGCTGTTCACTCTGGAACACGGCACATTTATCAAACGATGAGATGGTCCATATCACACTCAAGGAAATGAAAAACACTGTTTTGCTGTTTGCTGCCCAGGCTGAATCAAGATTCACAAAATCAAAAGAGAGTCCAGGCAAGCACCACAGCCCTACCCTGTACCCAACCCACCGGGAGCCTACTCCAGCACTGTTTGTTATGCATCAGTGGGGCTTGTCAGACACCTCTCAGCAATCCTTCAATACCTGAAAAAGCTGGAAAAAAATAAAAGCTGCAAAGCTGGAGAGGGGACCTTTTTGCCAAAGGTTCACATTGTACTGACAGGAAGAAGTCAAAAACCAGTCTCTATTCCAATTACACTTCAAAAGAGCATGTAACCCCTCTGCAACACAGACTACCACTGCAGGGCTTGGAAACTCCCCATATTGCAACTCTAAAGGGGAAAAGGAAGCAGCTTATGAGCAGCTTGATGGTAAAGAATCAGAGATAAAGCACTGCAATATAAAGCTCACACTAACCTTGGAGGCAGGAAAGAACTGTTTGAGCAACCTCAATAACTTAAATCTAACCTTGTAGAATGTGAAACCCAGTGTTCATATAATTCTGTGTTCTCCGTTCATTGTACCACGCACTGCACAGCCCCAGGTGTATAAATAACACAGAGCCCCGGGGTCTTGGTGAAGGCAGGGCAACAAAGGAAAATTAAAGAATTAAAAGGACAAAGAGCAACTAAAAAATATAGAAAGACATAAAGTCTCTCATGGTAGACACTGGCCAGGGACAAAACTACCTGCTGCAAAGCCAAATGCAATGCCCTACAAGAGAAGTGACACTTGCAACTGCTGGCTACCTGCAGAGGCAAAAATGAAAAACAAGGAATAGCTTAAGTTCTTTTCATTAATGGAAGGCCACCCTCAACCAAACATGTCAGCTGCATCAGTACTGCTGCTAATTCCTTCTTCAATGTCATTTTAAATCAAGCTAAAACCCAGAGGTGACTACAGTGCCAGAAGCAAAGGTTCCTACAAGCACAAGCAGCTGGCAAGGCACTGGTACTGGATATCCCTTGAGGCAGTAGCATCAAAGGCACTTATCTTTTGTTTCCTATCTACAAGAGGGTTTTTAAAATGTGAATTCTCTCAGTGTCTCCACTTACAAGTAACCTCAAAACTCATAATGAAACTTTATTCACATCTTTGGCATTTCACTTACTTTCACAGGAGAGTCCATTGCCCTCTTGGGCTCCATCTCAAAACCATAGATCAGGCTAACATCAGCAATTAGTAATGAAGGACCTGGCCTAGCATGCACCTTCACGTGGCATTTCGTTGCCTTCAGAGCACCTGCAGGATGCAATGCTCCAGGAGGAATGAACCTCGATGTGTTTTCACAACAAAAGGATATACTCCTGGGATCGCTCACTAATTGGATAAAAACATCAGAACTACCCCATTACCATCCCTAGAGGAAACTCATTAGCAACCTAATGAAATAAAGTGATGACAGGAAGGTATTTTCTCATCTTCTTTTAATGCTAACGGGCTTTAAAGCTATTTTGCTTCCTCATGCTCTCCTGTGGTGCCCAGAAGCCCCATGGCACCTCTCCGAGCATCCCAGGCAGTCCCCTCTCCTCCATATTACAGAACATCAGGGAGCAGTTTCAGAGCACAGAGGGATTCTAGGGTGTTCGACTCATCATCTTTGATGAATCTGTGCAATTGAAGCTTAATCCCTGCCCCACTTGGAAAATGCTCCCCAGTGGGTCAAGCTTCCTGATGAGTCATACAATTTAGAAGAAATATCATCTGGCTACTAAGGACTTTGCTGTTTGGTTTTATGACCTGCAAAACTCATGAACATTTGAAAGAAATGAAAAATATTGAAACAAATTTTACAATTTTGAAATACTTTGAAGTTAGTGAAATTACAAATATTGACGCAAGTTCTACACAAGCACAGTGCTTCTAATAATTATATCTCTATTAAACATGATAATTTTTATACTCCTCCTCTAAAAAGCACCAGCTCATACCCCCAAACACTTCTGTATCATATAGCCTTAATATACATGAATGTATTTTAAATGTACATATTAAACACAAACTCCTTAGTAACAGCGAGGGAGGAATGGATAATTTTGAATAAATCTGAAAAGGATATTAGAAAGCAAGACAAAGTATTCGCCCACCACATTCCCACTACCCACACCTCTGACCACTAAACACCTTCCTCCAAGTCCCTGGACACTGAAAAAGAGCCCACATCTCTCCTCCAAGAGCTCTTGCATGGATTCAGACCACCAAAAGCATCAATATCATTTATCTCTGCAGTGCATCTGTAGCCCAGCTGAGGTTAGAGGGCTGCCAGCAGCACTGCTGCCCACTGCCAGTAGTGACCTGGTTGCTGATGGTACACACCTTAGCAGCAGCCCGAGGGAAGGGCATCCTTCTTCTTCTCATCTCTCTTGTTTAGCCACAGGAGGAGCAATGAGGAGTTCAATTATACCTCAATCCCAAGTACAGTTAGACACCTCCCTTCTCTCTGACTGCATGGCCATTTTTCTACAGCAGTGGGGATTAGTGTTAGGGAGTCATAGGGCCGGTGAGCTGGAAAACTTTGTAGGTAAAACTGAATGCTATAACTCCTCAAAAAAAAAAAAAATATAAAAAAAAATAAAAAAATAAAATTGCATGAACCAAATAATGAAATAGCACTTCCCCATTAGGAACTGGAAGTTTTGAATCTAGCTAAGCTTTCAAACAGCTGTTAAATGGAAAGGGATTCTGGCAGTGCCATTCAGAGCTGCATTGGAATGGAAATCTAGAACTGAAAGGTTCAGGACCTCATTACCAAGGTTTTTCTAGCACAAGTGTTTCAAACCACCAAACTTCCTCAAAAATGCAGTATAGACAGGTATTGGGAAATACCAGGCTCTGTCCCAGAGCGCAGGTAAGGTCAGCCCTGCACCAGCTGTCTTTGTCATGAGCGCAGTAATTAGTGATAATTCATTCCTCAGAACCACCCAACAAATCCTTCCCTTCAGCCTCTTCCCCAAATTTATGCTGAGCCATTTCACTAAATTAACTGAAGGTGTTGAGACATTCAGAAGAGCCACTTAGTGCCCTGTGGCAGCCTCAGGCTACAGAAGATCTTTAAAAAATAACCCTCCCACTTGCTTAATGAAATAAGTCAGAAGCAAAACTTCATAGAAACAAAGAATGCTTTGGTTTGAAAAGGACCTCACAGATCATCTTGGCCCAACACCCCTTCCACAGGCTGAGACAATTTCCACTATCCCAGGTTGCTCAGAGCCCCTTCCAACCTGGCCTTGAACACTTCCAGGGATGGGGCATGCACAGCTTCTCCAGGCAACCCGTGTCAGTGCCTCACCACCCTCACAGGAAAGAATTTCTTCCTAATATCTAATCTAAACCCGTCCTTGTTCAGCTTAAAGCCATTATCCCTTGTCCTGTCACTACATGCCTTTGTAAAAAGTCCCTCTCCAGCTTCCCTGTAGGCCCCCTTGAGGTATATTTGTGCATATTATAATCTAAGCAGGATCAAAATATAATATTCATGCAAAGCTGTCCTCTGCCTCTCCCCCAGCTTTCAGGTTTTCTCTGAAAGTTGCAGTTTCAATCCTTTTCTCTTTCAGTCTCTTTTTGGCCTGGATGAGAGGTCTTGCTCTAACTGCTAGAGTTGAAGATCTGTTCCCACTTTGATCCACACACTCCATCTGCACTCTAAAATAAGTCTCTTTATGTTCCTTTCCCTCTGTTTCTCAAAGTGTATCTACAAAAACTCAGGCCCTACACTGCCTGGTTTATGTATTGTCACAGGTGACAGCCCTGCAGGTGGGAAAAACTGAGACAACGACCAATGGGCAAGAATTACACTTTATAGTTTGAGGTAAGGCTCTGACCAGCACACTAGATTTTTCTGGAGTTAAAAAACAAACAGCCTCTTCCTTGACACTACACAGTCTCCTGCTTCGTTTGTGGATCTCTTCTGCAGACTAAGATGGGGGACTGTGGTCTTTTGTAGGAGAAAAAATTCTGGTAAAATTTAAGGTAGAAAAACCTCTGGTTTTTTTCCTAACCACAGTCATCCCAAGCCCAGTGTTTTCCTCAGAGAGCAATTCAAGCACCAGCTGGACTAGTCTGTGCTAGTATATGGCACACAGCAGCCAACACATTAGGCAAGGTGGTGCCCGTGTGAGGACTGCACACATCTTCGTCTTCATGGACAAAATGCTCCCTGAATTCCTTTATGGGCAAAACACAAAAGACAAGTTCCCAGGTAGGAAAAAACAAAAAGCCTTTACGAGCTGGCTGAGAGGCAATCAACTTCCCTGCTGGCAGCATGAAGTGGGCTGCACGTGCATCTGCAGCAGCCTCACCAGGAGCTCAGCATCCCAAGAGGAAGGGTGACGGGAGGATCCAGGGCTGGCACAACGTGGCACTGGGGAAGCAGCTGCACCCAGCACATCCACACCAAGAGACACAGGGAAACAGAAGGGAAAAGCACAGTATAGACAGAAGTGAGAAGTGAAACCAGAGGGATGTGGGGGCTTCTGAAGAGGGAGAAATGTGCCTGAAAACGTGGGACACAGCTCTTGGCACTGCCCTTTCCATCAGACCGATGGCCTTCGCCATGAGCAAGCACATTAACGTTTTGCATGCATGTATAAATATGTATTACCTCAGAGGAAAGGACAGAAAAAGACTGAAAATTCACACACCATACATTGGAATTAGCAACATAATGACATCCCTTCATCTTTGTCCCTGGATATTCATACAGAGCATGCACCAAGGCCCACAAGCACACAGCACACCGTGGTATGCATTTCTCAGCCCATGGAGGGCCCAGCAATTTTTTGGAAAAAGCACAGATGGTTTTCCCATGTGACTGCAACTTTTAAAACACACAGTAAAGTCTTTCGTGCCCATGTCTCACCATAAACATTCTTCACCCTGAAGGGACATCACTTTAGCCACACACAGCCACCAACTACCCAGCACTGACCCACACAGAGGCCCCAATAGCCTCCCTACACATACATGGGCTTCTCTAGAGGTACTCTTAACACTTTTTTTTTCAAATATACCCCATCCCACACCAATTTTCTTTGCTGAGAGCAACAAATCATAGAATCATCCAAAAACTAAAAGAAGCACGAGAAAAAAAATGTCCCCAGAGCAACACTGGGACATGAGGGTGAACATGTCAAGCATACTTGAGTTCATGCATTACTTCCACTTACAAAGAGCTTTTAAAAAACCAAAACAATGACTTTGTAAAGCAAGACCAAAAAAGAGCTCCAGATTTCTACATACATTTTATTCCAAGGCAAAGTTTCTCACTGACAGTTCTGTACCTGGAAGTCGATAGAAAGATGTGAGGCTGCCATTCTGGACTATGTTTTTATTATTATTCTTTCCCCCATTCCTCTTTTCCTTAACATCTGTGAAATCCTTTGTCTGACTGTCACATGTATATATCATGCCCAGGCTCTGCTGCAAGTGCCATAAAGCAAGAGGAAGAGCACAGAAGATTCTTGCCTATACACATCTCTTTCCCAAAACCTCAGCCAAGTTGCCAAATAAAAAAAAAAAATAAAATAAAATAAAAAAACCCACCAAACAAATCAATCAAAAGTCTGGTGGGAAGAAGATAATTTCATCAGCCCCATGGCTGACCCAGGAGAGAAGAACTGACTACCTGCTCATTTATTCCAAAGGACTAGAGAGAACAAAATTGGTTTTCCACTTCATCAGAGTTATGTGGCACCTGATTCAGCACTTTTTACACGATGAAATTTTCCACCTGCAGGGCAATCTGTGTGTACAGGTCCGTGCCTCTGCTACACAACAGCTGCATTATGTGCTCACAGAAGCTCACCCTTTCAGATCACTGATGCACTTATCTCATTCTGACTATGTACATAATTCCATTGCAGCTCATGTGTAATTTTAGTCAGAGTTACCACTCACAACATCTCTTTTGTGAGGTGCTGCTAAGCCAGATACAGAAGGGAGAAGGTCAGACATGCTCTAAATTCAAAGACAGTCCCTTTACTTTGTGCTACATAGAGACATGGATGGCCAGACTGGCAGCCACATCTCAATGTCAGGAGGGAGCCTTAAATGTCAACTTGATTTTCCCATGGTAGGATTCCTCTTTCTGACTATCCTAGCATTTTTCTGCATTTTGCTGCAGCACGGAGTTTCCACCTCAAAGCTTTGTAAATCAAATATCTTCATGAAGGCCCCCTCATGTACCAAAAACATCCAGTCATCTGCTTTGGGAGGAAACGACAAAATGGTGATGAAAGTCTTGGGTGACAAAGTAAATCGAGTTACTGTTACCCGAGTGGGTGGTAACAAGACTGCACAGTACCTACCCACAACTCCTAACAAAGACAGTTGCACACAGATCCTCTGAGATTAGGCCAGAGAGTGAGAATTATTTCCTTGACATTTGGTAGAAGATAAAAAGCCATCCATCATTTTCATGCAGAACAGCCGCACTCATTTATAGCACTAGAGTGTGTTAAGATTCAAGGAAACTTAGGTAAAATAAAACAACACAATCAAAAGATCAAAGGCTTGTGTTGTGTGTTTTCATTTTTGCAAATGTCATTCAGCTTAAGTTATTTATAATACTTCACAGTACACTAGCAAATGCTGTCACATTTCATAAAACAATTAAGTCTTAGTAATAGGAGACACCTCTATTATCCTGTCTATATTTAATATTTACTGAGAAGTGATGTGTGTTTTATGACTGTTATCATGCCTGAAAATAAAAGAACCAAAAAAATGAGGATGTTTCCTATGTTTGCATTTCTATTTTGGTCCCCATCTGTAGTCTCAGGTACTTAAAGGCTCATCAACAGTGACAAGGTTTGTGCAAGAAGGATTTCCCAGAATTTCCTTGCCATAACTTTTTCCCCTCCAAATGCCGTGACAAAACCAACTCTAATTATAACTCCTGTTACTTATTGCCACGGCAGACAAGCAGTTCTTGCTGACTCTGCAGGGGGAGAGGCCAGCTCGATTCTTGGCTTCTGCTGGCAGAGGAAGGGTCGGGAAAGCACACAAGGCACGTCCCAAACAGATTCATTTGGCAAGCGGGGGAGAAACTTCAGCCAAGGAAACTCAAACCACCTACTTGAGATGGTGACCGTTCACAGTGACTCATTCCACCAGGAGTGGGACTTGGTGCCCAGGGGCCTCAGGGAGCTGAGGAAAGCACTGCCTCCAGCCTCTTCATTACCAAAATTCCCTGCTGGAGCAAGACACCTCGGCCAAAGGCAAGGCGCGACCACTGAGCTGCCAATCAGCGGCACGGGACTCTGAGATGGTTCATTACAGCCCCACATTTGGAAATTCCTGACTCAAGTAGCAGCAAAAATTCTAAAGCCTGCCACCCACTGCCTCAGTCAGGATTTCTCAACTTGGTCAAATTGAAATTGCGTTTCTCCAGGAAAACTATTCTCCAGTGACAAGCGTTTGCCAAATGCCACTTGAGCTCTCACAAGAGGGACATTAAAAATTACAACTGGATTTTTATTTCCAATGCCGCTAATCAAGATTCCTTGAATTTCTAAATAATAATTGATTAAGAAATTAAAAACCATTTGCTCTATTGATTGTTTCAGTTAGCTTGCTCTTTAGGTTGTGTTGTTTGTTTTGATTTTTAGGGGTGATCTTTCATTTGGTTGGGGTTTTTATTCATTTATTTATTACTTTTACTATTTTTCTAAGCTTAAATAATTAAATGACAAGACTGCATTTCAGATTAGATTTTGGAGGCGCAAATACTTGCAGGAAATTACCAGATAATGCTTAATTTCCCAGGTTTCCTCTTACCTTAGCTTTTTATTGCGGAAATTTTCTTACTGAGCATCCATCTTTGGTATAATCTGAATTTCTCTTTATATCAAGAATGACTTCAGGAAAGCAACTTTAACCTCTACTTAATCTAAAAGACACACGAGGTTCCTCACAAACTTTGCAATGAGAAAATAATAAAAAATTCAAGGGAAAAAAAGTTTACCTCACAGCTTTCTGTTCCAATATCTTGTAAATATTCTGCTGAGTCTAGAAACGTATGGGGTAAATACTACTCTGAGAACCAAACTGTAGAAAGCATTTCCCTCTGGCAGATGTACATATTTAATTCACTTTTCAGTTTTCATTTGCCAATCTTTTCACAGCGGGGCGGGAAACTGAACTTTTGGTTCTATCAGTTTATATATATAAAAAAAAAAAAGTTTTTCATTTATAGAGCCAATATTTCAGATTTTCAGCGGAAGAGTCAAAACATCCTTAAGATATTTAACTCCATATTTGCAGGGTATAAAAAAAAAAATAGGGCTAAGAATTGATGCTTAGCTGTTGGCATCCTGATGTCAGCATCCAGCCTTTGGGTCGGTCCACCTCGTTTAAGAGCAGGAGGATGAAAAGGGAGATTTCTCCCTGAAAAGGAAGGTTTCTCTGGCTGTCACTCTCTCTGCACAGCGAAAGGCGCTGCAGGAGACCCCTCAGCAAGGGATTGAAGCTTCTGTCTGCAGCCCCCCGTCCCCGCCCTCCGCCCCGGCGGCTCCCCCGGCTGATCCCGGCGGGCAGGACCGGCGCTCCGGGGGCAAGGGAAGATCCCCTTCGCGTGTTGGCAGCGCACGGACGCGGGAGCAGCCGCCCTCTAAAGCCACTATCTCCCGCACAAGCACGGCAGAGCGGCACATCCCCAGCGGGCGCGGGTCCCTCATCCCAGCGCAGCGAGGGGAGACGGAACCCAGCGAGCGCAGACCTGCTCTGAGCGGAGCTCCCGGGGCGGGCCACGGGCTCCGGGCACTGCCGGGCGCAGGGGGGATGTGGCTGGGAACGTGGCAAGGTCATGGGAATTTTCAAGCTCCCCACGAGGCATACCTGTGTTATTTCAAGCAAGTTTTTCCTCCTGCTGGTTTGACTGGGGGACAAACACGCCTACATCGGTATGTGCTACACAAAATCATGACGTATTTAACACAGCAGCTTCTGCATTTCAAGCTACGGGCCACATCGGTACAAAACATTGATCTCTGAACACCTTACTCATAGTTTCGGTGCAGTTCTGGAGAAACTAACAAGTTATTTGCATGCAAAACCGTCAGCTAATTAGAGATGTATTACAACTGAGGATATTTGCTGTTTAACAACAAATTAAAAAAGAAGGGAGGGCAGAATATAATACTTTAAGCCCAGTCTCAGGCAAACTACAGTTTAATAACATTGGTACAGCAGAAGTTTTTCTTCCTTTTTTTTCCCCTTGTAACAATTCCCTGACCTCCCATTTCACTCGTTCAACTGCCACCAATAGCTTTATTCTTTTACATGCATTTTCATACACCTTTATTAGTTTAAGCAAGTTCCAACTGTTGGGGTATTTTTCCAGAATGTATAAAAACAGCTCTACGGGTGTGTATGGCAATGTAATGCACCTGCACAGAGAGCCCTAAATGAGCTGTTTGAAAGGCTGTACAAAGCCTTGAATAATTTCTATTGTGCCAGTGGGTAAGGGAGTCCGAGTGCCAATGTAAATAGGTTTTCCTGGACCTAATATAGCCATTTACATTTGCAAATGTATTTCAGCACCATAATTTACTGAGGGAAATTGTAACAATTTAGAGAGCCTGGGGCTGCCGGGTGTAGAGAGCTCAGTGGAGGTCCTCTGTGGAAGTTTTATACTCTTCTATCTATCCAGATTGGTCTCATTATGGATAAATGATAGAGTGAGTATTACCTGTAGGAAACCAGCTGTAAATGAGGAAAAGGTGTGGAAATCCAAGGATGCAAAGAAAATGTACTTTCTTGCACGTATCTTAAGTCAAGTAGAATGAGTGATATTCATCAAGAGATGCTTAAGAAAAAGCTTTTATATCTGAAGGTTCAGGACTTGTTATATGCTTGCATAGATGAAGGAGAGGAGGAGGAGGAGAAAAAAAACCCCTACATTTCCTCCTAAAAACATTTAATATGAGACCCTTACAAATATTGACCATGCAGAAAACTTCAAGAACACGCACACAACTTTAACACCCTTCTCGACAATCTAGAGACCACAACATTAGAAACTGATTGCAGTATCTCTTCTCGACCCTCATGCCACCCCCAAAAAAGGCAGAAGACTTATTGCAAACTCCTTGCCTTCTGTCCCAAGAGCAGACACGTGAGCAAACCTGTCTTGCTAGCAGCCACTTCATTTCAGCAGCTCACCTCACTCTCTGCCTTTATCTACAACTGATTTGCCCCTAAATGGTACGAGCTAAGAAAACCATCAGGGTAGAGATGCAAAAGTACCAAGAGCTGACTGATGTAATGTTTGTTTCAGAGGTATCCAGTAAGTTTTCATTTTCACATCGCTCACCTTACTGAGTCTAGGATGAATCATCCCAAACTTCACACTCACCGCTGGGACCATCAGCCCTGATGGGGAAAGTCTCTCTGCACACATCAAGTATTATATAAAACTTCAGCTATGAAGAGTGTCTAATTACATCATTTTTAAGCCCTGCCACATGCTGAGCTTAGACTCAGACCAGCTCCTAAGTTATCCCAGCTGTAAATTGACAGCACATTAAGCATCCGCAAGGCTGGGGAGAGTCTTCAGCTAATTTACCTGGGGCTAGAAACACCCTTTTCTTGCAGGGACAAGTATCAGCTCTGTGTTTTCTGTCCTCCCAGCTGAGA
Organism: Promerops cafer; assembly: GCA_013398275.1. Lineage (NCBI taxonomy): Eukaryota > Metazoa > Chordata > Aves > Passeriformes > Nectariniidae > Promerops > Promerops cafer. The sequence continues at coordinate 439,797 of VZSE01008989.1, forward strand.
AGGCTCATCCCTAAGCACACTAGAACACCAGTTACTGATGGTGTGCTGCCTCCACAGGGGCTCTGCAACTAGAATTAGGTAAGACTCAAAAACTTTTTGGCACGGACCTTCTCAGACAGCAAACCGTTTCGGCAGATGCTGGCAATTAGCAGCTCCTAGCTGGTAACAGAAGAGCAGACAAGCCCCACCGACGGCCCCTTGGCACAGGTGTATTTACAGGAGGAACAAACACATTTACTTGACATCGGACGTGTGAGGTAAATGCACGGCCGTAAAAACGGAAGGCCCTGATTGTGAAAGTACAGTCCTGCTCTGGCCGTAGCAGGACATGTGGCACCCGGTGGCTGCCCGCTGGTGGCCCTCAGCCCTCAGCCACGCGTGGGGTGCCGGGCACAGCAGCCCCCCTATCTATCAGCCGCTGGGGCTTATGCAACTGCGGCCGGCGCGGGTGGGGAGCAGGCAGGGAGGGGACACTGCACTCCGGGAGAATTCCCCCAGACAAACCCCTCCCGGGAGCAGCGGTGCCGCCAGAAAGGATTTTCCGATCCCCTCAGAGAGTGTTTGGAGGCGCCGGGATCACGGGCGGCTGTGTTTTTACCGAAAAGGGCAAGTCCTATTCCCCAGGCAGCCGGGCAAGAGCCCCCGACTCTGGCTCGGAGTAACTCCGAAGTTCGCCCACATTCCTCGTCACGCTCCCCATCTCCCCTGGCGCTGCCACACCGGAGGAGCACCCTAAACCTGACGGCAGCAGCAGGGCTGAGAGCAGCTAACTCGCTAGCTTAAGGGAATGCAGATCTGGGACAGCTCTTCTAGGCTGCGGGACGAAGAAGAAGCCCCTCAGGCTCCAGGGCGCTGCCCTCACGCCGCTGCCCGGCCGCAGCACCGCCGGACCCGCCTGCCGCCTCCCCGCCCACCGAGAGGCGCCCGCCCGGCCGGCACCCACCTGTAGGACACCTGCTTCCTGAAGGTGAGGCTCCGCAGCTTCTCCTCCAGCGACTCGTCCGCCGCTGACAGCCCCTGCTCCTCCGGGATC